>OY725191.1:2650000-3250000 GCA_963241965.1 Tortrix viridana | reverse complement strand
GAATTTGATCGTTTGAGCTACGACCTAATTAAGATATCGTATCACAGATAGATCTGGTGCAGCATCAGTCAGGCCCCGCCATTGGCGTGCACTGACCGGAATGGACGTCATTACCAGTGATCGGAATAGGTAGAGTATATTTACCAAAACTTGACGCTTGTTCATTCATGCGTGAGTGAGATGGAAACACATTATTGAATGAACATG
This sequence comes from Tortrix viridana, assembly GCA_963241965.1. Lineage (NCBI taxonomy): Eukaryota > Metazoa > Arthropoda > Insecta > Lepidoptera > Tortricidae > Tortrix > Tortrix viridana. The sequence goes on along the minus strand of OY725191.1, from coordinate 3,249,793 downwards.
CATCAAGTTTAGGTAAATATACTCTACCTATTCCGATCGCTGGTCATTACTCTACTCACAGGTAAGGCAGCGGGATCACTTGTTTCATGTCGTCAAGAAAATAGACTTCTGCTTCCAATGTTCAAACCGAGAATATATTTGATTTCCTCAAATTATCATTTTGAATAAATTGTAAGTAGGGTTACCACCTTTGTTTTCTGAAACTAAAGTATTTGTTAAAAATGAAGTACGCATAACAAAAATAAAGTATTTTATATTATTTGTAGTTCTAACTTATAAGTTTTTTTTTTAATTGATGTCGAAAATAAAGTATTTTAGCGTACTTTATGTGCTTTGTAAATTATAAAGTACGAACAGCCAAAATACAGTACAATACTTTATATTACAGTACGGGTGGCAACCCTATGTAAGTTAAATATTCAAATTAAATCTGCAAAAGTTTCAATATTAGGAATGAGCATAAAATAAGTTGTACCTACGTCAATCGTTTATAATTGTGTACATATTGTAATGTATTGTTCTGTATTGTTTTTTTTTGCAGGCCATTGACCACAGAATATAGTTTATTAATACCCAGTGAACCATCTTCATCAATCACATCTACAATGTTTGTCTAGAAACGAAGTCATGGCCGATGATTGGGCGATATTCAAATGTACACAGCGGCAAAATGATATGCCCAGTTTACTTTACTTACAATCTCCCAATCAATCAATCTTTCAATCGAAATCTGGACCATATTACGAGTACTATTATACCATATTACTATACGCTATTAGCATCCTTGTTACGTTTTATTATTATGGAATCTTTATCTTTTGGCTTGATTTCAAAGTATCTGACCATACGATGACTTCACCATACGGTGTTAAATGTTACCTGTTAATTGATACATTTTGACAGCTGTCAACTCTAATCGTCTGTTAAGTGATTGGTGAAATCCGTTATTATTTTGGGATACATTTAATTTAATGGTTATGTGGATTTAAGTGGTCAACACCAATATAAACATGACATTTTAATTATTATTTTTCTAATATAGGTAATGGAGCTGGAAGTTGTAAAACAGGGACTATTCTCGTTTGTTACGTCCTGCACATTTTTGCTGATTACTGATAATTATTAAAGTGGCAACAAAAATACACTAACTGGGTGGTAACAGGTGGGAATATTCCGAAAACAGCGGTAATTTAGCGGCAAATTATAACAAATAATTATTATGTCTGAATCTGTCAGCGCTCCTCAAGGTGCGGTGTACGCAGGCGCCCTTTTCCGAGGGAAACTCGGAAAAAGAGGAGGATTCCCGTGATTTACGAACTATTGGCATACCTACAATGACAAATGTATTAAAGAATGTATGATGATGTATGACAGGGTTTCTAATATTTTGATAAGTCTTTTATTTGTCTGTTTGTTTGTACTTATATAAATATGTCCGTGTATATGTTCTGTTTAAGTGTTTTAAGTGTGTGTTAAGGCAATAAATCAATTTTATTTATTATTATTTATTTACAAAATTGTGCGGAGCCCTCGGTGCGCGAGTCCGACTCGCACTTGACCGGCTTTTTTTAAATATAACTCTTCCATAGCACCGTTTACTGAGTTCTATTACACGAGTATATTCCAAAACAAAATAAATGCAGAAGTATATCCTCGGTCATTTACATCGACAACTGTTTACCTCTTTACCCAAAGCATTCCCAATATAGACTAACCTCCCCCAAGCCCCCCCTAAGTCACCCCCTCTAGAAACCTTATACCCGCAGAACAAACACATCCATCTCCCGTGACAAGACATTATCCCAACATTGAACCGAGCGGGGTCAAGGACGTATTCTAATCTCCGGAAAAACACGACTGCACCCGACTGGCCACGATATTCAAATATACGTTGTCATCGTCGTCCTGTATTTAGAGGACAATCCCACAGATAATTAAGTTAAATGTTCAAGTAATGGAAAAGGCGAAAATAAAACGCAAAAGGATTCGAAAAATCGATAATTTATATGAGCAAAGGCCGATCTACATACAGGTATACCTCTAAATACATGACAACCTGTACAATGTACATACTCGTAGTTTAATAAACTATTTAAAAACAATTTCGAAAGTTAAGGTTTTATAACCATTGTATCTAATTACGCTTTGAAAATACTCAACTATGACGGGTACTTACTTACACGCGTGGCTCTGTGAGATGTAGACCTCGCGCCAAACTTAACTTTGCCGTTGGAAAACTGTTATCCCCATACATCGACATAGGTCGTGGTCAGTTTACCAACGCCGCAAATAAGTTTGTAATCGCAAAAACCCCCGTATCTCCGCCATTTTGTAAAATTTTGAAAATCGAATCAACAAAAACATATAATTATCGAACCTGCTCACACAATTTCACGAGAACCGGTTGAGAAATGCGACCTATAGAGGAGAACAGCTGGACATACGAAAGCATTTTTTGGACTTTTGGACCTTATTACAATGGAATAAGGTGAAAAAGTGTAAACATCTTTCTGTCCTCGACTGGCCAAGCTGAAACGGAGACGCGCGCTCGGTCAACAATAGCCCAATAAAAACATCGTTATTTTTGCAGCCAAAAATATATTCTAAAGCAACAGGTTAAAAACACATTTTAACTCGCTTTTCAGTAGACATGAAGTATGTACTGAAAAAGCCTGAGTGCTACTAACGAGTTTAAAACACATCCGTGTAAAGCAAATGTTTTGGTTAAACAATATAATATTTAAGAGTAAAGATGATACAGCATTTTTTTTAATATAACCTTAAATATTACAGTTTTATGATCCTGTTAAAGATGTGAGTTGCGTACAAAATCGATAAGGAACGTTCCGCTATGGGCTATAGTTCCCACGCGGGCCCAGTGCGGATTGGGAATTTCGCACACACCGTCAAATTGCTTTGCAGGTGTATGCAGGTTTCCTCACGATGTTTTCCTTCACCGAAAAGCTCATGGTAAATTTACAAATTATATTTCGCACATAAATTCAGAAAAACTTAGAGGTGCGAGCCTGGGTTCGAACCCACGACCCTCTGCTTAAGAGTCGGCAGGTCAAACCATTAGGCTACCACGGCTTTTTTTATCATATAATGAAAATATTATTTATCATAAATACGCCATCGCGCAGCAGATGATATAAATGTGATGCTTTACCGAAAAACCGGCATAACCAAAAATTATTGGTAGGTATATACAACCAACGTCAACGTCATAAAATTGAACGTGATCATCTACTTATAACTTTGATTTTACGTACAACCTTAGCATTGAAATATGACGGCGCGTAAACACGCTTTTTAGTTTAGCATTGTACAAATATAACCAATATAATCGTGTGATAAATTTTAAACCGCCATGTAAATTAATAACAAAGTGTCGACTTCACGCGTCCGCCGTAATTAACCACTTGTAATCCGGCCGTGTTAATAACGCAACATTACACGCAACACTTGAACTGAATCCACAAAATTTTATACTTTGACGAAATTTAAATGTTTACTGTTTTGAAATAAAGGATAAAAAACATTCAACTTAATTGAGAACCTCCTCCTTTTTTCAAGTCGGTTAAAAGGGGCACACGCTACATCTCAACGGTTTTATATACTCCATATATTACTATATACTATATATTTATTATTTATATACTCCATGTTCTAACGTAAGACTTAACGTAAGGATTAAAATAAAAGTGTCTCGTCCTGACTTTTATTACCTTTTATTACTGAGCAACGATTGCGATTTTCACATTTTTATAGCGATTTTATCAAGACGGGACACTTTTATTTTAAACCTTAAGCGTTTGAATATGGAATAGATGTATTAATTTCCCTAGCACCTGTCAAATTTTATATCGTGCTTGCATGCTAGGGGGCCAGAGCTAGAAGTAGGTACCTATACAGCATGTAACTAAATCCCCGTTCAACTGGAAAACCAATTCTAGCGCTTCTAGTGAGTAATACAAGGCAATAGGAAAAATCTTTAAATTAATAAATATCAGGGGACAATCTCACAATATGAATAAGGTAATGTTTAAGCACTTATTCCCACATAATCATCATTGACTTAAGAGCTATGCTCTTGTCAGTGGAGTAATTTTTATTCTATTCTATTTTAAGCCTTATCTTTAACACACTGATACGCAAAATACTTGATATTAATTTACGAGGCAAAGGAAAAACCTTACTCATCAAATGTTACTTATTTCCTTTTGTGTCTCAACTCTCTTAAACAATTTAAGAACACAAGTCAAATCCGTTTTGTTTTTTAATAAACAAGTCGAGTACCTATGTACTTCCAATTGATGGGAAAAACTCCGATTATTAGATTACAGGAATGTGTCATCAAAATACCATAACGGATAAAACCGTAAGGCATGGATTAACTTAAGCTGAGTAAGGGTGGAATGATGTACCATCGGAGTTTAAAAACTCATCAGAGATGAATATACATTTAACTGGAGGCTGAATTAATTGATACCCATATAAAATTCACGAAATATTTTTCAAAGGTTGGAAATATTTTGCGTTATTGAAATAAGTAATCTTTTATTCTGTGGTTAATTCAAGAACTATTTTCTTCCATCGGCATCGGTCGTCCATTCTACGTACACTGCCTATTGCTACTTACTTAAGTGTAGCATTTTTCGAGCAATGTCGGAATCCCTAGTTAAGCTTAAAATCTTCTAGAGATCTCCTAACTCCCAAGACCTTGAGCCTTCTTAAGAGACAAATGTAAAGTTGTTGAAAGACTTGAGCATTTACGCGAGCGTTCGCTAGAATGATCTAAGGAAATATGCATACCGATTGGTTCTTCAAACTGAACATCCAATTGGCTCGCGCGTAAATGCTCTCTAGTCTATCAGCACTTTTAGACACACCGTTTCACTGTCGTACGTCATCAACAGTAACATACAAAGACAATATCTATCTTCAGACTGCAAAAATTGGAAGTAGACATCGCGTAGCCCATCCCCTCAGGGTACGAATTTATATATCGCACTCCCAGTACAACACTGCACTAAGTCGGACGAAAAACCGTTATCTCATGTTATATCAAAGTGATTGGAATATAAAAAGTCGATTTTGAAATTTTCTGACATATTACAGTGTTGTACTGGAGGTGCGATATATGCGTAAATTTCAGTTTCTTACTGTGTATTTACGGTTAAGCCTCAAATTTCTATAATCAAGTTATCCCTGCAGGGTACCTGAGGTCGGGTCCCGTCCTGCTAAAGACCCTTATCTCCAATTCTGACTGAAAATGTTCTCAACTAACCTAACTTTACACTTTGATAGGAAACTTTCATCTCTGCAGGGCTTTATGTAGAAGAACTACCTTAATTATATTTGCTTTCCAAAGCCGAATTTTAAGTTTAGGTTGTTTAACTTGTACGTAATCACGTGGATACCTACGGAATTGCAGTATAAGCAGTAGAATTGGAATACTCGTCGATTAACTCGAGTTTATAAAAAGCTTGGTAAAGGTTGGTCTGTGCTTTGGTTAGTGGTGGTTAGGGTATTCACTATAAGGCAACGAACAAGTACAGCCAACAATAAAGTGTTAACCTCCTTTTAACTTCGTACAGTAAGGTGATGTTGAATCAAACTTATAGTATACATAGCTTTAGTTATACTCGCATGTTTCTGACAACAGAGCCTATAGCCAAGCGGCATTCGTTTCTACAAACGTTAACGCTACAACACTACTATCCGTCTCGCACTCGCTTACTAGTTAAGAAAGGGATTAAGGTATTAGCGTTTCTACAAGCGCTAACGCTATCGTTACTTGGCTAACTCTGGTCATAATTAAGCGCTAGCACTGGCAAACTGTTGTTGTTCAACAAATATATTTTATGGCTGTCAAATCCATATTTCAGAATAGTTGAGAAGAGGTTTATCTTAGTAGGTAAATGCTTTTTAGTCGGGTCGCACGGGATCAGTGAGGTCGGGGTCGTTTGACAAATTGAGAAGCTAATTCAGTAAAAAGTTGTGAATCCTTGCTGGTTCACGTAGGTTATGGTGGCTCTTGGGGTCTATTCATTTATTAAATTTCTTTGCACAAAACAACATGTAAAACATATAAATGGCAGAAAATATTTGTGGTCTTGAACATGGTCAGTCTGCTGATTGACTTAAAATCTTTTCTAGTTCCAGTTTCCAAAAAAAGTGAGCAATATCGTTTCCTAGTACTCATGTTTAGTACAAACCTTGACCTTAATTTAAGAAGTTCAATTAAAGTGCGAGATCATCCCCTGAAATTTAGTAATTTTTTATTTATTTATTTCGAAGCGAAAATGAGCATGCATCATCAGTTAGTGATAGTGATAGTCTTTTACTCTTCTTATGGATCGGCCACACCGGTGCTCAAAAGACTTTGACGCAGTGACGTGACGTATATGACACGTTTCTAACGCATACCTTCCTCTCCGGATCTCTCTCACTGCGTTTACGGTGCGTCAATGTCTTTTGAGCACCAGTGTGGCCGATCCTTTAAGGAGCAACCACACCGCTGCTCAAAATAAGGTGACGGTACGGAATCGCAGTGTGAGAGAGAGAGAGAATTCCGTCACTGCTTCACTGTATCTTGAACAGCGGTGTGGTCACTTTAAGTTTTTTTTTTTAATTTATCATTTTCACGCCATACCAAACAAAAAAGGTACAATTTTTAGTAATTGACTACCAGGGCCGCTTGAATTTCGTGGTGGTGAGCGCAGCGCGAAAGCACAAAGTAAAAGAGTTACTAAACGTTATGGAGTGGCTCTCCAGCGGGTCAAGAGCCCGCCATTAAAATATGAGGGGCACTGAATGGGCTGGCAGCCGGCGCTGAAATACATATCGATACGTTAATGTGCAGGGTTGTTACTGAAATTCATTTTCATTTAGATAAATCGAGATTAAGCCTTAAATCTACATTTTAGACTGACAGTTCCATACATTTTGACGCAACTAAACTGTATTTAACGCTAAATCTATATTTAACTTTTTCCTGCAAGTGGACCTTGGGTAAGTATTTTATTGTTTCAAAGACTATCCAGTGGATCCAAGGACAGACCAGGCAATCAGAAAACGGTAAAGAGTCGATGAAAAGATGAGAGGGATGAAAGAAAGGAGATCTCCTTTCTTTCACTCCTTTCTAGGTCCTATAATAATCGCATCCATTATTATTATTATTATTATTTATTTCTTTATTACAAATTAAACAAAAGCCCTAGACTGTTTTCGGACAGTGCGTCTGCAGGAAGACTTTAAAAGAACAGTACTATAATCTAAGTATTATACATGTTATTATATTATATTATTATTATTATTATATTCGGTTATTGCCCAAAAGAAGAAGGGTTTATACATGTTTGATTTAATCGTTGCTTCAAGAGGCTACGATGGGCTTCAGCTTTTATTATATTCTGAAACGCACATACATAAACAAAACTTACTTATTCATAGCACTAAATTCTTACCGCACACATAGTTATCAATTAACTCCAAAATTATTTCACCAGAACTCCACAAATGTCCCATAATTAAATAGCGTTCAAAACAACCCATTAATCAACACAAAATATCGACTTGTTAATGAAATTCAGCATAATCTCATTATGCTGTTGATTAAAACTCCAAATATGAGGAAAGTACCCTCCTGTTGTATGTGAAAACAGAACAAAGTGTAAAAAAAATTGGCCATGTGAGCTTACGTAATGCCTTTAATACAAAGAACCGTATCTCCTGTAGAACATCTATAGTACGAGCAACCTCAATTCTAACAAAAAACGGTCTAATCTGCTTTAGCAATTATTTCACATACGTCCCTTCGATTTGAGACGGTACAGATGTCAAATGGAATGTTTTTAGAAGTTTTAATCCCCTCGGTGGAGACAGCTGTCGCCTAAATCGGGTATTGTACTCGAGGGCGGTAAAAACGGATCAGTTTGTACGTAAGATTGTACGAGCAGTGGCCCGTTTTCGTTGCTTTTGAGTGTATTTTACACAAAAACCTTACATTTAGGCGGGAAGCGACTTGGGAACCGCTTTCGCTGAGCTTAATTCGATTAGTGGCTGTATTATGTGTCGACGAGGCAACTTTTTGTGTCAGAAACTCGTAGCTTGTACTTAAGTACTACATATATATACCGGTGATTGGTGATTGGTAAAATATTTTTTTTTCTTTAGGGAAGAATAGTAGAACTCATTTGCTGCATAAAATTTCATTCAATGTCCTGTCAAAAAATCTAGTAGTTTAGTTTAGTAATTTGAAAATATATTATTATGTATTTAAAATTTTTGATTAATTGGACTTTCAAAAAAAAAATGTTGGAAATACAGCGTAGTAATAATAATAGCTCAAATAAATTGCTTTTGTTACCATCCATTGAATTGGGTACAAAAACATAGTAAAAGTCAAGGATATTGCAAATTATAAGATAGTAATTACGTAAGTCTAAGCATAGACAATATGCTAAAATTATATCACCCAGTATAGCTACTGTAAAACTTATTATTTGAACCAAACTTTGCCCTCGACTTCGTCTGCGCAGAATGTTTTTCGCCATGAAAACTGTCAAATTATCCTAAATAAAAAGTATCCTACGTTCTAAATCCAGGACATCTACTCAAATACTATTAAAATCTGTACAAGTAGACGAAAGACATACATTTAAACATCCTCGCACATTTATAATACAAGTTGACCGAGCGATCGAAGCGAGCGAAGCGTCTCCGTTTCAGCTCGGGCAAAAATGCTTTCGTATGTCCAGCTGTTCTCCCCTACAGGTTGCATTTCTCAATCAATTCTCGAGAAATTTAGTGAGCAGGTTTTTTTTTTTCATTTTTTCGTAATTTTTCAAAATGGCGGAGGTTATAGGAGTTTTTACGATTACCAGCTTATTTGCGGTGTTGGTGAACTGATCGCAACCAATGTCGATATATGGGGATAACAGTTGTCCAACGGCAAAGTGAAGTTTGTCGCAAGGTCTACAGCTCACAGTCGAGCCACTAGTAGAATAACCTAACAAGTACTAGGCGCGCAGGAAAGGGCAGGAGTTGAACATAATTGATTCGCTATCGGAGTAGAAGACCTAGGAAACACGGTCAATTAGTTTGCGGAAGTGAAGGTATAGGGTTATGTTATGTTGCCTGTTATGCTACTTTTTTTTTTTAATTTATTTGGGGCATCAACAGCGATACATGTTAAAGAATCCATATAAATATAATACGAAATAGTAAGCCAATGAAAGATGTCCACAAAAATACAGCGAAGTGTATGAGGCTTTAAACTGCATGAGGTGTTTACCTGCAATAGATTGTGAATTTAGACGTAAACCTCATTGTAATATACATAAGAAATAATTTAACAATTGTTGGTAAACCTAATAAATAAAATAAAATAAAATAAATAAATAAATGTCGGGATCATGTTATATGTTATTTTCTCCAAACAAACTTGTGCCGAATTTCACCAATTACTTTTTAAATATGGCTGTCCACATCTGCCAGTTGCAAACAAATTTATTTTGCCTACCAACGGGCGTTTCTTCATTGACCGATATCGTGTCGGCGCGACGGGACGCAGTTATGGGTTGGAGCGAGCTCGATGGACTTCTATCTTACTGTTGCTGCGCCCCGGCACACCGACACGGCCGACATATCGGGTCGTTTTATGCTCGCCAAAATGTCATTTGAAACGAGTAAAGAATAATTTCTATCGCATTTAATCTCTTAATCCAGGCAGCCCTATTCGGATGAGAGCGGCCATCAAATTAGTCTGCCTCCCGTGCCGAAAAAATCTATTTACCGCCCGCCACAGTATACCATTGCCACAGTAGGAAAGACTTGAATAACTTACGTACAGTTTTGTTTAATGTGTTTACCGTAAGTACATTAGATAATGTTATACAAATTAAACAAACCCACTGTAAATCTTTCCCTTTTTTTTCATACAAACCTTGCCCTTACAAACAACAAAAAAAGAACATTTTTAAATTCATTTTTAATTTATATAGATTTTGTGTAATAATTTTGAGAAATACACTTAACTTAACCCATATGCAATTATCAAGTTCTTAAAATATGTTTATGTTATTATGATTGTGTTTAATATGTGGATAAACTTGGATAAAATCAGTCGATTGCCAGAGTGACCGATGATTTCGACACACCCCAAGATAAAGTGTATATACAAAAAACAAATTTTACAGGAGAGCAGTTTAAAGTTATTATTTTCTTTGGAGTTTTTTTATCATTGTCAGTTACACGTTTGGGAAAAAAATATGTTCTGACCACTTTTTTTTTAATGTACATGACACATTTAATGTAAAGTCGATACCGTAGATTATGAAAATGCCATAGTAGTATAACTGTGTATCGGGCAGATAGACACTTGAACTTAGTATGTGTCGATTTTTCCACACTTTACCAACGCGATAAAGGCGATAATACGGTGCTGGTGGTAAAAGGGATATAATGTCCATGTATTATAAAAGTAATGTTTATCTGCAATCTTAATGTTTATCTGCAAAGTGAATGCTACGACAAAATGCCTCATGTCATATTCTGGTTATAATTAATCATACCTCATTCGTGTAACGGAATTTGCAAACGGAACGTAAACTTAAGATGGTGAAAACTCTACTACTGTTTATTTCTGAGTATCGTGCGGCCATTGACAAGGATTATAGAGTAGGCCATAAACTGGTATGAGCCTGATGTGTAATGCGCGATACGAGCCCTGCTGGTAACTAAATTGTTTTGGTTGTTATTACGTTAGTAATATTATATTTTACCAACATTCACAATAAATATTACTCGTAACTGTGAGGTTTTTCTCCACACACTGTATGCGGAGAAAAAAGTATGTTTTAAATTATATTACCCCTCCTGGCTATAATGATAAAGTTATTGCTCGTCGCGTATATTATATATAGGTATATACAAAAAAAAATTAGGGTGAACAGGTGAAACCTCTATTGCACAACTAAATAGAGTACTTACTACGGTCAACGTCAATTGTATCAACTGTTTAACTTGTGACCAGTACCGGAAAGAATAATTTTCTTCTATCTGAAATTTCAGTAATGTTAAAACTCGTCTTCAGCCCTACCAGAGCGACAGGAAACAAAACGACCCTTTTCGCCTTCCACCAAATTATTTTAATTCCAAAGGGAACACGTTAATATGTCGCTGGCACAATAACCGTACGACCTCTATTGTTATTCCAATTTTGAATCGCAGCGTATTTTGTCTGCTTGATTTCGCCATTTTGTTTTGTGACATTCTATTATACACCTTAATATGAATAACGCATTGTATAATATACCTCAATGTGTAATTTTTTTAAAGTATTTTTAGCCGACTGACCACGACTGAAAGGAGGGGTAATCATTTTAAAAGTCTATGTATGTATGTGACCAAAAACCATAATGTTCCACTAAAGTGGGGTGGAGCTAGAGCTCCTAAACTATTTGTGACGTTCTCAGTATAAAGGGACCTTCTGGAGGAAGGCAGTTACGCTCTTCTTGTTCTTGTAACTATACGAATACTATGGTAACAGTTCTAAAAACGGCGTAACCGCCTGCATCCATAAGGTCCCTTTATATTGAGAACGTCACATTTGACCGATTTTAAGTGTGGTGTCATATGATTCGTCAAAAACGTGCGAGTGTCCAAAGCTATACAAAAATGGGGAACATGCAAGATTTTTTTTTTGTTTGTGCTTTTAATAAACAGTCATTCATGTAACAAACATTAGAAAAAAAAATATTTTTGTCAAATAAGTATAAAAATAACCAAGATATAAGCTATTAAATATTTGTTTCTATCTCTTTCTAGCAAAACAGAATTTAACATGGAGTTTATATGGCCGTAGTGTACGCTGACGTCACAGCTCTCGGATCTCTCTGTCTAATTAGTAGTTTTTAAATGCTTATATTATCCGTATTTTAATTTTAATTCACTTTTTGCCGTCCTTTTACGGTATTTTCATAGTTTGTTAAGAAATACTATATAAAAAATCATGTCCCCTATTGTGAGGTTGCGACATACTAGTCGGCAGTCGGGTTTAGATTGCAACTTTTTAATTACTATGCCTATGATTGTATACAACCTATCGGTTACGCCATAAACTTGAAGTAAAACAAGTCCACTCGGTACAATGAAAAAAGTGCTCGGGCATTCGTATTAAAAAAAATCAACCATCACAATTACTATCGATGTTTGATAATGTACCAACCTTGTTTTCTTATCTTATTTTCAACCATCTCATTCTAGTTATTAATACCTTTCTGATCTTCATTTTTTAATTTTTTTTTAATGGTGGTCACCATCTCAATATGATTTCATTGCTGAAAAAATAAATAAACTAAACTAATTCCCCTGATTCACCACCTCTCGCGTATTCTTCATAAACTTATCTACCTCTTGGCTAGCGATATCATTTTTATTCTGATTCATATATGTTACACACATACAGTGACAGTAGTTGTATGCGTAGCACAAAGAGCATGATACGCCGTCAATATGACACTGAGGTGCCTCGAAGCATTCAAGTTCGCAACAATATTTATCCATTTTATTTCTATCTTATTAGAGTAGTTTATCTCTTATACAGTATTGTGATTAACCAAAGTCATTTTATGAAGTATGTTATTTTCTCTTTAGATCCTCTTCCCGGACTTCTGTACTACTGAGAACTGAGATAGCGAGCGAACCAATTTTTTCAAAATTATATATTTTAAGTGGATTGGTGAGTTGACGATTTTCCATACAAACGGCGATAACGTTTTCCACCCCCGAAATGTTATCCGCTTTCGACCAATTTGATGTGGTCCGTACGTTTCGCGTTCGGACATAGGTAGTTGTTGTTTCGACTGAACACATAAAACATAAAAAATTAGTCGAAATCATGTCGAAATTGGTTAATTCAATAAAAACATCAAAATTAAATTGATACGAAAATTAGGAGCACATAACTTGCTAAGAGATAACGATTAGTGCAGTGCATAGCTTGTGACGCGTGTGTAACGTGTGCACGCGTCATCGTGTGTTCCTGCCGTGCTAAGTGTGTGTGTGTGTGTGTGTGTGTGTGTAGCTGTGCGTCATCGCTGTGCGTTATCGCTTGCGCCTTGCGCTTTGAGTATGTATTCTAACCGCCTCTAGCTAATCGCTGCGCTCCTGGTACTTTACTCGCCTAGTAAAATACTCAGAGGAATGCCGCTAAAGTACACACCAACAAAGAAAACTGCATTGGATGCAGACGCTGTTGGTTTTCCTAGACTAGATCTGAACACGAGTCGATGAAGAGAAAACGCGATTCTGAATTGCATGATTTAATGGAAGAAGTGAAGGCACACACACATAAACACTAGGTACACACACGCACACACATTGAGTTTTTCAAATCAATTTATTTCGTTTCTGTTTATCTGTATATTATGTAAATCGTCCATCTTAACATTACTTATCTTACTATTGTTACTTTTTTATAAATTATAACACTTCGTCACCGAACTCAATAGCGAGCTTATCCTGATTCCGCAGTGCATATAATCTACATGTTAATACGTGCCTTTAACGTTGGTCCTTAGTCGCTCCTTTTGTCGTAGGCCAAGGCCGTACATACAGATACGCCGTTTAATTCCTACGAGCGTGTGGGTAAAGTAAAAGTAAAAGTAAAAAAGTAAAAATGTTTTATTGCCATATAAAGAAGAAAAGGTTTAACAATTAGGTCAAGTTATACTTGTCTGATAAGATAGAGACGTAATGGGCGTAAGTTTTTTAGGAAAATAACAAGGTGTATAATAGTACAATAGCTTTTAAAACTGGCTTAGGGTTTGAATTTCTCCCTCTCACTCGCTCTCATACGCTCTTATTCTAGTCTAACGGACTTTACCCAGCCCCTAAAGATTTGTTAAGACCTCTTACACTATACCTGCTATAGGTACCTACATACAGTCGAACAGAAAAGTAGCTGAACATTTTAGTAGCTTTTCGCAACTATTGATGTACTAAATTCAAACCACTCTCACTTTAATACATTACTGCGACAATGTAGGTACCTACTAAAATGTACAGCTACTCTGAACTCAACTGTACCCACTTTAATTGTAAGCAGAAAATAGCCTAGCGTTAATTCAAAAAAGAAATGATAGCATTCGCTAGCAATAAATAAATACAACTAACCTTATTTTTAACTACATAACACTCATTTCACAATCACAGCGAAAATGGAATTCATCGTATCTATTGCACAATATTGACAAATGACGTCATGCAGACTTCATAGTTGAATGAACCTCTCTATCTCGTCATCAGGCCAAATCATGCAAAATAAAGAAATTACATTTTAATTAATAATAATTTGCGACATGATTCTATAGTAGGTAGTGACTAAATAGTTTTTAAATTAAGAGCAGGCCTTGACCAACAGAAACCCCAAATCAAATCACCCGTGTTATTACTAAAACTTAAACAACCGTTGATCACTTGTTAGAAAACTGTAATTTTAGACTTGTCTTGAATTTTGTTTAGAATGGTGCTTTTCCACTGGCGAAGCGAGGCGTGGCGGAAACATCGCGACGCTTTTGTGTTCGTTGCAGTGTACAACTATGTTATAGGGCCTGCGCAAACCGGCGGAGCGCAGCGCAGATCACTTTAAATTTATCACTGTATATTCTTTTCTATTTTAATTACAATAAGGTACATAGTAATACGGTTCGATGTAAACAACAAACATTTCAATTCTCGTCTCGCCTATTTAGACTATTTCTGCCTCGCCTCGCCTCGCGAGTGGAAAAGCACCTTAAGGCGTGTCCAAGTTTTTTGAAATAACACCGTAGTCTTTAATTTATTTTGTAGTAAGAAACAAACCATTATCCATTTAAAGAAAAACGCCGAGCTCAAAAGGCAGTAACCGCATATTGGCCCCATGCTCGCATACTCCCTTTTTCTTTCAACGGCAGTATAAAACCTTTCTCGAGCCTCGATAAATTACACAACACCAAATTAAAAAAGTTAAAGTAATAGAATTCTCGGCAGAATGTATTAGGCAATAAGCTTACCTTCACGACCCTCACTAATTCTCCTGGCCCACCTGGATTACCTGGAACACGAGCCATTATTACCTGTTAAATGGTTGGTTTAATAATATTATTTATGAAAGGCTTTTTGCTTGTGATTTACGTGTAGTTACGTGCTTATGAATTTTTATAATTATTTATGAATTATTACAATAATTAATTATGCATAAAATAATAGGAAAAAAGTTTTAAATTATTTCCCTGTTGATCAGTAATATTGACGTAACAATTAGACACTTATGTTCTACTCTAATTAGTAATTACTCACAATAATAAAACATATTTCATAAGCTTCTCTGGAAAGTAAAGCACGTAACATACTCGTACAGAATGAGTCGAACCAAATGCCTCTTGTTAGGAAACATTCCTTTATTTTTTGAAATAAGAAAAACTGCATTAATAGATATTATTCGCCTTTTGGTATACGGTAAATAGCGGTGCTATTTACTACCTGTTTAAATATTCGCAAGTTTATTCAAATTTAAGTTATGAATACTTTAACCGAGACTAGAAATTCAATCAGTAAACGTTATACAAAATCAAGTTCCATTTGAAACTTTTCGCGCAATTGAATATTACGTGAATAAATTCACGGGACCTTGCCAACTACAGAAAATGAGCAAATTTAAATTGAGTAGTTACTTTGTGCTACGAATGTGTAATATATTGAAGTACGTGCGCTTTTCAATCGACTTCAAAAAAGGAAGTTCTCCATTTATCTGTAGTTTTGTGTGTACATGTTACGCAATAGCTTCGCCTGTCGTTTTTTAATGGAGAGGTTATCTAAAAAGTAGTCTCAATTATTCTGTCAATTTCTAGTCATAGGAGCCATGAAAAATCAACGGAACTCCTTAATAATTTGGTGTTCATTTTTTTTTTTACATTACATTATAAAGGTAAGTATTTGTCATCTATTTGAAAGTATGTGCTATCGTTACACACTTTCTTTGCTATAGCAAAAGAATAAGACGCAGCAACTTTAATCAAACTTGAAAATTAATTGACGTCTCTGAGTGCGGCAGTAAATTATTTGGTTGCCTTATGATGTGGTTACTACATTATCGAATTTTAGGATGCTACTTAGGATCCTAAATCGGTTTCTAATTGTTCTAACTAAATGAAATCGGCTCCTAATTGCGATTGCTCCTAAACCTAACCTTCATCGCACACTGCCGACTTTCAGCCGATTATACGGTTATCCTTAATATCCATTTACACAAAGTTTGTGAAGACAAAACACAATCGGCCGACTAAATAGTTTGTAGTACGGGGCCTTAATAGAATTCCTACAAATTGGATAGTGTACTTAATAAGGCTTTACGTCTCAAGCCTAAACAAAAATTGAATTTAAAATGCCACCGGATAAGACGAAAACCAACGAGTTTGTGTTCCCGAGGTGATTGGCAAAGTTGCCAGCTGTACAATTTAAACTTCGCCGAAGAAAACAGATTCAGATTTAATTTCAAGGGTTATGAGTAACTTCAAATTGAGTTGATTTTGTTATCTGAACCTGGGTTGTTGATACATGCGAAAGGGAAAGTTACTTAAGTTCGTTTAGAAATGTTTTAAAAGAAATGGGTGCGGCATTGGGCAAATATTTGTGTGATGAGCGCGAGTATTTGTTCTTGAGTGTTGGATGTTTTCTATTCATTTGAGCATGTATTTCTCTATATAAGTCCGTTTATCGTTGCCTAACACACAGTACAAGCCAAGAGCTTAGTTATAGACTAAGTCAATTTTGTGTGACATTATCCCCTGGTATTAATTATTATTTTACTTATTTTATGAAGTGTCCAAACGATAGCTTATATGGGTACGTCATAGTGCAGCACTCAGCAGCAGTCTTGCATTTCCTAGCCAGTATAAAATAATTAACTTGTATTGCATTGCATCGCGTACTGAAAAAGTTTGGCCCAACACCTCCAGTTTATGCGACCCTGGTAGCTGCGAATGGACAGCTAATGTCTGCTTACGTCAACATGTGAACCGACCAGCGCCTCCGCAAACAAGGGCGAGCCTAAGTGGGGGCGCGTCAAGTAATTTGAAAGTTTGCTAGTTAATTTGGATCATCTCAAAGCCAAAGATTTGCAAACGGGTTAGAACGGGGTGGATAGAGATCGCGCGTTTATCGTCAAAGACAGAGGCATAGAACTCTACTGTAAAACTCAATGTGTATAAATAATATAAAAAGCGTCCGTGATAAACACTTTTCATCCGTAAACGGCGAGCAAACGCTAGTGCGAGAGATATAAGATATGGCCGGCATCTGTCCGCGCAACTTAAAGATTTTCGAAACCAATGAAAATGTAAGTAGTATTGACGTAGGCTGACGGTAAGTCACGTCAGCCGCTTATGTCAATGCCATACATGTTGTCGATTTTCGCATATCGTGACGTTAGCGTGACGCATCTCGGTTAGGCCCCTCAAACTAACTTCCACATCGATTGGTTGAGGCGGTGAACCTTAAAGACGCAACAGCATACGTTAGCACTTATATTTCGTATTAGAAAATGTTTCAATGCCTAACGCATCGGCAAGCAAAAATCATTAATACCTTAAAAACTCTATCCAAATTCAGTAGGTATTTTAAGTATCTTAAAGTAGCTAATCTACCGTTTACATACTAAAAGCCATATCTCACTAAACTTTATTGTTACAAATCTCAACTTTGTTCAACATAAAATAAAGTTAAATTTTGCGTCTTATATTAAAATCCTTCAGAAAAACGGAAGAATTAGTAACCAAATCACCCATAGACGTACCTCTCCCGCAAGCCATCGGGTGGTTTGATTACACGCTACACCTAGCGACGCAAGTCTAACCACCTTGATCCCATTAAATTGGGAATCAGAGATGTAAATCTACGTCGCTGATTGTTTGTAAGATAATTGCTTGTTTACTTTGCTTCGTATAGATAGGTTTTTAGAAACAACTAGCTCTTGTCCGCGACTCCGTCTGCGTTGTTTATCTTTTTTTCCTCGGGAACTAAAAAATCTTCCGGGAAAAAAGTTTTCTATACATCAATCCAGGATAAGGACTATAGGTGTGCCAATTTTTATCTAAATCCGTTTAGCTGTTTAGGCGTGATTGAAACAAACATCCGTACATACTTTCACGTTTATAATATTAGTAGGATTTCAAATTGTGACTTTTTGGCCTGCTGGAGCAAACTAACGATTCAAAATACTTTGTTAAGTACCTACTTTAGAAATCCTGGTGCCACCTTCCGGCTCCATCACCCAACTCTTATAATCCTTAAATATATCTCCGTATATCTGGCCGAAAGATGTCGTGTTCCGGCGGTTCCGGGGCGGCCTGCCAGCGAGCATGACTCCGAACGCTGCGATTCAACAGAGCCTCGCTGTTTTGTCGCCAAAATAATTTAAGATATTGTTAAGTTTATAAATACATGTATTTTAGTCGGTAAGGTATTTTTCTATGGGCCTAGTAGTCTGAAAATAAATTGAATTGATTTGATTTGATCACATTACGTATAGTTTCTTAATAGCTATATCGGCAATCTTCGTTAATCTAACACACGAGTGACAAATATAAGTTGCGAAGGTACTGCCTTTTTACGACACTTCCACCTTTAGCTACTTTGTAGGATATTTATTTTCAAATATTGTTTAGTCAATGTACCTTCGTATTATGCATCCTTTTACCAATCAACCTACCAGGAGCCAGAAGTCAAAAGGAGCTTAGCTACGGCTTACCCCAATTTTTCGAGTCTCATAAATAAGTATTTTAATTTTAAACGCGATCCTGAAACAGAACACTCGCAATCACGTCGTGACTAAATTATTCAAATGAAAAACGCCTTAAGCTAAGTAGGGAACAATGGCTTTCGTGTAAAGAGTATCAAGTCTTCGTAATTTAAAAGGATCATTGCTGTTGTGTTGCTTTATACGTACAAGGAAAGGTCCTAGCGAGACGTTATGCAAATGTTCGCTAAGTCTTTATGTTTCCCTGGTGTCGTTTAGCTGCTTGTCTTATTATTATTGTTATTTTTTTACGCTCACGGTTTTACTGCCAGCGGCGAACCAATTAGGGTCTAATTGGTTCGTCCAATCAAAATCTGACGACTTTAAATTTACTATAAAAGTTCTTGCTATAAAACTTAAACCCCGCAATTAGATTGGCAGCGGGCTAAAACTACACGAGATGAAATTTGAAGGTGCTAGGGAAATTATACTCGTACATGTATTCCATATTCAACGTAAGACGCTTAAGGTTTAAAATAAAAGTGTTTCTTCCTGACTTTTATTACCTTTTATTACTAAGCGACTATTGAGATTTTCACATTTTATAGCGATTTTCGTTGGAATATGGAATAGATGTATTAATTTCCTTAGCACCTGTCAAATTTTATCTCGTGCATGCATGCGAGGGCCAGTATAACCTATACCTCTGCAGCATTAAAACACCTTCAACACTCCTTGGCTAAAACCATTTAATTTTAACGATACCCCGCCCTTAAAAAACCCGTCAATTCGTTTAATCTACAGGAGATCACAAAGAATCAGATGGATGCAATCACTACATCCGAATTACATTACTTCTTGGGCAGTCGGGTATATACCGGTGCCTCCAGAATGAAAGGGTACTCGTGTAAGTCTTCTAAGGTTGAAGTGAACAAAGGGTAGGTATATACAAAGTCTAGTATAGGTGTCGGCACGAGAGTTGAGGTGAATGATTACGCATACAGCTACATGCAACAAAGGTAGTCAATAGGTACATAATATGATGTTGTGTGCGTGACTTCAACTCTGGTGCCTATACCTATACTCTGTATATGATTTATACCCTTTTTATTACGAGCTAAGTCGACAATGAAGCTACAGAGTTGTTCTGACTGCATGCTTGTGTACATCTGTGCACAATCATGCAGTCGGAACAACTCTGTTTAGCAGTTTACAAATATGTTTAGCTATCTAGCTAAACATCGAAACACTGTCACGGTACTCACGGTGTTCCCGTGATTCGAGTAGGTTAAAAGCTCTTGAAAGTCTATCGTATTCACAAATATTTTTTCCTTTATAAAACTTGCCCTCTATCAAAAGGCAACTTCACACGAGTAGTTTAATCGTCTGGAAGAGTCTTAACCCAGTTGGGGGAGTACGAGACGCCAGATGGCGCCTGCGGCGCGCGTTAGACTGCGGTTACGACTCAAAGTGACTTCTTTACGGCTTGTCCATACCTTATTGATACTGTTAACAATTATTCCACCAAAAATATGTAAGAAATTGGCCAATTTCTCACGTGCCACCAAAAGTAGCGATATCTAACACGGTGTCAATTAAGTTTAGCACTAGATTGAGATTGGAGACCATCGCTTACTTATTAAGCCATATGAATAGACAATCACAATTTTTTTTTAAATACCTAGTCAGCAAGAGACGGTTTCAAGATGAATTGCAAAACATGTGAATCATCATTAATTAATCACGTACCGCAAAAAGTTTATTACTAGCTTCATACTAAAACTTTCCGCTCTACTTTCTTTACTATCTGCGATAATATCTAATATAGACCTGTATCATTTCTGAAACCTTATTTTATTTCATTTCTAAGTCGAGCATCTCGGAGACATGTTTTTGCAATTCTATGAGTACTTTAGTATTATGATGTAAAACTCCTTATAATTCACTTCCAGCCTTTACCACAGAGTCCCATAAATATTCAGCTAGAGCTACTTAAGATCCTTTGTGTCGTCGCCAATAGGCATTGAGAGTTTCTTTCCTCGAATTGCCTTCCATTCAGAAGATGTGACTCAAATATTTTACTCATACAACACCAAATAATCGTGTTACAACCTCTTAAAACGCTTCCAATATTTTTAAATTTGACATTATTACTTGCCAGTCATGGAAAGCAATAAACTTATATTATTATTCGACTCGGGAACGAAATAAAGGTGAGTTGAGAAGTCATTTTGGCGAGTCAACTGTTGGAGTTGGCAGATCTTTGCAATCGACTTTAAAAGAAAGTTATATTTGAGTTTCACGGCTTTTTAAGGTTCCGTATCTTGCGAGGATTATACCGGATGTCTTTTATTAAGAGGACTGTGAGTTGGCGGCTTTCCATACAAACGGCGATAACGTTTTCCACCTCCTAAATGTTAACCGATTTCGACCAACTCTTGATATGTGGTCATTCCAAACAAAAACTATGTCCAGTAATTTCAGTATACAGTAATTTCGGGCATAATCTCTTTATCTTTATAACGCTGCGGTACGTATGCGGCGCCGGACACGTAATTGCATTAAAAACATCGAGAATGGTCTGTTGTCCGTCGACGCATGCGTCAGCGGTTTCATACAAACACCGCATACCGCGTACCGCAGCGTTGTGCGTTGTGATCAAAAGACCAAAGTTGAATTAATAAATATTTTAAAAAACGAAACATACGGACTGTTTTGGTTCCGGCTGACCACATATCAAAAATTGGTCGAAATCGGTTAACATTTAGGGGGTGGAAAACGTTATCGCCGTGTGTATGGAAAGCCGTCAACTCACAATCCTCTTAAGACGGCTGTAAAGATGAGATGGTTGAAATTTGCGAGGCGTCGAAATGGGCAATGAGACGTAGTCGGATGTAAGATGGGTTATTATAACACCCATAATATTTTACAGTCATGCAAAAACTGATGATAAAATGCGTAATGGTCATGAGAATCAGAGAAAATATAAAATTATATGCTATTGTATACAAAATTCTAATGAAAGGGGTCAGTTTGAGCGTTGAGGACTAACAAGCATTTATTTTATTTACACATAGTTACTAAAGGTGTCATCATCATCATCAACGGCCGCAAGACGTCCACTGCTGGACAAAGGCCTTCCCCAAGGTTTTCCACAACGATCGGTCCTCTGCTGCTGTCATCCAGCGGTTTCCCGCGATCTTTATCAGATCGTCGGTCCACCTTGTGGAAGGCCTGCCGACATTCCGTCTCCCGGTTCGCGGTCGCCACTCTAGAACCTTTCCGCTCCAACGGCCATCGGTTCTACGAGCGATGTGCCCCGCCCACTGCCACTTAAGGTTTGCTATTCGGTGAGCTATATCAGTTACTTTAGTTCTCCTGCGGATCTCCTCATTCCTGATTCGATCTCGCAAGGAGACACCTAGCATGGCTCTTTCCATTGCCCTTTGAGTGACCTTGAGCCTTCTTATGAGGCCCATTGTAAGCGACCATGTCTCAGATCCGTATGTCATCACTGGCAACACACACTGATCAAAGACTTTTGTTTTGAGGCAAAGGTGTATTATTACTCAATTCAAAGAAATATCATCCAGATATATAGCAGTGCAGTGGCTAAAGCACTGCCATTTAAACGCCGCTGCTTCTCGTACTACAATTAAATTACGTATCAACATTATTGTATTAAATTTGTATAAACATACATCCCAGATAATATTATTCGAATCGCAATACCTTAGTTTTGGTACCTCTCTGTGTTTATGTAATGGTAAAATGTAAACTGTGTGTGTAACTGTGTAGTCTTGGGTTCACTAAATGTTTGCTCAAGCAAATTGGTTCATAGATATGTAAGGGTTTTGGTTAAGGAATGTGACCGCGACTTTGAGCACCAGTTTAATTGACGAGTATATAATAAAAGTACCAGGGAGACCAAGCGTTGTCACTCGGGTCAAACCGAATTTTCAGCGATTTTCTATACAAAAACAAAAAAAATCCAATCCATAGTTGGGGTTCGAACTCGCAGTCTTTGCGTAGGTAGTAGTCCAATGCTCTAATCATCAGTCTATTCACACGGCGGCGAACGTATCGAAATTACGAACTTGCGCGGGAAATCTTTTTGCGTGAAAAAACGGGGTAATTGATTTAAATTCGACCGTCGATTCGAGTAAAATCGTAACTAAAAAACAGAGGTTTACAGGAGAGCGAAAAAACGTATTTTGCAACTTTAAACCGCGATATTTTGCTTATTAGTTCACGTTTTTTGACAAATGTATATACCATTTTATTCAAAATTTGATGTTCTTTAAAACAGTATTTTTATTTTTTTTCTACACGGCTTATTTTAAATTTTAGATCGAGTTACGATCGCGTATTTTGCGTTATCGACTATCGAGTATTATTGTATATTATGATACCATTTTACAACTCTAAGTTTGTTTATTACTAACAATTTTAACAATTATTTTATTAACAATTTTTGAATGAACAATTATAAAATTGTTCATCCAAAAATTGTTAATGTTTTGCCTAACTATGGAACGTAGGTATTTACTAACAAGACCAGAATAACTGAATTCTTAAATCCTCAGTTATTAGTAGGAGATTTACTCTGAGTATAAAAGTAGTTCTTGTTTGGTCAAATCAACCTTCATTCATATTAATAATTAAAGGTATAATTATACCTACAATCGGAATAGGTAAATAGTTTTAAAGGTACGGGTACTACTTCCACCACTCTGCATCATAACCAGATTCACTAGTGCTTTTCCACGTTGATAATAATATTGAATTTAACTTACACTCGCTGAAACGTAAACAATCATAATATTTAAGCACACACAAACAGTCGTGCTTCCGCATCCACGTCACAGGTGCAAGTAAAAACCGTCTACAAAATTATTTTATCGAGGCAAAAATTGCAAATGGAATGAACGGGCCAGTAAAAATCATAGTAAATCAA
Organism: Tortrix viridana; assembly: GCA_963241965.1. Taxonomy (NCBI): domain Eukaryota; kingdom Metazoa; phylum Arthropoda; class Insecta; order Lepidoptera; family Tortricidae; genus Tortrix; species Tortrix viridana. The sequence continues at coordinate 3,226,052 of OY725191.1, read as the reverse complement.
TTTACGCGCAAAATCGAAACTCCAATAGCACGAACCGTTGAAGCGGAGTAATATTGTAACCACATTTACGTGCTCTGTACTTGCTAAAACGTTGACACAGTAAAATCGTAACTGGGCATATTTCAGAAAGGTTGTCGCAGTTAAGAACCTAATTAAAAAATGCTAAATTTATTCCATTACGTAACGAAATTTAGTCATATACTTATATAGTTAATTTTCGTGACGTAATGGAAAAGTTAGCGTTTCTTAAATCAGGTTCATAACTGCGACAATCTTTGTGAAATATGCCCAACTATTTATACGATGATACTGGCCAGTGATGGCGACAACTGGAAGCGATTTCGAGTAATAATTTATTCGTAAGTCTAAACACAATTATTTTCTCCCAATGTAATAGTGGATTACTACTAGAAACCTCTATATACGATTTTATGATATTGTGTATTTTTTTTATTTCTCAATATAGAAAAAAGTAAAAATACAGTTTTGTAGATCTTTTTTCACTCAATTCTCCCTTTAAAAGTCTCAAAAACACTTAAATTTAGTTACGATTTTACTCGAATCGACGGTCGTATTGTTTCTTGTTCGTATAAGCAGGATAGAGATTTTTATTAGCCTGTCTAAGGGCCGTATTAATAAACTGAGATGCCCGTCACAAGATGCGTCAAAAATGACAGTTTTCTATGGAATGACGTTTATTTTGACGTATCTTGAGACGGGGATCAGAGTTGAGATGAGTTTATTAATACGGCCCTTAGTGTCCCACTGCTGGACAAGGGCCTCCCTTCTTTCCGCCATTCGTTCTTATGCATGCACTCAAAATAGAATTATATAACAAAAAATAAAATATCAGGGGACAAGCTCACGCAAATTGAGCTAGTTCCAAACTACTACTATTAGGCAACGATGTACATACTTGTATATAGAAATACATACTTAAATATAGAAATAAATACGTAGAAAACACCCAAGACTCAGGAAAAAAATACCCGTGCTCATCAATCACACAAAAATGTCCCATACCGGGAACAGAACCCAGGGCCGCTAGCGTGCCCTCATAAGAAGAAAAATCACATGTGTAAACGAATTGGTATTGCGCATGCGACCTCTATAAAATTGATAATAGCGTTTCTACGTCCGCAGACATTCTTCAGCAACTATACAGTTTCATTCGTTGCCGGTACAAAGGTCAAGTGCGACAGATAAGCTCCAGTAGACTAAGTGCATACTTGAGTTCGCGTCGCATCTCAAGAATAACATCTTGTTTGAATCGCAGCGTAACTGAAAAACCGTAGCCGTCTGCAACGTGACATCTATCGCAAAAACACTTTATTGCATTTTCTCTACATGGTTTTTGTTAGCATTTATTCGAAAACTCTGTCTGGAAGAAAAATCTATTTTGCTAGCTTTTAGCGTTTCTCTGAGAAAATTAGCTTATGTGTCCTATGACGAACATTCTGTTTTCGTATTTATAAAAGGGAATGTATTTTTCTTGTAATTTTCTATTTATCGCACTACGTTGTCACCAAATATATTGACGAAATCAATGACACCTACCAGCTACTCCTGATGTAAACAGAAGCAGAACCGGGGATGTAGTTTCTATCAGATCATGACGGCGGTTGAAACGCCCTGAAATTTACCCCTTAAGAGCTGGAAATTAAAAGAATTCTCTACACTTCACGGCGCGGTGCGGAATCGAGTGAGCCGTTAACATGGCTAAGATTAGGGTTTGCAATTCGAATATTCAAATTATTCGCCATAAATATTATTCGAATTCGACAATATTCATTATTCGAATAAAACGAATATTTCGAATAGTGCAGAAATATGTCTGTAATTATTTACCTGAGCAAAACACTATAACAAAATGCCAGGATGAATTATCCTCCACATTAACAACTCCGTGGAAATAGATTTAAATATTAAAAATAACTAAAAATCTAAGACAAACAATAAATTACCTATTTTTCTTTATCCTTGCCAAAATCTTTCTAAAACGAACTAAATGCCGTACCGTAATTGGTAAAAGGAGTAGCGTAGCGATAGCGAGAGCGAGCTTAAGGATTAGTTCATGTTTATTGTGGTGTGGTGTGGTGATGGTGATTCCTCGTACACGGTTAAGTGCAAGTTTACGTCACGTGTTAATAAATTGTCTGTGCTGTGCTGTGATGATGTTAAATTGGGTCCATATTGGCTCATACAAAATTCTTATTCCGATTTTTTGTTTTACTACCGATTTGTATTCCTAATAATCACTCTTCATAATTTTTTTCCTCATACTTTTTTTGTTCATAACTTATTATTACTACCAACGGAACTCATAACAGACAGTTATCATATTTTTTTTATGAATACTCATTTGTATTCATAATTTCAAAACTCTTCATAATTTCTTTCCTTATACTTTTTTTTTTCATACATTTTTATTACTACCAACGGAGCAGGGACTTAGAAATAGAAGGGTGATTCTTCGCTCATCGTCTACTATTTGTAAGTATTAGTTAAAAATATGTTCATTTCTGGCGCTTCGCTGGCCGCTACCGCGGCACGCTCGCTTCGCTCGCTCGGCTCGCGCGCTGTAGGGTCGCAATTCAACCTAACACTCCTCCTCGCTTCGCTCGTCGTCGTACCTGACGGAGACCTTCTTTATGAATTAGAATGATTAGGAGTTTCGATCGTTAGTATCAGAAAATATATGAAAACAAATATTAGTATAAACAAGGTGTATAATTAATGATATTATGAAATCTGATGATTATGAGTTTCGATCGTTAGTAATAAAAAAAATTATGTACAATGATCATTAGGTTGTAAAATTGTATGAGATACATTTTCGGAGTTCCAATAATCTAATTTGCAATTTTATATGAACTTTGGCGCACCCTGTTAAATTGCTGACTGACATGAAAAGATGTAAGTAAACCAAATTATAATTTTAATAAAAACTACTAATCAGCGGCAAATCTAAGTTGCCCTCTCTTTCTCTCTCTTTCACCTCACCTTACAAACATGTATGTAGAGTGGGCGGTTAGATTTGCCGCTGAGTATAGTTTGAATTTGTTGATTGCCAAAAAGTTGATAGTTAGTCATTTCTTTATATACCTACATACGGAACGAGTGCTCATTATTGATTTGTTTTTATTGTAACTTATAATTAACAAAGTAAATTTATATTGTATTGTAACTGTGTGCTGTGATTGGTTTATTAAATTGTTTGCTTTATTTCAAAAGTTGTTATCATCCAAACGAATATTATTTAATTTGCAGAAGATACCATAAATGTTATTTTTTTAGTTGTAAGGTCATTACATTTTAATTTTACATTACAGATTTTACAATTACACAACTAAGAATCATTATTTTGTTTAATTTTCAAAAGTCTTCGAATTATTCGAAATATTCGAATATTGGAAATCTAAGTATTCGTATTATTCGAATACTAAAATTGGACGAATATTGCAAACCCTAGCTAAGATAACTGCAGTTTCGCGGCAAATCAGGTACAAACTATTTAAAAAAGAACTCTGACTTTCCGCTCACAGTTAATAACAAATTGAAGTATTCTGGTTTAGATACAACGGGCTGGCGACGACTTTGCCCACGCAGCGGTTCAGTTGTACGACCGGAAACGCGGCGAGCAATTTCCTAATACATTACGTGTAATGTTAATTAACCGCTGTGGGGTGAGCGTTTCGACCGTGCAATGAAGAGAGAATTCGCTCGCCGCCGCCGCCTCAGTCGCTCAATGTCGTGACCACACCATTACACTCTTTTTTATGGTATAGAGAAGGGAATCGAGGATGTAGGCCAACTGAAGATAATTACAATCTCAAGACTACAGTCCCAAGATAGCAATTCTAAGACTGCATGCTCGGCCAACCCTAGGACTGATGGATTGCGTCTATGCATCGGTTCGCCGGTTGTCTTATCCTCACACCAGAAAACACCAATGTGAACTGCCACTAGCCAGTAGGATAAAGGGTAAGATGGTATTAGGTCCAAACGTTCCTTCCCCTTCGACGACTATACGACTCAATCACATATTCTAATAAACCGCCAAGAATCCGTTAAGCGCATTAGCACACTTTTACCACGTTCCATTTCACCCTCAGATTGTACCCAAATAGGTAAGTATCGATTAACGACCATAGGCGATAGAACTATTCGCTCTGACCGCTCTTTGTCCCACTCACAATGGCACAATAGACACGGACCCCAGAGATCGGGATATTTCTACTTATTTCGCCTCTTTATACGCTGGGCATTGTCACGGATAATAGTTAAATGAAGCTGCTTGAATGGCAGCTCGTGGGCGGCTCTGAGAAACGGAACGTTGTTTAATGCCATAACAATACGTCGCGGTCGTAGCGTATGTAGGTATGAAACAATGTTTTTATAAATATTTGTTTTAACTTTTTTATATATAAATTTGCTGATTTTTAGGCAGCAATTCGAGAAGGCCCAGCATGTGGCGTATTTGGGCTTAAGTATTGAAATGCCTTTCTTAAAATAATATTGGAGATAACGGCGGGACAAACAGACAGATTGCCTTTTAGACAAATCGCTTTATTTATTCATGAACATAAAAGCTAATAATATTGTATTCAACAATACCTTACAATTGATTTAATAAAATTGGTTCAAGCTACTTATAAAAATCTGTTTAAAAATTCCTTTAACATTTTATCGATATTTTTACAACTGAACCAATATCAACGCAATAAGGGAAGATTTTTCCAATACCCAAATAAAATAATCTGACAAATAAATTACTTTACTTTTCTTAATCATAATATTATGATCCCTTGTGACCTTTTTCTATGCAAATAAAGATTGATTTTGATTTTGATAGAAGTTTTATCTAGAGATTCTTAAATCGGCCTTAAATATAATTCAGTAAATACTTGCCAAGTATCGTTAATCTGAGAAGACCCAAGCGCTACCAAGAGGTGATAGCAACTTCGACAGTTCACTTCAAACAAAACTTGGAAATGGAGACTTGAAGTTAGGTTTATGGCGTTAACGTCGTGTTCTCATGTTAACTAATTTTCGAGTCTCTCACGGTTTACATTAGAAAATCATAACTTAATGTGAAAGTTTGTGAAGTTAGGATGTTTATGATTTAATCACACTTAAACGAATTTGATTGAAATTGGCGTACAGGTAGGGCATATTCTGGGTTAAAACACAGATGCTATTCGCTTCAAAAAATATAAAGTACTTAAGGAAAAATCGTTAAATGAGTTCCAATATAGTCGCATAAATAAGTTGCGGAAAAAAGCTATTATAAATACATGAAAAAAATAGCGCAATAAAAAATGTTAGCTATGTTCTCAGAAAGATTTTACATAATTATAATTGTAAAATAATTCAACAAATAACATCTTTAAGTAAAGAACGACAGTTACATCTAATTTAGATACAAACTTCTTAACTTATCCAACTTTACCTATCAATATTAATTAAAGTAAAGCTAATGAATAAATCGGTTAATGCTTAGTTATAAGCGAGTACAGAGGGTATGCGTGCCGGGCGATGACTAATGGCACGGAACTTCTCTAATTTATAGCGCGTACGTGGGATGAATGCTCCACAAACGGCTCAGCTACCCGACGCGACGAGGCTAATTACAAGTATTATTTGCCTAGTGAAATGATTAATAAAATGGAAGTTTGGCGATGGCCGCTTATTTTTTAAACGAAGTTTTGGGTTATACCTAGTTGATTTACAGTTTTTGTTTTACAGTTTATGTGTACACGTTTAGTTCCTTGTCACTTTAGTCGCTGTGACGTTTATATATGGCAGTTTTAACATGACATTAGGGTGAATCAACTTTTAAGGTACTCCTTTTCTTTTGCGGCACTAAAACTTTGCTGGTGACTTATGATTAATAATAATTTATGAATATTAAAATGAGACCTTCCAATTTACAGATCCCACATGTTAGATACCTCACATACTTCTGAATTATCGAAAAACCCTGGTAACTCAGGGGAAAATGCACATTTTTCATACAAAACCTGGGGACAACATCATCCCCTGCGTTACCAACTATAATATGTATTATTTAAAATTGTACTATTTTAGAACATTTTTGTTTTATGTTAGCCTAATTGTCTGATTTTATAAACATGTAAGCCACGACATTAGCAAATAAATAGTTCTTCTAAAAAAATATAATTTGTGAAACATTTCGAAAAATGGGGAGTACCTTAAAAGTTGATTCACCCATTAAATAGATAAGGTACTAAAAATGTACACATAATTTATGAACTTGACTGTACAGTCGAAGTCATAAATATGTTTACACTTTAGTACCTTGTCTATTCAACGTCGTGTTTAAACTGTCATATGAATTTGAAACAGCGATTAAAGGTGTAAACATATTTATGACTTCGACTGAACAAAAAAGAATACAATACGAGCACCGTTATTTTCTACGTGCCTAAAACTTTGAACCCATACGGGTAGTATTCAATGCAATGACAGTAACCTGGATTGATTGAACTTGGAAAAGTGACGGCAAATAACTTAATTTTTATTTAGAATTTATAAAAGGACTAACGCCCCGCTTCGGCTTCGCATGGGTAGCAGACAATATACGCACCTAAACCTTAACACATTATACACCCAAAAATCTTCATGAATTCCGTCCATTAGTAAAAACCGTATAAAAACCCATTTGTAGTTTTAAAGCTTATTGCGTTCAGAGAGACAGACGCGGCTAGGGGACTTTGTTTTATAATAATTGTGACGTTCTCAATATAAAGGGACCTTATGGATACAGGCGGTTACGCCGTTTTTAGAACAGCTACCATAGTATTCGTATAGTTACAAGATCAAGAAGAGCGTAACTGCCTTCCTCCACAAGGTCCCTTTATACTGAGAACGTCACATTTAACTACTATTAACTAAACTTGGGGAACACCAACTCGAAATGTTCTTTTGTACTAAGTTTTGAGGACCTTTTAATCGTCTAAATAAATGATACGTTTTAGCAAGACTGGCGTTAAATGCTCATAATCGAGCAATTAACGCGAAGTATAAAGGGTCATTGTTGGGCGTGTCAACCGCCGTCACTTTTGTGCCTCATATATGACGTTCTCAATATAAAGGGACCTTATGGAGGAAGGCAGCTACGCTCTTCTTATTCTTGTAACTATACGAATACTATAGTAACAGTTCTAAAAACGGCGTAACCGCCTGCCTCCATAAGGTCCCTTTATATTGAGAACGTCACATATTACGTCAGATACAGACGACAAATTTCTTGTTCTTTTAACCAAAGAAAAAAATAGTCCTGCAGGCTTAACGTGAAAGCACGAGAAAAAATTTGACAGGTGCTAGGGGAATTAATACATCTATACCATATTCTAACGTAAGACTTAACGGTTAAGGTTTAAAATAAGTGTCTCGTCATGACTTTTATTACCTTTTATTACTAAGCGGCTATTGTGATTTTAAAATTTTTATAGCAATTTTATCAATATATATAGAATAGATTGATTCATTTCCCTAGCACCTGTCAAATATCTATTGCATGCATGCTAGGGGGCCTTGTGTAGTTTTTCTTTGTATTATTTAGAAGTGTCAACCAGTTCTCATTATGTATATTCGTAACTTTGGAAACGAAACTCACGGCGATTGAAATGCCCAAATAATAATCCAAAAGTTACAAACTTTAAGACATTCTGTATTTTATTAAACATCTTCATTGAATACAAATTGCATTAAAGTAATTGTAGGGCTTTATCATGCAGATAATAGGTATGAGTATCGCTAAGCGCCGAGTAATGTACGTAATAGCCCATTGTACCGTTAACTGCGACGTTAACACGCCCGTTAGTGTACTCCTTCGTGCTAATCGCTAATTGTCCTGGAGTGAGCGAGATGAGATGTGTTTAAACGAAGACATAAATTATATAAACGACGAGAAGAAGAATATAAATGAACGAGGAATTTTTAAGCTCTGCTTTTGTTTATTTTCTGTTAGATCTGAAATATTTTTGCCCGCGAGTTCTGTAATCTGAAGCTATCTCCTCACCAAATTACATCAAAATCGGTTCTGCCATTTAATTGTGAAAGCGTAACAAGACAAACAAAACACTCGCGCATTTATAATAAGCAGGACGAAATAGTCTCCAATCGAAATAGGATAATTTTTATCGCGGACAATTTGATAGTTCCCGTGGAATTCAATTCAAATTAATTTATTTTCAGGCTACTAGGCCCATAGATAAATACCTTACTGACTAAAATACATATATTTATAAACTTAACAATATCTTATTTTGGCGACAAAACAGCGTGGCTCTGTTGAATCGCAGCGTTCGGAGTCATGCTCGCTGGCAGGCCGCCCCGGAACCGCCGCCGGAACACGACATCGAATTACACGATAAAAGACTTCTACGCGGACGGAGGCGCGGACAAAAGCTAGTGTTGGATATAGCCTTATCAAACTTCCTTTAATGTGCAGTACAGTCGAGGACATAAAGATGTATACACTTTTGGACCTTATTGCAATGGAACAAGGTGAAAAAGTGTAAACATCTTTCTGTCCTCGACTGTACAAAGACAAGTGGCCCATGTAACACTGAAATAACATGGTTCTGTGAAGCTAAAGGCGTGTAAATAAAGCGCACGCGTCTTGAACTAGTAAATCTATTTAGGAACGTAAACGCTATTAGGGAGGGCGTGCGCGGGCGCGCTTCCCGCTCCGCAATTAGGTCGGCGGTAAAAAGGACTCATCTGTTCAGGGACGGCTGCTTTACTAAATAAAAAAGCCGGTCAAGTGCGAGTTGGATTCGCGCTCAAGGGTTCCGTATTTTTATTTTTTAATTTATTATTCTAAATATGTACAACCATTTTACATAGAATAATTTAGTTATCTGCCAAACTGCATATCAGTGCATTTAAGTCCGTACTTAAAAAATATATCTTTTTATGTACTTTAATTGTATGCAATAAGGTACATTTTGACTTTCCTATATTTTAGTACAGATCTTTAAAGTTTTTTGTCGATTTCTCGAAAACTATAAATTGTGAACACTTCGTTTTATTTTTCCCGTAAAAAATAAGTACATAATTATCTATAAGTTAGGAATTTTTCAGATTTTTAGGTGCATTAACTTCGGAAATAAGGGAGGACGGTAATTTTTTGAAGATTTTTGGTTATACATAAATCAAAAAGTACGTCACGGAAAATTAAAATAAAAATAGGTTTGAAATGTCCAAATTGAGGCTTTTCATATGACGCCCCATTTGCTGTAATTAAATCACTTTCATTTTTCAACTCCCAATTCTAGACCCCTTTTCAATTATTTATAAAATTAATTTCATATTATTTTACTTAAAACAAATGCGGGCAAGCAAGTTATACAACTATGCCAAACTTAAAGTTTATAGCATGTGTAGTTGCTGAGAAAAACTGCTGTAACATACAGATAGACAGACAACGAAGTCTCACTAATAAGGGTTCCTTTTTTACCATTTTGGTACGGAACCCTGAAAACATGGCAAACTGACACATAGGCCCACCTAAGTTTTTATCTAATATAGGTAAGTTACGTTATGTCGTTTATCGCGCCTCGGGAACTCTAATTTTCCAGAATAAAAAGTAGCCTATGTCCTTCCCGGAACGTATATATCTCCATACCAAATTTCATCGAAATCTGTTCAGCAGTTTAGCCGTGAAAGCGTTACATTACTTTCGCATTTATAATATTAGTATGGAAGTATGGATTACAGTTTCCTTGTATGTCCACTCAGCAGAAATTTGTATGTCACATCTCTTTAATTAGGGCCAATTATTTATGTAATGATCACGAATATATTTGTTAATGTATCTTGGATGTTTTCCATCGGCAACTAGTTACTTATATAACACAACTTACTTATATCATTACAAGGCCTCATAACAAGGCCTCATAAGAAGGCTCAAGGTCACTCAAAGGGCGAAGGAAAGAGCTATGCTGGGTCTCTCCTTGCGTGATCGAAATCAGGAATGAGGAGATCCGCAGGAGAACTAAAGTAACTGATATAGCTCATCGAATAGCAAACCTTAAGTGGCAGTGGGCGGGGCACATTGCTCGTAGAACGGATGGCCGTTGGAGCGGAAAGGTTCTAGAGTGGCGACCGCGAACCGTAGTGCTAGTGCTTATTAGTGCTACCGGTGCGAAGCCGGGGCAGATCTCTGGTATTATCTATGATCTTAACTGCTTACACTGCCGCCAAGTTGCAGAGTTAGCACTGTTATGTTCGTTAAACAACGAGAGAAATTACTTGCATAGCATTCCGCGTAAGTCCAAGGAATTTCTTCACCTTTATTGTCTAAAAGCATAAGTTATACACTGAACGAACTTCTATTTACCAGGCACTCAGAAAGTATAAGCAGACATGTCACCCACCCGACGACCGTTGTTTACGCGATCAGACAACTCGGTGATTCAATCTATAGCGAGTCTATTTTCGTGTGCAGTTGACAGAGGCAATCTCAGGAGACGGTAGGAAATGAGAAAACACGACTATCCGGCATTACTGCAGGCGAGCCATGATCGCCTGGTACTTGAAATACCAATCACGGCAATAAAAACAATATATCTAAAATATTTGTCGTTTCATGGAGTTTATTTTATAGACTGTCTTCAGCCCGCGACTCCTTCCGCGTAGTAGTCGTTTATCGCGTTTCCCGCGGGAACTATCACATTTCCCGGGATGAAAAATAGCCTGTGTTAATCCAGGGTATAAGCTATTTCCATTCCAAATTTCATCAAAATCCGTCCACACGTCGCAGCGCGAAGGAGTAACAAACTGACACACACACTCACACACAACACTTTAATCAAACTTAAAAGTTAATTGACGTCTCTGAGTGCGGCCGTAAGACTACTTGAAAGCTGACGTTAAGGAATAATAATAAATAAATAGTGGGAAGGTAGAATTTATGCAAATGCTGAAATTACGAGACCCGCGACATTATAGGAATACAGACATACAATACAGAATAATAGACATTATAGGAAAGCACATTTTTAAATAAAAAGCCAAATATGTTGAGGCAAACAATATGGGAATACGTACATAGCGATACAGATATTAATTCAAATCAGGGCCACCCACGCCACGCTAGCTGTCATCTCGTTGTTAGTCAAAGTTTTCATGTTAATTATGTATGTTGTTTTTATGTTAATTATGGGCTATGATGCCTGTAATAAAGGTTTCTATTCAATTTTATTACATGTATGTAACTCGTACGTAACTCAATGGAAAAGTTACCGTTTCTTAGGCTGGAATTACACTTGTAAGTTTTACTCACGTAAGTAAAATTTACAAGTGGAATTCCAGCCTTAATTTTAGTCCTTAACTAGGTACACTTTTTAAAAAATATTCCCTTTTACAAACTCTACCACACTACGCGCAGGATACTGTAAAAACATAGAAGTTGAACGAAAATGGTCAGTGGAGAGAAATGAAAACACTGGAAACTTTCAGCAACCTTCGCTTCATTGGGTGCGAGCGGGTCACGCATACAAATGCGAGATTAATAAGTTGACTCCCGTTTGCACTTCATTCCACATACCTTATTCATACATAAAAAGGTATGAATAAGGTACAATAACTGCAAATCACATATGTATATATGTCATTTGCAGTTATTGTACCTTATTCATACATTTTTTGCTAGATTACCTAATCCATATTAGCCTATGAACAGTGACAACGATATTCAAAAATAATCGGTTTCTATACCTACAATTTACATACGCATTTAAAAAAATCTGCTGTTTGCCTGAAATAAAATAAGTGTTCATATAGTTAATTTGTTTATGTCTGATAAGCAGTGATCGGGGTTTTGGATGCACTTCGCGGGATTTGGAGTCGTAATCATAGTATGGATATAATCCCATCGTATGAATATAATCCCGCGACCGCGTCTGTTTAAAAAATGTGTTTTTTTTTTAAATAATAAATACATTTATTTCAAACGTTGACCTGTAATTTCGATTGATATCATGTAAAATAAAATAGAATAATTATCCTCCATCATCAATACAAATCCTGGGATCCCGGGCATATCCATTATTTTTAAGGACCTAGCATAATATTGAAGGTTAATCACCCCAGATTGCACTAGGAATTCCGATCACTGTGATATATGACAAAAACTGTCCTTTATCAAACCACACGAAGCCCGGCATCCCGCGGCATATCCATACTAGCATAATGATTGAGGTCATTCACCCAGAATCGCATCCAAAACCCCGATCACTGCGATAAGTAAATTAAAATATCATTTTGTATTATTTATTTTTTGAAAATTAACGCTGACTGATATAATACAGGTTCGCATCTAGTTTGGCAGCTGTGGCAATTTTTTTTATTGTTCAAGTATTTTTGAATTGCGGCTGAAGAATAATTTGCACAAATATATTTACTTAGTATAATAATTTAGTAAATGCATCCTTTCCAGAGCAGCATTCTTTTGTTACAGAACACCGGCCATCGCCTTTATTAAATCACACCTTTAGAATTAAAGTGACCTAATACAAAATATTATGTTTTCTACTTCGAGTCATAAAATCATTATTATAGAGACTTAATTCAAAATCTAATTTTTTTAAATAGGTCACTTTCATTCTAAAGGTGCGAAAAGGCCGAACTGAACGGCGAACAGGCAAAACATCGACCACACGAACGAAATGTAAATTACAGCTTCAAAAACGTCAGACTAGACTTGGCTCGTCAAATTTTTTGCTGAATCGCTAGAAAGCTCGCTAGAATGCTTACTAAAATATCATATTTAGCTAAATCCTCGTAGACTTTAAATGTAATCCACTAGAATGCTCATTACAAACGAATGTCCAGATTTTTTGCGCCCCACATATACAAGGTGGGCCAAAAGAAGTCATCCGATGTTGTTTGACTCTCTTTTTTTTTATAAATGAAAAACTTGGATTCTGTTTTTTTATTATATTAATTTAAACCTTTAGAATTTTATTGGTCAAGTCGAGAAGATTATATCGGCCAAATGGGCGCCGTCACAATTGATTGTCATACGGGCTCGTTTTATGGCATTTTTCATCACTTTGGCGAGAACTTCGGGCGACAGATTCTCGCACTCGTGTCGAATGTTGTCCTTGAGGGCTTCCAGAGTCTCGGGCTTGTTCACGTAAACACGGGACTTCAAAAAACCCCACAAAAAAAAGTCTGGAACGCTTAAATCGGGTGATCTTGCGGGCCAGTGCAAATCGCCAAAACGAGAGATGAGGCGACCCGGGAACGCCGCCTTCAGAATATCGGTTGTGGCTCGCGCAGTGTGTGCCGTTGCTCCGTCCTGTTGGAACCACATGTCGTTCGGTCCTAATTCGTCCAATTGCGGCAGAAAAAACTCGTTCAACATGGCCCTATAGCGCGCACCGTCCACTGTTGTCGTATGGCCAGCGGCATTCTCGAAAAAAAATGGCCCAATGACTCCTCCAGCGTGAACAGCGCACCATGCAGTCACTTTGAGCGGGTGTAATGGCTCCTCGTGCATCACTCGTGGATTTTCGGTGCCCCAGAAGCGATAGTTTTGCTTGTTCACGTACCCACTGAGGTGGAAATGAGCCTCATCGCTCATTATGATTTTGGTCGAAAAATCGTCCACTTCTTCCTCGAGATTGAGAATGGCTTGGGCGTAGGTTACGCGCGTTTGGCGGTCGGCAGGCAGCTGCTGATGCACGGACTGGACTTTGTATGGGAACATGCGCATGTCTTTGACCAAAATTCGCCTTAGGGACGTCCGTCTGATGGCTAATTGCGTGGCACGGCGTCTGGTTGATGTTTCCGCCGACAGCTCGACATCCTCGGCAACAGCGGCGATATTCTCGGCAGAACGGGCGCTCCGGGGCCGGCCACTCTTGGCAACGTCTCGTGTGGTCCCATACTCTTCAAGGTTGGTGGCCAAACGGCGCAGTGTTTGCGCAGTCGGTGTCTGACGGCCGGGGAATCGGCGACGGAATTCGCGCTGCGCCAACACCACAGACGAATTGTTACGCAAAAAAATAGACACGATTATTCCGCGTTCTTGGGGAGTGTATCGCTCCATGGCTTGTTCACTTGTATTTTGCATCTGTCAAGTCCACAAATGTCAAAACAGATTTGACATTGGCGACCATTTGCAAAAATGAGAGCATCTTCCAATAGGGTGATTTCTTTTGGCCCACCTTGTACATTAAAATCAAAGACTGGTTTTCCCTAATAATATGTACTACGAGTATACATACAAAAGTGTGTGTTTTTTTCGTTCTAACGCCTCAGCGCCTTAACCGATATAATTTAACCCTGTGATAGACATAGGGACTCTTTAACCCGGAAATTTTACAGTTCCCGAGGAACATTTCAAACAAGACTTACAATTTGTATTTTGTTTTATTTTTGTACAATAAAGAGTTTACATACATACATAGAATTTATCAGCATTATGTAATAATGGCATTTAAACCCTGCGCCCCAACCTTACCATACAATGTAATCATTTATTCCTCTGAGCGTTACGATCAATATTCCATAACCAACTCCCCAGCATAACGACACTGTACCTCAAAACCTCAAACGAACATAACACGCATGATCACCAAACCAAAATCAAGCTTCCTCCATTAACTTAGGTGTGAAAGTCCTTCAAGATAACATTGGCGCTTTCACCAAATGCCGCCTGTGTCTTGGCTGAATTACATGGTTTCTAAAGGCATTGCAATTCAGAACGAGGATTACGCCCCTGATGTGTCTGCAAAGCGGATTTAACGCCGTGGCATAGGACATGGGTCTACGTCCATGGGAACTTATCTGTGGAGATAAGATATGTAGGTACTAGGGCTGTACGCGGAATTAGGCTGCCTTTCCATTGAGGCAGAGATGAGCGGAGCGGTGCGACAAGGACCAATTAGATTCCTCTAGTTTCTGTGTGCGTGCGTTAGTGTGGGTACTGTACAAGGTGATTAGTCCTCGCACTGCTCCGCTCGTCTCCGCCTCAATGGAAAGGCAGCCTTAGGAGGCAAATCATAAATCATTGTAAAATTTATCGTCGCGCGTCGTTAGTGTGTGGTGTAATAGGGCTGGTTATATGACAAAATTAATTTGAATAGCGATAGAGATGTGAAAAAAATTTTTTTTTTACCCGATTGCGTACCCTGTATCTATGTTTGCTTGTAAGTATCACTAGGTATGTACCTAATTTTAATGAAAAAAATGCCAAAATGGCGAATTTAAAAATAAAATGGGTTTTAACACTATTAACATAATAATATATAGAAAACAATAACGTGACAGTTTTCGAGTATATTATTTCTCTCTTTCAAAACCGTATTGGTTTTGTATACGGCTGCCTTTTATGTGTACCTTTTAGAGCTGCCATTACGTTAACATGACTGTTCACTTTCAAAGAGAAATAGTAACCCCTTGACAACACGTCTAACTCAGTGTAAACAAATCAGAAGACACCGTAATCCAAAACCTTGCTCGCAAACAACCTTTTCTGGATTCTCCCCAAATTAAGTACACTTAGTCCTAATCCCTGCAAGTCGAGCCCGATTTGATTAAACCCTTCGATATAATGTGCTTCGCGAAAGCCTTTAAAGAGATTAAGTTTACAGGTTTCCAGGTAGCTGTTATATTTCAGCGCCAAAGGGTTGTTTGTTAAAACCGTTTCGGAAGTCACGCCATGCGTCACTGCTTGTGATGTGATAATAATAACTAGGGGTTTACGTCTTTATTAAATAGATTTCTGCCCTCATAAGAAGAAAAGGCACATGTGCAAACGAATTGGTATTGCACATGCGACCCTTATTAACGTACACAGGGTTTAATATGCTTCTGTGAATAATTCGCAGATGTGCCTTTTTCTCTTACGAGGGCAGATTTGGTAAAATAGACTTTGGAAATGGTACTGTTCGGAGTGAAATTGGTAAGCAGCTTGCTAACAGAAAATAAAAGGAGTTAAAATTAGGACGTTTCTAATTTGATAACGGAAATTTACATTACTGAGTGTCTTTCATCTACCCAACTTAATTTACCTTTATTACGCCAACGTTTTTATTTCATCAACAATCGTGACACAGTGAAACCTTCTAGTTAATATTGGACCATCATAGCAGAAAATTTAACGTTGAGTACTTTCTCGGAAAACTGCAATACATTCGTATTCCATTATGAAAATGCATATTTGACGACACGCGCGGATTTCTAGAAAAGTATCTCTTTAAAGTACCTAATAATGTAATGCGGGAATCTGTTGACGTAAGAGTACTAGTAGCGCCATCTCACAGACATAACGAGACCAAAGCACTCGTTTCAATAATCAATTAAATATACAAAGGCATTATAACTTAATCAAAGTGTCACCTTGAGAAGTGAACCGTATCATTTGTTTAACTACAAGCGTGAATAACATATGTAAGTATAAACTGTAAAATTGTTTACGGTTGTTTTACAGCGCGCGCCATTTGCGTGTTTTTGACAACGTCACACGTGTTTAATTATGAGCACGTTAGGCGCACGTTGAGCACGTTTGACGTGACACGTACGTATTAATTCGGAAAACATGGTTAAAAATAATCCCTCTGTCCCATTTCCCGCTACGTTAATTGTAACGCATTATAATTTGAGTAATTTACTGATGAGCGCCTTATACAGAAGTAATTAGCCAAATTATTCACGAAATATAAAGTCATTTCATTGTAAATCTCACACATGAAAGGTTAAATTGAAACGTGTTATGTAGAGTAATATTTTAATTTAGTGAACAAGTTTAAATTGTAGTTAAATCAACCAAACCCAACAGGATGGGGGGTGGGGGGTAGGGGGTAAGTTAAAAGTTAAACCACATAATGTTACTAAGGTGCCATAACCTTTAACAACTTCGTCATTCGTATGCAGAACGCGCTAAGCGTACTCCTTGCACTATTAGGTCGCACTCACCACTAACCAATAAACGTTGAGTAACGGCTGAGTAGTTATACAATGCTTTGTCCTTATCTGTCGAATTCAAATGGCACAATGACAGATAAGGACAAAGCATTGTATAACTACTCAGCCGTTACTCAACGTTTATTAGTAAGGGGGTAGGTATGCACAGAAACTTCAGGTTTACCACACGGCTCAAGACACCCGGGTACCAGGCTAGCAGCAATTGACACCGTTGTACGGCTTCGCAGCCAAGTTAACGACCGCCTAATCCCATTTGTATCGAGTGTAATACAAGTTTTACACAGGCCTCACATGAAATGGGGCAAGACCGTAATTTGCTTTCGCTTTTGCATTCAGATCTCGTATTTTATAAGTTTTGTCGTGTTCAATAAGTCAATAGGAAAGCAGGAGGTGGTTGGCGACTGAAATACTAATGAGATTTCAGCTGAGTACAGATGAAATACTGATTTAGCGTGTTTGTAGCATGCAAGATACAAGATAGATACAACATAGAGGTACTTAGGTAGCTGTTTGTTTCAAACTTTCGCGATGTTTACACATATACTGTTATAAATCAACCTAACCTAACCTCAAAAACTAAGGCCGCGTTCTCATCAGGCTAACAGTGAGCGTCTGACTGTTTGCCTCCGGTTCGCCTCACTGTGTTTTAAATGGAGTCTTCACACAGCGCGTACTGAGTACAGCAAACAGTCAGCCGCTCACAGTTCGCCTAACGAGGACACAGCCTAAAATCGACTGGCCACTAGTATGACACACCCTTATAATTTTTATATGTATAGTAAGTAGCCTGTGACACTCGTACGTTTTTGACAACTCATATGTCACCCATTTATCAATTTATTAAAATCGCTCCAATATAGTTCAGGAGCTAGAGTAGAACATCCGACTCTTGGTCACATATTATTATGTACAGTCACACCAAGAGATTGTTGAGCCACCATAGAACCCTGTCATAATGACACAGTCAAGTCACGCAAAAGAAATTACGTCTAAATTTACCGTCGACTTTCTGCGAGAGGGTTCTATAATGGCTCAACAATCCCGTGTTGTACATAGATAGGCTGTTAACCACATTACCCTTTTATTTTGCTTCGCGCAGTCGGATAAAAACGGGATTTATTCGCGTAAAAACATTATCTACGTTTCGACCGTTTTGCAATTAGGAAGCTTTTATAAAGATGGCGACTGACGTGAGCATTTGCTCGATGTGAATATAAATATGCATCAAGCATTTGTTCGTTGTGTGCAAACGCTCACGGCACGTCAATATTTGTCGCTTATATATGCTCGGCTGTGCGCCATCCATTCAGTCAGTAGAAGCGCCGACTTGTAATGTAAATGCCGAAGACGAAACAAATAAATAAACATCCTCATTTATAATAAGAGTAACTTTAATCTACTCAAGCAACTCGAGTGTGATAGAGGCTTTATAAAGGGTGATGCCAATGAAAGTCATGAAATTATATTTTACAAAGCTCCTTGAACATCGAGGAAAAGCTTCTTAGGATATCGTGCTCGGAGGAGTTTAAGTTAAACCAATAAAGATCGCAAAGCTTAGAGAAGCTTTGTCCTGCAGTCCTTTTAGCAGTGCTTTTAAATATTAAAAGATAAGATAAATATAAATTATATTTATTCAGTAAGTAAGCCGCACGGCACGGGCACTTTTACGCGTCAAAATCTACCAGCGCTTCCCAAAAGAAGACCACGCACTGCTAAGAAGCGCCGCAATAAACTCTACAGTAACTCGTAGTCATTTTTTAAATAAAACTTTGGACATTGATAGTATTGATACTTATAGCTGTAAAAATAATCCATACTAATATTATAAATGAGAGTCTGTCTGTCTGTCTGTCTGTTACCTTTTCACGCTTTGTTAAAACTACACTTTTTAACCCAAAAATTTATTAAAAGAAACAGCGAGAGAACAATTTGCTTAATCACTAACGTCAATTTTGATATTTTTCTTATCCACCCTCATTTCACTGTTATTAATAAAAACGGGTGGGTAAGTCAATATTACTAGTTGAATGAATGGAACCAGATTTGAAGAATTTTACATTAAACATGCCGCGGCCCAAGGACTATATGGGTCCTTTAACAGTGGAAGATACAAACATCTGAACTTTAACTTAAAGAGAGTGAGAATCTACAAAACAAGACTATAAACTATAACTTAACTAAGGCTCTGAAGCAGCTAGAGGCAGAGGGCACAGTTTAGTAACGGGTCTCTTAAACACACGATCCTTAAATTGTAAGGAGACTACACGCGTTACACCGTCTGCTCCCGGGTGCTTCGCCACAATTCGTCCCAAAAGCCATTTACCTGGAGGTAAACGATCATCTTTTACTAAGACAACCGTACCAACATTTATGTCGGGGTGATTTTGGGACCATTTGTATCGATGTTGCAACATAGTAAGATACTCAGATTGCCAACGTCGCCACAGACTTTGTACCATACGTTGCACCTTTTGCCATCGGTTTAAATAATCAGGTCGCGTATCCACGAAACTTTCTTCAGGGATAGTAACCGGTGCTTCGCCGATCAAAAAATGACCAGGAGTTAACGGGAGTTCATCAACGGCAGAACTAATCAACGTAAGAGGCCGAGAGTTGACACAAGCCTCGACCTGTGTGATCAGAGTGCAAAACTCTTCGAATGTTAAGCAGGATTCACCTACGACGCGTTTCAGATGTCCTTTGACGGACTTAACTCCTGCCTCCCACAATCCTCCAAAGTGAGGGGCACCAGGGGGATTGAAATGCCATGTTGTGCTGTTGTTAGCTAACAGTTGGGCGATTTCGTCAACGTCAGTTGATTTGCTGTTTTTGAACGCGAGGTCTAATTCTTTGGACGCGCCTATGAAATTAGTCCCACAATCACTCCAGATGTCTTTACAATGCCCACGTCGGGAAGTAAAACGTTTGAAGGCTGCTAAAAACGCAGCACTGGATAGTGAACTAACCAGCTCAAGGTGAATAGCCTTTGTAACCATACACAAAAACACACTTATGTAAGCTTTACAAGTTTTGGTGCATCTACCAGAGTACAGTTTCAACGTAAATGGACCACAAAAGTCTACGCCGCTGGTCAAAAACGGGCGCGACGGATTGACTCTGCACTGTGGTAAATTACCCATTAACGGAGTCATAGGTCGTGCAGTTTGGGTAAAACAAGGTTTACATAATCTTAAAATCTTTTTTACCAAGTTTTTTGCTCGGAGAATCCAATATTTTTGGTGGACAACATTTAATGTGAGCGAATTTCTACCATGTAGTGTTCTCAAATGAGCATCAATTACAATCAACTTTGCTAAGTTACATTTGTGATGTAAGATTATAGGAGACTTCATATCAGGTGGTATTTGAGCATTTACAAGACGTCCACCGACTCTAATAATTTTCTCATTGTCTAGGATCGGATTCAAAGGTAAAAGTTTACTATTTTTTGGGATAGGTTTGCTCTGTGATAACAATCCTATTTCACTTTCAAAGTAAACAGACTGTGACATTCGAATGCAAGTTTTTAATGCATTTTTTATTTCATCAGTAGTGAGGTATGTCAGTTTTATGTTATCGTTCCTTTTGAGAACCTCATCTTTACATAGCCGCAAAAATCGAAAGCAATAGGCTGTCACACGTATAAGTCCAAGTAGATTTGAGTATCTATTGAGGTACATGGTACATTCATTGGGTTCAGACGTGCATAAGTAACTAACTTTTGCTTTCGGTTTTGCGTCGAGTATGGTTTCAGGTACAGTGAAATTAGGGTAACAAATCTTAACAGACTCGCGAAGAAAGGCTGGACCTTCCCACCATAGTTGTGACTGCATCAGCTCGCCAGGACTGATACCGCGTGAGGCGCAGTCCGCGGGGTTATCCACAGACTTAATATGATGCCATTGACTACTATTCGTAACATTCAAGATTTCGGTAGTGCGATTACCAACGAATGGCTTCCAAGTATTTGGAGTTTTACGCAACCAAGCCAAAACTATTGTGGAATCTGTCCAAGCAAATACACAATTATCATCAATATTTAGACTAGATTTGACATATGGTATCAATTTAGACAATAGGACTGCCCCACAAAGTTCAAGATGTGGCAATGAGATCTGTTTAACGGGAGCGACCTTTGTTTTGGCTGCGACCAGACTTACTTTTATCTCATTGTCCGTGATGACTCTGATGTAAATAACCGCAGCGTAGGCGGCGCAAGAGGCGTCACAATAGCCGTGCAATTCAATTTTTACATTATTTGCAATCCCTAACCAACGTGGAAGCTGAATGGCCTGCATGTGTTCAAAATTAGTCAGGTAATTCTGCCATTCAGTTTTCAGGTCTTCAGGAAGTTCAGAGTCCCAATCCAGGCCGGCTAGCCACAACTTCTGCATAAACATTTTTAACACAACCACGCAAGGTGCTAGCCAACCCAGAGGGTCAAACGTTTTTGCTATCGCAGATAGCACACTTCGTTTTGTAACAACGTCGTTGTCATGAGGTAAGTTAACTACCAGTTCAAATATATCACTTTGTGGTTTCCAGGCTATGCCCAGAGCTTTCACCGAATCATCCATTTTAATATTCACTGAACTTTTTAATGCTTTTTTCAAATCGGGAATCTCATTTAAAACCGTTTCACTATTAGACGACCACTTATGTAGAAGAAAACCGCCACGTTTAAACAGTTCAGTTAATCGACGTTGAAGCCGTTGAGTGTCTTCTTCTGTAGATGAGCCCGTCATCAAATCGTCCATATAGAGATCAGTTTTTAGAAGTTCAGCTTCAGGAAACTCTCCACGTTCGTCCTCTGCAAGTTGATGAAGTGTCCTTATGGCAAGATATGGAGCACATGAACTGCCATATGTGACGGTAAGTAACCGATATTCTCTAATCGGGTCTTCCGATGACTCGCGCCACAAGATTCTCTGGTAATCAGTGTCTTGCTTTGAGATAAGTATCTGTCGGTACATTTGTTGTATATCAGCTACTAGGCAGTACTTATGTTGTCTCCACCGTGTTACTAAATCTCGTATATCTTGTTGCAGCGGTGGGCCGATGAGTAGCTCATCGTTAAGTGAGTTTCCATCTACAGGTTTAGCGCTTCCGTCAAAAACTACGCGCAACTTTGTAGTGAGGCTCGAGGCACGAAGAATAGCATGATGTGGTAGGTAATAAGCTCTATTCTTCTTCTCTGTTTCAGGGACGACCTCCATGTGACCGAGTGACTCATATTGCCTCATGAACTTGCAGTACTCTTCGTGAAACTCGGGTCTTCGCTTAAACTTATTCTCCATCTGATGTAAGCGCTTCAAAGCAAGTTGTCTGGAGTTGCCTAATTTTGGAGCGTCTTCGTCCTTGAAGGGTAGGCGAACCTCATATCGACCGTCAGTGTTTCGAGTGTGAGTTTTCTTAAAATGCTCTTCACACTGCAGTTCAGGTTTTGACAGAGGCTTCACGTTTGGTGAATATTCATTGATCTCCCAAAACTGACGTAGCAACTGATCAACTTCGAGTTGTGTGTGCATAACAACTACATTGTGTGACTGATGGCCAGACTGCGCAACTTCGCCGCTTACCAGCCAGCCCAATCTTGAGTTCAAAGCGACCAGAGACTCATTGCGTTTTATTATTCCGTCAAGAATAATATGCGCATATACAACTGCACCTAATAGCACGTCGATAGATCCTGGCTTGTGAAAGTGTGGATCCGCAAGATCCGAAATCTCAGAAGAAGGCCAGGTATCTGATGGGAGCTCTTGTGATGGTAATCTCGAATTTATTCGTCTAAGGACGTACGCCTTAGCTGTGATCATGTGTGATGGATTTCTTATAGCATGAAAGTTTAACTTAACTTGTGACTTGGTTGTCAGCGGTATAGATGATATGCCAGTAATTTTTCCGCTGATTGAAGTGCGCTCGAGATTAAGCAGTTGAGCTGCCGCTTCAGTGACAAAGTTTGATTGCGAGCACGGATCAATCAGTGCTCTCAAGACTATCGTGTCGCCGTTCCTCGACTTAACTGCAATTCGTGCGGTTGCCAATATTACTTCCTCACTATCGCTGTCAACCTCAGCCTTGTAAACGACGGTTGATGTGGTTTGGCTTGTTTCAGGTGTACTGGGTGTTGCTGCATCGCTTTCTGGCACTGATGTGGTCTTGTTAGGGTTTGTGAAGTGTAACAGAGTGTGATGTCGTCGACTACATTTTCTACAGGTGGTGCTCTGCCTACACGCATTAACGGAGTGACCCTTTACAAGGCAATTAAAACAAATGCCATTCTTCTTAATAAAATCCTGACGTTGAGGAACATCTAATGCGGCGAATTCTTTACAATGACAAATATAATGGTTTTGTGAGCAATAAGTGCATTCGCTGCTTACTTCTGTGACAAATGACTTCATATTTGTGGGTTTTTGGGTTGTATAATTTTTAACTAAGTCCTTTTTCTGCGGTTGGTCTTTTTTGTGGGTAACATTTACCATCTCCATAGAACGGAAACGATTTTCTAAAAATAATGATAAAATGGTAAATGTGGGTATGTCTTGAGATGTTCCAAGTGACTGTTCCCATTGTTTGTGTGTTTCTAAGTCCAATTTGGATACAACTAAATGTACGATAATTGCATCCCATGTGGAGGTATCCACGCCGAGATTGTCAAGAGAATTCAAACATTCCTTCGTAGTATCCAAAATTTCCTTTAAGCTTTTAAAACATTCTGTGTTCATCTTCTTTTGATTTAAAAGGCGGCTAATTATTGTAGTGACAATCATACGTTTGTTATTGTATCTACTCTCAAGTGTGCTCCAAGCCTTATCGTAATTAGCCTCCGTGAGTGCAAAATGTTTTAGAAGTTGTTCAGCCTCTCCCGATAAACTCGTTCTTAAATAATGATGTTTTTCAATCGTTGTTAGATGCACGTTGTCATGCACGAGAGCCTTAAACAAATCTTTAAAACTTGTCCAGTGGTTATAATTACCGGCGAACTTTGGAATCGATAAAGGAGGTAATTTAGTTCTAATCGGGGTGGTCTCGCCATCATTTGTTGCTAAACTCTGCGTAGTATTATTTGATTGTGGTTGACCTTGACCTTTCGAAAATTCCAACAAAGAATCCTTTAATAATCCCTTAAATTCTAGGTATATGTCTTCAGTTGTCTCGTATAGACTTTCGGCATTAAATTGTAATTTCTCCAGTTCAGTTTTCGTAACCGTTGATTTAATCATCTCATCTTGAGTTTGATACTTAGACCAATAACTTTCTAATGTTTCTAAACGTGTTTGTAGATAGCCAAGTGTGTATCTTGATTTAGACGTCTTTTTAGTATTACTTTGTAACTTAGAAATACGTTCCGATAACGTTTTTTGTGATTCACAAAGTTGAGCCATTGTTTACGTTTATGACCCGAATTCACTGCAAAATAAGTTTATGTCCACTTTCCGTATATACTCGAGTTCAATTTACGTAAAGTTAAATCACTAGTTATCTATATCTGGCGAAATAGTCTATAAATAAGCAGTTTTAAATAACCAAAGTTTTTAATCACAAATGTTCACGTAACGCAATTGTATTAGTCCAAAATTAATTACGCACTGTTTAAATGTCCAAGTATAACCTCACCGGTGCACGAAATCAAAGTTAATATTTACAGTCTAATCTTACCAACTCGCAGTAATTAGCACTTAGCCTTTTTCACTATTGTTTTTAGCACTTATTACACTTTCACAATCCAGTTCTAGAAGGACCAAACATGTTAAAACTACACTTTTTAACCCAAAAATTTATTAAAAGAAACAGCGAGAGAACAATTTGCTTAATCACTAACGTCAATTTTGATATTTTTCTTATCCACCCTCATTTCACTGTTATTAATAAAAACGGGTGGGTAAGTCAATATTACTAGTTGAATGAATGGAACCAGATTTGAAGAATTTTACATTAAACACGCTTAAACCGCTGAACCGATTTAGATGAAATTTGGTATGCAGATAGTTTGAGTCCCGGGAAAGGACATAACCACCCCTCGGACGGAAATCATCCCTTAAGGGGGTGAAAAGGGGGGTGGAACTTTGTATGGGGAATCAGTCATTTCTTCAGTAAGGTATATATAATTTAGTATGGAGATAGTTTAAGTCCCGGGAAAGGACATAGGATACTATTTTTCCCGGAAATCATCCCTTAAAAAAAATAAAAAAAAATAAAAACCATAACCACCCCTCGGACGGAAATCATCCCTTAAGGGGGTGAAAAGGGGGTTGCAAGTTTGTATGGGGAATCAATCATTTCTTAAGTAAGGTATATACAATTTATTAATATGGAGATAGTTTGAGTCCCGGGGAAGGACATAGGATATTTTTATTCCGGAAAATTGGAGTTCCCGAGGGAGCAGTGATAAACGACTTCTGCTTTGGAAGCGTTTTCAGCAGGCTGAAACATCGTTTCAGTCCGTTTCAAGGGTATCTCTATCACATACCAGATTATCAAAATTTCGACCAAGTTGCCGTTGTTTTCAGGCGCCTGAAACATGTTTTCAGGCCGTTTCAGAGGTAGCTCTATCACATACCAGTTAATCAAAATTTCAACCAAGTTGCCGTGGTTTTCAGGCACCTGAAAAATGTTTTCAGGCCGTTTCAGAGGTAGCTCTATCACATACCAGTTAATCAAAATTTCAACCAAGTTGCCGTTGTTTTCAGGCGCCTGAAAAATGTTTTCAGGCCGTTTCAGAGATAGCTCTATCACATACCAGTTAATCAAAATTTCAACCAAGTTGCCGTGGTTTTCAGGCACCTGAAAAATGTTTTCAGGCCGTTTCAGAGGTAGCTCAATCACATACCAGTTAATCAAAATTTCAACCAAGTTACCGTTGTTTTCAGGCGCCTGGAAAATGTTTTCAGGCCGTTTCAGAGGTAGCTCTATCACATACCAGTTAATCAAAATTTCAACCAAGTTGCCGTTGTTTTCAGGCGCCTGAAAAGTGTTTTCAGGCCGTTTCAGAGGTAGCTCTATCACATATCAGTTTATCAAAATTTCAACCAAGTTGCCGTTGTTTTCAGGCGCCTGAAAAATGGTTTCAGGCCGTTTCAGAGGTAGCTCTATCACATACCAGTTAATCAAAATTTCAACCAAGTTGCCGTTGTTTTCAGGCGCCTGAAAAATGTTTTCAGGCCGTTTCAGAGGTAGCTCTATCACATATCAGTTTATCAAAATTTCAACCAAGTTGCCGTTGTTTTCAGGTGCCTGAAAAATGTTTTCAGGCCGTTTCAGAGGTAGCTCTATCACATACCAGTTAATCAAAATTTCAACCAAGTTGCCGTTGTTTTCAGGCGCCTGAAAAACGTTTTCAGGCCGTTTCAGAGGTAGCTCTATCACATACCAGTTAATCAAAATTTCAACCAAGTTGCCGTTGTTTTCAGGCGCCTGAAAAATGTTTTCAGGCCGTTTCAGAGGTAGCTCTATCACATACCAGTTTATCAAAATTTCAACCAAGTTGCCGTTGTTTTCAGGCGCCTGAAAAGTGTTTTCAGGCCGTTTCAGAGGTAGCCCTATCACATATCAGTTTATCAAAATTTCAACAAAGTTGCCGTTGTTTTCAGGCGCCTGAAAAATGTTTTCAGGCCGTTTCAGAGGTAGCTCTATCACATACCAGTTAATCAAAATTTCAACCAAGTTGCCGTTGTTTTCAGGCGCCTGAAAAATGTTTTCAGGCCGTTTCAGAAGTAGCTCTATCACATACCAGTTTATCAAAATTTCAACAAAGTTGCCGTTGTTTTCAGGCGCCTGAAAAATGTTTTCAGGCCGTTTCAGAGGTAGCTCTATCACATACCAGTTAATCAAAATTTCAACCAAGTTGCCGTTGTTTTCAGGCGCCTGAAAAATGTTTTCAGGCCGTTTCAGAAGTAGCTCTATCACATACCAGTTTATCAAAATTTCAACCAAGTTGCTGTTGTTTTCAGACGCCTGAAAAGTGTTTTCAGGCCGTTTCAGGCCACCCTCTACCAGATTAGGAGATAACTTGAAAACCCGTTTTCAGGCGTTTTCAGGACCCCTTAAGGGCCTTTGAAGTACATTTGAGAATATGGTGAATTTTCCAGAAAAAGTGAAAGAGATAGCATGATTAGAAAGAGATAGCAATACTGAGAACCTTTCAAGATTCGTCGCAATAAAAAACGAGACAGAGACAGCTATAGAACATTCCAGCAACGACTACTGGAACATTCCCGACGGCGGGTCGAAGAACGTCGATTATTCTAGAAAGGCCATCTGGAATTGTCTTGGACTGGGCGATCGAAAGTCTAACTCTTAATTATCGGTTTAATTGTGCATTTCTATAAGTTACCTACCCCCACGTACTTAACAACACTTTTTACCCGGGAAAATTTTACAAATTCCTGTGGGGTACCGATAAACGACTTCCACGCAGACGGAGTCGCGGGCAAAAGCTAGTATAAAATATATGCGTAGTTCTGCAGGAAAACATGACGTCAGAAATATTACGAGAGAAAAAAATTGTGAAAGTGTCCCATTTTGACCCAAGCTGCCAAGGCAGAACCTCCTGACAAGCTCCAGGCAGGGAAAGTGACAGCGATATAGACTCTTATATGTAGCTCTATCTCTTTTACTGACTGAAACTCGAGAGGTTTTAAGAGCACATTCTCTTCTAAGCCTAAATCAAAATAACCCTAGCAAAGTGGGCCGGTCTTTTTGGTGCAAACCTGCCTAAAGCATCCCATTTCACGGTAAAATGTACCAGGGCATCATGGCGTGGGAGGAATAAACGCGCCGCAATAGCGCGCGCGACTGGCTGCCGATCGGATAACAAGCGCCACAGGAAACACGTAAAATTGTCTGTAACACGACACCACGTATTTCCATCCGTGCCGAGATATACGAAATGCTGCCAACATTTACTTTACAACTATCAATTTATTTTAATAAAATTCGATGCCACCTAAACTGGTATAAATTTTTAACATCGCTTAATATAAAACTCAATTCATTTACCTAAAATTATAATGGAGTAAGAAACCCTTTCAGCTTTAAAATAACTAAATTAATCTATACCACGCAAGAAGAACTCGCAATAATTGCCCTTCATTTTCCCCAATGAAGAGCAGACTTGAATTCTTTGGTCTCAAAGCAAATCGATGCGCTGCGATGTAATTGAATGAACCAGTCAATAAAGGCGAATAAAATGATAGTTTGAACTCGGAGTTTCATTGGTTCGGCTCCCGCAGATATTCTAAAAGTTATGCCAAAGTGTTGTCGATAAGTAAAAAGGAACGAGAAAACAAACTCTATACACAACTTTAATACTTAAAGTAACATTGAACAGCCCAAAAAATAGGTCCTTTTAACCTGCCGCCTTGCAGCAGTGTTTGCGTTGTTCTGTTGTGTGTGTGTGTGTGTTTGTGGGGTAAGACAACCGGTGAAATGGCTAGGTCTTCCATCTTAGACCTTGGTTGGCGACGTATTTGGAGTCTTGAGATTGAAAGTGTATTTGGAACTCAGAAGAACCCACTTACCATCAGGTAGCCTGGAAACTGGTTCAAAAGTTGCTCGCAGCACCCAAATACTTAGTTAAAGTTAGAGTACGAAGCTAAATAAAAGCTAATACGAAACCACATTAATCCTTAAGAAGTTAATACTAAGTAAATACTACGCAAATTATAAAGTTTTACTACACCAATTTTCACCCTTTGATTTTACACACATAAATGTGTGTAAAATCAACGACGCAACCAGCAAAATAGAGTTAAATATAAAATGCAACAACATTCCATTAGATTACGCGCTGACCGTGCACGTAAGAAGTTAATACTCTTACTACACAAATTAATTAAGAAGGGTGATAACAACGCTTTACAAGCTACAAAGACTCTAATTTAACCGTTACCCTGATGGAATTAAACAATTTGAAAACTTTAAAAGCTTCAATTACTC
The DNA here is from genome assembly GCA_963241965.1 of Tortrix viridana. Lineage (NCBI taxonomy): Eukaryota > Metazoa > Arthropoda > Insecta > Lepidoptera > Tortricidae > Tortrix > Tortrix viridana. Next base: position 3,197,144 of record OY725191.1, on the reverse strand, counting down.
AAACAAACCCTGCATAATCCCGCTATCCGAAGCGGTTCACTAACGTTTTATCAACGGCCAGCTACAATTTAAAAAGAATCCTCAATATCGGGCGCGATAACGGTTTTCTTTGTTTGTAATAAGAACACCCGGGATGAAGTCTCGAAGAATAATCCCCTGGGATCTGAGGGGAATACGGCCAGAAATGACTGCCCACGTCCACAAACTTCTCCGTATTGTTAATCCAATCTTTGTGGTTGTGTTTATGAACTATATTTAGACCACAGAGAATGAAAATGAAAGCATGTATGTAGCACTTTTAAACGGACCTCTGTGTCCATTGTTAAACTGTTAAATATGAACGAATATTTTAACGTTATTTTCAAAAGATTGCTACAAGATATAATTTTGAATTCTGTGTAATTTACACGGGCACAAAATACTGATACGCTGTAACGCTGTAATCATATGTTTAAAAATACGAAATTTTCCCGTATTTTTTTTCACAATTATTGTAAAATATTCTATAAAGTTATTGGCCGAGATCGAAATAAATATTCCAAATTCAAATCTGCCCTCAATGAATGTTCCAAATTATAAGGGAGATTCGGTCCATTCGGAATGGTGCCTCGGGAAGAATTACAATGACGAATAATATTTTCACTTCAATTTAACATTCAGTGGTTTTCCATTCCAACCAGGTTCAAGGTTGCTACCCCAAACCTATTCCAGTGGTTAACGTACTCACGAAATGAAATATTTCGTGCATATTCCAAAATTGTTTGAAAAGTTTTTCATTAATTGAATAAAATCCCAATAACTAAAATAAGTAGGTGTTTCATTTGATAAGTTGCCAACTAGGATACATGTTATGGTCTGGTCTGAACCTCTCATTAGTAGTAACTTAGTAAGGAGATGATCGGTGATCACTTTTGTTCGATGTCCAATTACACCTTTGGCAATAACATGTGGCTGTCCAAACATGACAATGTACAAGGAAGGTACTTAAGCACCTAGCTTAAGTACCAATTTCTCTATACGATGTTAAATGTTAATTGACTGTTAGTTCATTCACTTTGACAGCTGTTAACACTCTAATCGTCTGCGAAATTGTGGGTGAAATTCGACATAAGTGTATACATACATGATTTTGACTGCACATAAATGAAGCTTTAGTAAAAAAACAAATCGTCAAATCTTAAAGTGATTTTAACATGATATTGATATTGTTATAAATCTGAACTATCTGTAAAGTCGTCTAAGCTAGTTAAAAGGCTGTCAAATTATAAAAACTATTAACAAGCTTTTAAAAAATAACTTGTACTAACAACAAATTAAAAAAGTAAAATACAAAATCCAGTCGTTAGCTAATATAATCTCAATTTGGCGTTGTATCGAGTTGTATCTAATTCGGACGGCGCAGCAGCCATTTTGGGAGCGCTATTTGAATTTTAAATTTGGAATCCGATGTGACACCTTCGGTGCCTACCAGTTTGCGGCTAATCAACTTACCTAATTGGATACTTTTGAATGTGTACTTTATTTTATTTTACTGACGATTGAGTCGTTCTTTACCTCATTTAAAATAAAATACTTAGTTCACAGTTGTCTATGGACATCTCGTCTATATTAATAATTTTCTAACCTCCATATTTTGTAAAAAAAATAGAACCTTATGGCCGCACTCAGAGACGTCAATTAACTTTTAAGTTTGATTAAAGTTGCTGCTGTCACTTTCTTTGCTAATATAGCATTAGAATAAGACGCAGCCACTTTAATTATACTTGAAAATTAATGGACGTCTCTGAGTGCGGCAGTTAGTTATCAGAATGACAGTAAAATTGTCAGCTATCTTCTTCTATGAGGGCTATCGCGTGTGAATTCGACGCTAGAGGCGCTAGTGTAGCATGAGGTCTCCGAAATGTCAAATTTCACTGTTTGAGGGTGGGCTACGCGGGTGGGTCGTTCTTCTTTTTTAACAGTTAATGGGTCGTTCTTCTTTTTTACCTACAATATATCGTCATATTTCTGTTTTTTGGGGAGTTTAAAAAAAAAAGCACACCTTTCACTTTTTCTTCAGATTTGGGAAAAAAATTGCATGGTGGTTGGGACCACTATTCTGAACAAGAAAAATAGAAAAGAACGGCACATTTCTAAAGCTATATGTTAACTTATGTAGCCGAAGCGAAGCGAGGGAGGGTCGCTAGTTAAAAAGAAAACACTATGGCATAGATGGATATATGAAGAATAATCACCAATTCATGCCAAGGTTAAAAAGTTCAATCGAAATTGTGGATTATTTAGGTATTAGTTCCAAAATGAATAAAAAATAACCATTGGTTATTTCATGATTTTGACTATTGAAAACAAAGATGGAGGGTTCAAAAAAATATCAAAGATTTTTTCATAACTTTACATCGAGAAACCTCATCAAAACGTTTGTGCTAGGAACCCCTTAAAGTACAATAACATAAAACGGTTATACAATATTTCACTATTCTTCGAAAAATATTTAAAGATTGTACCTGCAACCACACAACCACAGGCTTTTTTGATGTTTTAATGTATAAGTATATGTGAACAGATGCGTAACGAGAAGTAAATGGCTAATGTTCACATTTTAAAAAATATCCTACTTAATTAAAACTATAAAAAATAGCGGGTCGCCTTCGCAATCCATAAAATCGTATGTCCTAAAGTCAAATGCCATACCACTTTAACTCTAAACACTTTTGACATATCAATCATTTGTCATAATGATTATTTGCCATAATGATCTTACATCCTGGTGATCATAAACTATAATATTACATTACCTAATGCTCTAAATACCTAATATGTGTTGTACTAATATATTAACACATAAAACTTAGAAGTCATAATATACAAAACCATAAATCACATGTCCTAAAATCAAATGCCATGATGATTACTTGCCATAATGATCATAAGCTATAATTACATTACCTAATATCCTAAAGTCGAATGCCATATTTATAGTAGGCGTTTTTATTAGTGTAAAATAAGAATTACCTATTCTACCTTAAGGCAGGTCAGACTTGGGTTAGGTTAGGTACAACGACGAGCGAACCGAGGAGGAGTGTATGGTAGAAAGAACTGCGACACTAACGAGCGAGCGAAGCGAGCGAGCCGCGGAGGTCAATATTGAGTATAATAAAATAAAATAATAATGAAATAGCAAAGCTGTGCGTAAAAAACTATACAGCATTAAAATAATGCAGGCTGGATATCATGTTTTAGGATATGTAACTATTAAGACATATGATGATTATGGCAACCAGTATTAGGATATGTAACTGTTAGGGCACTTGATTATTAGTACTTAAGAAAATAGTGCTAATAAGCATTAGGATATTCAATATTAGGACAATCAATATTATGGCATTTACATTAGGATTAACGTTATTATGGCAAAAGACCATTATGACCACAGTTATTATGGAATTTACAAATAGGAAAAAAGATATTATGGATTCCAATATAGACCCAAAAATAGCACCTATTTTTTGACATTAATAAAGCTTTTAAATAAATATAACCGATGTCAATCTACACAACTCATACAACATAATTTATGACAATACCACATCAGGTTTACTCTGTATTTGTAACGTAATTATCATTACATATGTATTGGTATAAAATGTTTAGACGCTAAACATTCGTTTGTAAACCCTCATAAATAATAAAAAAAACCTATAGGGGACAGTGTTACACAAAGTGGCCATGTCATGGAGCAGCCTGTTGTTTTCCAAATCTCGTAACGTCGCAGTCCGCGTCTTAGGGTCCGTTCACACAGACCGGCTCCGGAGAGGAGAGCAGATTTTTCTCACGTTGGAAACAGAGTTTTGTGTCATTGTAATAAGGTTTATTTTTGCATGTGCACTTCTTTTGTCATTAAGAATGCTTGAACAATTTTTGCACATGCAAAAATAAACCTTATTACAATGACTCAAAACTCTGTTTCCAACGTGATCAAAATCTGCTCTCCTCTCCGAGCCGGTCTGTGTGAACGGGCCCTTAACGTACACCCTTAACGCGGAGACACGCGTTATCGTAAACGTACCCTTTTTACAGACGCAATAACCTGGATTAATGACAACCAGCCAATTACGAACAGACACGGTTGGTGGGGACTTGTTTACAACTGTTTCCTTTATCTGAAATCTGAATCCTTATCCTTAGCTAGCGCCCCGACCCGGCTTCGCACGGGTAAAATATAGCCTAGTTCCTATAACCTTCCCAGATACTGTACAGTCAAAAACACTATATATTGTATATATGTATTACTTTGACTATACATTATTTTGCTCAGTGGGACGTTTATAGCGTTTTTATTACTACCAGCGCAGACTTCTCTTGCAAAAATAACATTGTCCCGAAATCTCAAGCCGAGGGTGTGAAAGAAAAAGTGCGACTCGGGAACGACAGGCGCGCTAATTATTTTTAAACGAGCGGGAGGCCGTTTTTACCACGCATCCTTGCGTAGACGATTCAAGGAAAAATGTTTGAGGAAAAAGAAACCCACATGGGTACAGAAATGAGCAAAATGTTTGAGAGTTAGTGAGGGGAAAGAGATATGTGTATGTTTATTTGTAAGCAAAACGCTTGAGTGGGTTGGACTGAATTTATGTTTCTACAGCGTCCCGCCCTCGCTTCGCTCCGGGTACTATTATATTATACAACTGTCCTTTCCCGGGACTCAAGCTATATCCATTCCAAATTTGATCTAAATCCGTTCAGCCGTTTTCACGTGATGCGCGTTCAATAAACAGGTTTACAGCTTTATTATATGTATAGATATAGATAGATAGATATAGATAGATAGATATAGATAGATAGATATAGATAGATAGATATAGATATGACGACGCGGTTAGCCTAGTTGATAACTCGTCAAGTAGCACGCAAGCTGTATAAGAGCTTATACAGCCATTATAACTCTAGTTTTAGCTCCCTCCGGCAAATATATGTGGGATGAGCGTGAGTATCTGTTCCTAAATCATGAACGTTTTCTATGCAGTATTTCTTTACGTATGTTTCTCGTTACCTAGAATCCATAGGACAGATAGTACAAGCCTAGAGCTTAGTTTGGGACTAAGTTTTGTGCGAGTTTGTCCCCTGATATTATATTTTTCAGGACAGAGCAAGAGGAAACCATCGCAGTCCTTAAACTCCTGAAATACTGAAGTTTTAGCCATTCCTTACAACGAATCTACAGACTTCCTTTTTCTCTGGAAATTGTAAATGTTTAAACCAAAATCCATGTTTATCAAACACTTAGTTAAGTTTTTATAAGGCTTTCTCGTCACTAAACGCTGCTTACCCGAGAAGAACACTGTGGTGGAGTCGGATCTTTTGTTCTAGAATAAATTACTTCACAATCCCGGCAGAACAAAGTATGGAGCACAATGGGCTAAAGGCTTTATAAAGTGATGTTTTTAGGCTAAATTGTAATACCTTGAATTAAGAAAAACATTTTAAGAAAAATCTGCTGTATTGTTTCTTGCCGCGCATGTGTCTTTTTGCATTTTTAATAATTAGATTTTTCAAGCAACTGCCGTACAACGTGTTTTTCTTTTTTTCCTAGGAAGAAAACATTTTCCGGGGGCCTATCCTGTATTCTGTAAGTGTAACGTTGATAGTTGTTACAAATACTTAAATTAGTAAGTTAAGTTACGTTTTCAATCCATGACGGCACGCCCCCTCCCCCCTATTCAAATTGATCCAAATTGTAATTGCACGGTTTTCGGAAATTCGTGGATTGAGAATACTATACAGATGTATTGAAACTATACGGGATCGTATTTTGTCGGATTAATTCGTATTATCTTGCTTTCTCAATGAGCTTATTGATGGGTACTGAAGCAGACTGAGAAAGTAAGATAAATACGAGCCGTGGAGCAATCGCCAACCGCTCGGCTCCGACCCTCTGTCAACTGCTTGACTTTCTGGTAGGTACGACACGACCTTAACCTTCTCCTTTATTTACTCAAAGTAATTTAAACCAATAACGATATCGTATAGGTGAAAAACTTAAGTAAAGGACCTGTTGTATGTAGTAGTAAAGTGTCTGTAGTTTTCACCTATATATAATATTTATTTATTCATGAACTTTTTCTATTCAATTCTATTCTATTCACGACCTGTCATTCTGTAGGTACTTTATACCTAAGTAGATTTAAAATAAAATTGATGATTGGATTAAATAGTACACTCGCCTTAGCGAACTACTTACATTTTGCGAAGTTCTTATTTGCAAAATGGAAGAAGAAAAGAAGCGCCTTGAAAGTTTGCCCGTAAATCAACCCGAAGTCGTATTATCCCTGATAATAATCGCACGAAATTCAAATTTTATATTTTTTTATAAGTAATTAAGGCCGGCAATGGACCGACAACCCTTCTCGAGTCGCCGGTGTGCATGGGTGGTTACTTCCCATCAGGTCACCCGCAAGTTCGTTTCCTCTCTTATAAAAGTTATAAATAATCGGACTCATACACTGCACTAACTGCAGCTGCCAATTTCTAACGTTTTAGCCATTGATTTAACAAAATCTAGCAAAACAGAGATGTTTCTTAAAAGAAAATGGCCGTTAACTAACCTGTCAGTGAACCCGTAGCCGGTATATTTCCAATGCAGAGATATTCCCGCTAGCGATTCTGTGTGGATCCATCTTTAACGAGGCACTCGGTTACAGGCAAGCTAGTTGCGAACAGATTGTATTTTATAAATAAATACAAATTGTTTAGTTTTGCCCGTATCCCGTTTATCGATTTTGCATAAGGAGCTTTAAAATTTTAAAAGAAAAAGTATCCTATGTTCAGGACATTGACTACTAAACATCCTCACAAACGTTTTAATTGCAATAAATATTAGTAAGATAAATATAATTTAAAGTTAGGAGATGGAGATTAGGGGGTCATAGCCCTCCAGCGGGCTTCACATGCATGGACGAGATAAAATTTCACAGGTGCTTGGGAAACGAATACATCTATATATTCCATATTCTAACGAAAGACTTAAAGCTTAAGAGGACTGTGAACCAACTGCAAAATCTAGCCTTTTCATACAAACGGCGATAACGTTTTCCACCCCCTAAACGTTAACCGAATTCGACCAATTTTTGATATGTGGTCAGTCGGAACAAAAACTATGATCGTACGTTCCGTTTTTTTAAATATTGATTAGTTATAAAGAGATTATGGCAGAAAATACTTTTGTATGCAAACAATAAAACGGGAATAAATCGAAATTTATTTGGACAGTTTTTGTTCCGACTGACACCGTATCAAAAATTGGTCGAAATCGGTTAACATTCAGGGGGTGGAAAACGTTATCGCCGTTTGTATGGAAAGCCGCCACCTCACAATCCTCTTAAGATTTAAAATGACAGCACTGCCGTGTTCGCTTAGGAGTCTCGTTGAGACGTGCGTCTGTGTGAGTGCGGCGTTTCGAACGTTTGTTCATAGTTTCTTTATAGCTTCAGCTATATTTTATTCTGTGATTTTAATAACATATCAATGTTAGAGCCACGAGTGTTCAGAGCTATAAATGTAATCCCCTGACGCCGTCCTGCACACGCGTTCACTTGGATCCACGGAAGACCAGCATCTCGTGGCGCCCGCGAGCAACTTAATATTATGCTGGGTATTCATTTTTGCATGCAATTATACCTAATTCTAATTTGTAAGTAGTCTTAAGTTTGTTAAATTGTTTGCAAAATAAATGTATTTATTTCTCTCTTTTTCTCTCTTCTTTCTTTCGAATATCTGTCTCGAAATTTTATATATTTGAGGGAAAAACGATAAAATGTACACAGAGCCAAAGGCTATTTTTATAAATGACTGCTGTCCCGTCTTCATTTAATTCCATGAAATTAAATCAAGGCACTTTTTAAATTCATATAAATCCTTCTGTTAATTAATTTTAATTTCTGGACCAACCTTTTCATTGTATGTCCCTTTACTTTCCTTTGTTAACAAAAATACGAAATATGACAACCGACCGATTGCAATATCGAATACTAGCGAGCCGCCCTGGCTTCGCTTCAGTAAAATAGCCAATGAAATAAGGGTGATTTGCAAAAATATTGTACATAAATAGTTAAGCGAGCTCAATTAAGGAACAAACGAATTTAATTTTTTTGTTACGAAAATTAGTCATACCTTCATATGGTTAATTTTCGTTACACAAAAATGAAATTCGTTTGTTTTCTTAATTGAGCTCGTAACGTCGCTTAACTATGTACAATATTTTTGCAAATTACCCATAAAATATAGCCACCCACTTCTGGATAATGTAGCTTTCTGATGGTAAAAGAAATATTAAAATCGATTCAGTAGTTTCATATTTTATTGATTACAAACAAATAAACAAACCATGCAAACAAAAAGCGGTGGTAGCCTAATGGTTTGACCTGCCGACTCTTAAGCAGAGGGCGTGGGTTCGAACCCGGGCTCGCACCTCTCTTCGGAATGTATGTGCGAAATACAATTTGCAAGTTTACCATGAGCTTTTTTGGTGAAGGATAACATCGTGAGGAAACCTGCACACACCTGCAAAGAAATTTGACGGTGTGTGCGAAGTTCCCAATCCGCACTGGGCCTGCGTGGGAACTATAGCCCAAACCTCATTGTGAGTGGAGGCCTGTGCCCAGCAGTGGGATGTATATGTATAGGCTGTATTATTATTATTATTAAACAAACCTTCCCTCTTTATAATATTATAATTATGTTTTTATTATTATATCAAATATAAGGACAACAGTACACGTATCGTAGACGCAGTTTCTGTGTCGACGGTACAAAAGTAATTTAATTGCTAACGGTACATTAAAGGTCACCGACGTGACGAGAATTGCGCAGTAAATAGATAGTGTTTGTGGAACTCCGGGCTATGCTGGGTACGTATTTAGGTACAATAAATGGTAAAAATAATTTTATTTTATTTTGCCATCACAATAAAATTTCAGAATGTATTGAAAATACGTATAGATAACTGGTTACTGGCAAATAAGGATAGCTACATATTAGGTATTTAACTGTAAATTGAACATTGGAAAGGGTTGATAGAGTCTAATAATCTATGATAATTTATTTATTTATTTTTAGAGCTGACAACTCTTAAATGGTCCAATCGATGTTCATCAAACTTAGCTAAAAGAACTCCAAAAACGAATGTGTCCTTCCCCTTGGAAACTACGATGCCTCAGACAGACAGACACACACGCAGACCGACAATCAAACTTACAACATCCCTCATCTTGCGTCAGGAGAAGATATCCGCCAAATGCTCCGAGCGCTACGCTATAGCCCGTAGCAGCATTTTTCCGATTCGTAGCAAATATCTGCTACGAACACTGCGCCTGCCTCGCGGTTAATTACATTATACTTATTCCAGTAATCGCGGTCATATCTCGTTGAACATTTACATTCAAACATTCATTTGGTGTCCTTGTTTCGCAGACGCTCATTTCATCGAATGTGTTGTTTCACCGAATTTCATTTCATCGAAAGCTAATTTCTGCTGAAACCTTATTGTTTTCGGGTTATCTTAATCATGGGTTATGTAGGTTAGGTTAGACCTGTGACCACCAAAAATGTTTAACTCCTGCACGTGGAAATGCCTGTCGATGAAATGAAAATTCAGCGAAGTAAAACATTCTATGAAATAAGTGTCGGTGATTCAAGGGTGAATCTATTCATTTATAGGTACATAGGGAGAATCCGTGGGTTTTTAGTGGCGGTTGGCGAGTCCCACTTAACCACTTTGGGCACGTGGTGGTATGCGTTTACCCAGCGTAAAAAATATATGTGAGCCAAATTTCATCCAAATCCGTCCAGGTTTAGCCGTGAATGAAGTTCAGACATGTAGATATTATGGATGCGTAGACATCCATACAAAGTTACACATTTATAGTGATTTATTTATTTACATAATTATTTATTTTATTTCGTTGGAGGCAATCTGAACTTCAGACGCTAATCTTATAAAAATACTATAAAAATACTATGTATGTAGAAAAAAACGTAATATTGAGTTTGAACGATTTTTAATCCAGTTTTCAAAAACCTTTTGATTTTATTTTGTTTTAACACTTAATTGTCGGTACTGTTTTAATGTGACCATAGATCGGTTTTATTTTGGTTGTTTGTGAACTAAAAGCTAGTTTAAACTGCCAACGGTTTAAATAGACTGCAACCGTGGAATGCGGCCAAATACTTTCTTTAATAAGTTGGCAAAGTATAATAGTTGGTACGCTCCACCGACCTTGTACATACATTTTTGTAACTGAATTATTTTTATTGAAAATCAATAGATTAATAACATTTCAAACTGAAAAGCTGCAGAGTTTTCTATCGTTAAAAGCAAAAATAGCTATCCATACTTAAGTAATATTATAAATGCAAAAGTAACTCTGTCTCTCTGTAACGCTTTCACGGCTTAACCGCTGAACCAATTTCGATGAATTTTGGTATGGAGATAATCTAAGTTCCGAGGAAGGACATAGGTTACTTTTTATCTCCGAATTTTGGACAGTTCCCGAGGGAGCAGCGATTAATGACTTCTACGAGGACGCGCTCGGGGTAAAAGCAAGTTGCCAATATTGCTGATTTTATTTATGAATTAAAGAAAAACACACAATTAACTAAAAAAAAAACTTGACTATTATAAAAAAAGCCATAAACCTTAATTACTGGCTAACTTCATAAAAAAAACTTCTGAGGTACCTTATCATGATAAATTTCCATAACCCAATCTCTCCACCGCTACTTAGTCATTCAACACGCAACTTCACATATATAATAGTTCTACAAATAAACTTAATTAAAACACGGAGATAAACTGTCTCAAAAAACTTCACTGTCACTTTAACTTAATTTAATAAGTTGCTAATTAATTTAGAAAAAAAACTATAACTTTTTCAGTGGTCTATGGTACTTTTTAATTTTTTAATTTGGCATTGATGATTCCAAATTTGAATTTCGCGATGGCGGGAGCGGGGCGAGGGCCCGCGCGGTCGCCGTTGCTTGGTTCGGGCATTTTATCACACTGAGCGTTGTGGAAATCTACCGCTAGGGTGGCGCCCTGTCGACTTTATGACGATTTTATCATTTAATTCATTATAAATACAACGTCGGGAATATTTTACGCGCTTATTAATTAAATCACTTTGCACATATAAATATCAAATCATATCAAATCATAGCGGTTATATACTGAAGTAACTATATTACCGCAATTTAAGGGATTCGTCACATTTTATGTATTTTTCTAATCATTATTTCTGTGTTAATTTTTATTTTTTTTATTATTGTTCTGGTTCATACTGTTCATGCAATTATTAACCAAAATAAATATCGTTTAAAAAAGAAACTGGACCTAAAACAAGTTACCTTCAATCGGGACAACATTATAATTAATAAACATTATTAATTACTGATTCTTTTCTAAAAAAAATTAACTACAGCTGTAGTAACATAGTATACAATTTCACGTAAACTAAATATTAACAACGCCCTATTCATTAATCATAGTGTCTTAATCGAAACAACTAAGTCTAGTATCGATAGAACCTCCCAACGCTGGGACATCCCTATCAATCTCGAGCGAGACAGTCACGCACCACGAGATTGGTCGAAGCGGCGCATGCGTCCAACGTGTTTTTCACAATTCCAAACTCAAATTATTATCCAACGTCTGTGCGAAAACATAAATCTTTCGGAATTCGTATTTAAAGGATGACATACATCCGGGTATCATTCGATTCGTCCTTTAGCTTAATGACGGTTTGGGAGTTAGAGGGCTTTTTGAAGTGTTTTTAAGGGTGCATTCACGTTTAATCCTATGCCTTCTTGATGTCATAAGTAAACAGACGACTAAGAGCGTGGGACTCTACGAGACCTCTTTTAAAGTCACGTTAGGCCTCACGTTACGAAGAGCGACTGACGGTTGCTTAGCCGCTTTTGATTTTCAACTGACTTTAAAAAAGGAGGAGGTTCTCAATTACACTGTGTTTTTTTTTATTTACGTTACGTAATATCTTCGCCGAATGTGGACCGATTTTTACACTTCTAAATATAAGTTATATGTTATATCTCAGGGGTGGTTTTAGTTGTTTTACGTATTAGTTGTTACCAAGGGAGTGACCACAATACAAATCAATTTATTAAAATATACTTGACCAATCACAAAAGTTTACGAAATAATGCTTAAAAATTACCTATTCTTTCCAATATAAATGTAAAGAGCTGTATTTGATGCTAATGTTTAAATAGTACGTTATATTTAAAATATTTAAAAAGTACGTTTTGATAAAAACTACAAAGGGCTAGAAAACTAGAAATGTAAGTAAGTAAGTAAGCGGCCGTCGTCACGTTCTGTCTCTCTCAGATCCAGAGAAGTGTTTGATCCGTGATACTTCTCGAGTGTCTTAAGATGTGTACAAATGACTACTCAAGTTTGGGTAGAATGAAATAGAAAAAAGTTTTTTTTTACACATTACTTAAAAAATAGACGACGCGATTAGCCTAGTTGGTAGTCTGCCTACGAAACTAGCGGTCCCAGGATCGAATCCCGGTATGGGCAAATATTTGTGTGATGAGCGCGAGTATTTGTTCCTGATTCATGGATGTTTTCTATATATTTAAGTATGTGTTTCTCTATATAAGTATGTTTATCGTTGCCTGGTACCCATAGTACAAGCCTAGCTTAGTTTGGGACTAGATTGATTTGTGTGAGACTGTCCCTGACACTTAATTATTTTATTTATTTATAGAAGCTAACACAAGTCAGTTTTGATCCACACAAGTCAAATTTAATATTGTGCCACTCGGCATAATTAAATTAATGAATAGTAAAATTTATAAGATACTATCCTTTGCCCGCGACTCCGTCCGCGTAAGTCATTTATCGCTTTTAACTAAGGAACTATCAAATTTTCCGCGGTAAAAAGTATGTGACAATCCAGTTTGAGACCTATGTGAGTGCTAAATTTCATCCAAATCCGTTTAGGCTTGATTGAAACACAAAAAATCCATAAAGACTTTCACATTTAGGTGCGAGTACAATATTAGGAAGTAAGACAGTCCTAGTTTAAAAATAATTTGGCTGATTCCAATGAACTTCATTTTCTTTTTAATTTTAAAGTACAGTATGTTTTCACGTAATAACTAATTTTATTTATAGCTTTATTCGTAAGTATTAAACTATCACACGAAACGAAAATATGAATAAAATATTCACGTATGTAAAGCCGGTTCTCACAAATAAACTATTCATTCGGTTATTAAATTTGTTCATTCAATAAATAAAACGGAGTTTTTATGCGAAAATAAATTACCGGGCCACTATTTTAGTAGCCGAATATTCGTAGCAACGACCTCGTAGCCCCAGCTACGCTGGGCTACGTGTAGGTACCGTAGCGCTCTACAGACGGAATAATGGCGCCTTATTCGGTAGGGAGATTCTATGTCCTTTTTGAACCGACTTTAAAAATGAGGAGGTTCTCAATGTGACTGGTTTTTTTTATGTTACGCAATATTTTCAGCAATCGTGGACCGATTTTAATTTACTTTTTTTTGTTGAATGGTCTCAAGGGTGGTCGCGTTAAAATTTCGTCTAAATCTGAGCGGCTAGCTCATCTTGTATTTTCTCGTTTGTCACTCAGTGCGTCTCTATCGTTATAGACTAGTTAAAAAGGGAGATCCGAGCGACAAACAAGTCGCGGACCAGTTGTGCTAGCGTCCCGATCACGAACATCCATGGAAAATCAACGGAACTCCTTAATAATTTGGAGTCATAGATATTTACCTACAGGCGAAACCGCGCCATTATTACATCCGTCCCCACCAATTATTGGCAACGCGATCTTTATTTTAAGTTCATAAAACGATAATTCTAGTTAGTTAGTGCTAATAACTGTGGTATTTCCTGAGTGTTTAACCCTATTTATTGATTCGTCTAGCGGTCGCACTCAGAGACGTCAATTAACTTTTAAGTTTGATTAAAGTTGCAGCTATAGCAATAGAATAAGACGCAGCAACTTTAATCAAACTTAAAAAATAATTGACAGTGTCTGAGTGAGTGAATTTGTTAGAAAAGTAGCCGAGAGGGCCGTCTATAAGATCAGTATATAAATATATGAACATATACGTATGTATAGGTGTCGGCACGAGAGTTGAGTTGAATGATTACGCACACAGCTAAATGCAACACAGGTAGTGAAGGAAAGAAGGAGAGAGTGTGAAAAAAATTCCGCTGTCAATACATGACATGATGCATCATCGCACGCACACAACGTTGTGTGCGTGACCTCAACTCTGCTGCCGATACCTATACCAGGTTTATGATTTTGGACCGTGTCGTCGACGTCTTGTAAACTCGGACACCATTTTGCTATTGACAAAAATACTTTTTTTGCTTCAAATCTCTGGTTATTTTCACATAAAATCTCTGTAATTTGCAATTCTAAAACTTGATTAGTTACCTAACTTAATGACTATTGAATAACATTAGTCCACTTAACGCTTTTAAAATAGGTAGATAAATTAGATTTGTTTGGAGGCAACTGATAAGTTGGCTCCGTTGTAGGTAGGTACATTATATGTGAAAACATGAATAAGTACTTAAGTAGTCTACACGTAGAAGTATACATTTACTTTAAAAGCGTTGAAGTTACTAAGACTTACCAAGTTTTTCTCCAAGGTACTCGAAAATTTATGCTAGAGCTTATTTCGCTTTTGCTTTAAGAAAAAAAATCTTCTACGTTTTTATTTTATTCTTTATCTTTTTTTAAATACCTACTCCAATTGATAAGTTGAGGCTTTGAAACATGAAGACGGAACAAACAAAAAAACCGGTCAAGTGCGAGTCGGACTCGCGCTCTGAGGGTTCCGTACACACTGCACTTTTGGCCGGTTTTTAATATTTGTCGCATTTCTTAACTAGATATGAAAATACCGTAGAGATGGCAAAAAGTGAAATTAAAATACGTATACCTATTATAAACATTTAAAAACTACTATTATAATTAGACAATCCGACATGAACTGTGACGTCAGCGTGCACTACGCCGTATAATTATAAACTCTATGTTAAATTCCGTTTTGTTGGAAAGAGATAGAAACAAATATTTTATCTTATATCTTGGTTATTTTTATCGTTATTCGAAAAATATGTTTTCTCTACTGTTTGTTACATGAATGACTTTTTATTAAAGCGAAAAAAATCATGGATATTCCCGTTGTGCGCCGAGCGTCGCGGCCGTGCAATGAAGAGCGAATTCGTTCGCCGCCGCCGCCGCTCGGACTCACGGCCGGGCCGTTACGCGTCGCAAAGGAAAACGACAAATGATCCCTGATTGAAAACTCTCTAGAAGCTTTGACGTTTGTCGCAATGGCAATCAGCGCTAGATTGCATGTCGCGTTGCTGCTGTCGCACGAATGAACGAAAAAAAAAAACTAAAAAACTATACACAAATCTTGTTCCTGGAGGTTTTCGAAAAAGTTGTACATTTCATAAGTCATAAGAGAATATAAGTTTTATATTACGAGTTAAGTCTAATTTTTAACCATGGAGCTACTTATGTCGCATTACACCAACTCCTTAACAGACGATTAGTGTTAACAGCTGTCAAAATGTATGAACTAACAGTCGATTAACATTTAACATCGTATGGTGAACACACATCTTAAGTACCAATACTTAAGATGTCAGTTCAACGACTAACTTTGCTTTCGTCATGAAAGTGTGTTTTACTAACTTGGATTGCATCACCATCGATAGCTCTTCTTTATATTAAATGTGCAGAAATCTGGAATAGCAACACCCTTTTCCCAATACGTACAACATAACTATCATATGTATGAATAAATCGTAATTTTTTAAAACCCCGGCACGGACACATGTTTGTTATAGAGAACTATAATCGGATTTTTAATCTCACGGAAAAAATGTAAACAAAGGTGTAGCCGTTAACGAAAAAAATTTGAAACATTCGGGATATTTATACTCAACACATTTTTAAGAAATCGACTTTGTATACATAAAATGCATATTATAATCAAGATAATATCATTTAATTTGTTGATGCCAAACTTTATTTTGACATAAACTCTTTGTTATATTAATTTAAAAAGAGAATACTGTTTTCGTATGCATAATTTATTTATTGCACTGGTATCACTGTCTCGATACACCTGGTTCATGAAGTGGCGGGCCGCTTTACGTGAGACGTCACTCGCTTCACTGAACATTCTAGATTGAATGCTCCCGTGATCCCGTAGTCGTTTTCCAGTGACTGTTCTGTTACATTTTTCTTGTTGTTACGTTTTCTATTTTGTTAGGTTGCTCATTGTTACGTTTTCCGTTGTTTTTCGTTCATTGTTGTGTGGAAGGATGGACCCTGGTCCGAGTAATTCTCGGTCAAAGGAAGACTATATGTTATCTCCTGTGAAGAAACGACCACGTCTTTGCTCTTTAACGGAGATGGAGTAAAATATGTTGTTAAACACATTTAAGCACGTTTAAAATAATTGGCCAACTTCTGATGCTATTAAAGACTACACCCACGGTTCTGCAACTGTTTACATCATAAATTGCTGGTAGGTGTCATTGATTTCGTCAATACATTGAAAACAATAATGACGGCGGTTGAAACGCCCGGAAATTGACCCGCCCATACTGTGAGATCCCCGGAAATGTCACTTTGACAATGACGTATCTTTGTTTACATTTTTTCCGTGAGATTAAAAATCCGATTATAACCATAAGGGCCTGCGCAAACCGGCGGAGCGCAGCGCAGATCACTTTAAATTTATTAATGTATTATTCTTTTCTATTTTAATTACAATAAGGTATAAATTTTAATACTCTGAGACCGACCTCGGAACATCACGGGGGATTTCTACTCTGCGGCATCGAGGAGCATGCATGTTAGAGGATACCGCGGCGGTAGGCGGCGGCATGCCGCGGCATCCCGAGTGCGCCGGGGGAGCGGGGCTGCGGGAGGGGAAGGCTTGGCGCAACTCGGAGGACGACGGGGGAGAACACGAATTTTGATACCGCAAGCACCTCCGCGATGCCGAGGCATCCCGCGGCATCCCGCGGCATCCCACGGCATGCCATGATCGGTGATTATACATTCCGTTCCACTAGCGACCAACAGTTGAAAACTTGTTTTTGTACGAGTCGTTCGTGTCGAAGGTTTCGTGATGGTGGACTGGGATTTAGTGTTAATATCAATTTTAGCTGAAGAAGAAAAACAGACACCCTTCACCCCGCACCTTCCCTTCGTAGGCCCGGCGCACTTCGCAGCGCAGCGCCGGCGGCCGGCGCATACCGGGGGATGCCGCGGCATGCCGCCGCAGTATCGTTGGCGCCCTTCAACGCCGCGGGGAGAGGATACCGCCACGGCATCGTCGGTATCGTCGGTGTGCGCTGCGCGGAGTAAATCCTCCTAGGTGATCTGCGCTGCGCTCCGCCGGTTTGCGCAGGCCCTAACTTCGAAATGCAAGCTTCGTCCACCCATTCGGGTTCTAGCTGATGACAGACAGACAGGCAAACTTTTTTTTATCTATTTTACACCTTTTTACAAACCAAACTGCTATACAGTTGGTTGCCAAACAAACAGATAAAGACACAAACTTTTAGGTTTGCGGCTTATAGGTAAGCATAATGGGAAAAATCAAAACACAAGTTTTTATACACTTATAAATATATTTCGTTTACTTAAAATTATTTTACTCGCATAGACTACCACATTACTGTAATCTATTGCTTATTCTATAAGAATGTTGAAAAGCTATTATTACGACACCATAGACTTACCGCCTGTTCCACAATCGTCAAGTAAAGCATATTTGACATATTTTAGCCCTTTCCCTTTCTTACACTTGAAAAAGACAAGACGAGGGCTAAACATAACTGGCAGATAAACACTGGGTGTTTTTTTATTCGTCTACAAAATTTTGGGGCTTAAATCAGTAAGTCATACTGACCAACTTTCACTATGGGACCAATCCCGAAATCGCGAAAAAAAATTTGACCCTCCCATACAAAACATCGTCAGCTGACTAGCCAAAATGTATGGCATGGTCAATTTTTTTTTCGCGATTTCGGGGTTGGTCCCATAGTGAAAGTTGATCAGTATGACTTACTGATTTAACCCCCAAAATTTTGTAGACGAATAAAAAAACATCCTGTATACATGTTTATAGTAAAACAGGCCTTAAGATTAACACCACATACAGCAACAAAAAGTGTATCATATTTTTGTTTTTTTTTTTTTATATTTTAGGCATATTCTAAATAGGGTGGGGATTAAATCTCTGTATGATATACTGGGCTGCTGTGGACCTATACCGGTCCTCTATACCGACTAACAAAGCTAATTTCGTAGAGCAAAACGGGTCCTTTAGCGCGGTATCACACAAGCATTGTACGGCACGGTTCTTCCATACTAATATTATCGAACAGCAACCGAATACAGCAAGGTTTGGATAGAAAAACCGTGCAGTGCAATGTCGTGTGAACGGTGGCTTAGACAGGGCTAACTTCAAAATCCCGAACATGCTTCTGTGGACTATACAATCGTACCGTCATGCAAAACATTACTAAACATACGAATTGTATTTTACTCTAGATATAACCCAAGCAACCTTTCCTTTCGCTTCCTTATTCCTTACACACGAGATTCTAAAAAACAAAAAATATTTTTGAATTTATAATAATACTTTTGTCTTGTACAGTCAAAAGCACTAATATCTATACGGCCATGGCGCCAAATATATGTATACATAGACTTTATTATCAGTGGCATAGGGTCGTGTAGATAATTATGTCATATTATATCACTTTGACTATACAGCGGTGTCAATGACAAAGCATACAGAAGGCTCACAAGTAACCATTTTCACGCATTCTGCCGTCAGGCGCCGCATCTTTAGAGTTATGCTGAACTCGCATACTGTAGACGCACAAACAAAGTTCAAGCAGTTATCTGCCTTATGTGCTCATATACAAGGACGACATATCGCCAACGGCAGAGGCAATTGTAGTCGTCGCCCCCAGCGTCAACTGCAAGCGTCGCCTTCGCTTGACGACTACCAGCGACAGCGACAACGGCTAAAGTTGCCTTTTTTGGCGACGTGTCGACCATGTATACGATCACTAAAAGGAGAGGTGTACAGGAAAACGCTTAAGGGCCTGGCCACGACTTTGCGCGACCGGCTGAGCGAGCGAATGTTCTAATACATTGCGTGTAACGTTAACTAACCGGTGCGCGGTGAGCGTCTCAACCAAGCAATGAAGAGAGTATTCGCTCGCCGCCGCCGCCACTCAAAGTCGTGACCAGGCCGTAAGTGTGTTCCGAGAATGCGTCCATTAGACGATAGGTTTTGCGTCAGTCAATTCAATCAGTCATGACTCAAAGTCTAAATCAAAATATCTGGATAATGATCATGCAAACATCAGCAATCGCATTAGACGGTAGATTATCCGTCAGTCACAGCTGTGACCGTAGCAAAACTGACAGCAAAATCTACCGTCTAATGGATGCCTAACTCGATCGGTGTCGATGATTGATCATAATCAATGATAGAGAAAAGAGGAGCCAATTTACCTCTACACGTACATGCATAATCATATAATCATACTGCACGTTTATCTCTTCTCTCTCTCTCTTCTTCACTAATTCTTACTGGCATTGTTACGAATAAAACTGAATTTTACACACCGAAGACACGACGCGAGTTTTTTAACAAGTCAAAGGAATGCCTTCGTTTAAAAAACAATGTCTCAGACCTTATCATAACTGTATAGTATTTGTCAACGATTCTCGAATGTTAATTGGAAGAAAAACATCACGTGACAGACATTTATGACTCCCATGACACATGGGTAATTTGCAAAAATATTGTACATAGTTAAGCGACGTTACGAGCTCAATTAAGGGCCTGCGCAAACCGGCGGAGCGCAGAGCAGATCACTTTAAATTTATCAATGTATATTTATCCCTATTATAATTACAATAAGGTATAAATTTGAATGCTCTGAGACCGACCTCGGAGCATCACGGGGGATTTCTACTCTGCGGCTGCAGCTCTAAATTTATACCTTATTGTAATTAAAATAGGGAAGCAAATACATTGATAAATTTAAAGTGATCTGCTCTGCGCTCCGCCGGTTTGCGCAGGCCCTAAGGAAATTGATCTCGCTCAACTATGTACAATATTTTCACAAATCACCCACAATAGAACTTGTAAAAAAATGCTGAAAACTTTTAAAATACACCTTGCAACTTATCGTTTTAGGTCAAACGGAAAAAGAAAAAGTAGTGACACTAAGCAGATCATTTTACAATGGCGATCGAATAGGTCACCCGACTGGGCAGAAATATTGCTAATCTCTTCAGCTGGCTAGAAACAAATTGGGCACGTTAAAACCTTATTACAGTCAACCTTTTGAGCGCCACTGTCGACTACAATATTGCGTGCTTCAGAGGGCACCACCTCATTAATACTGATGCAAAGAAATGACAATTGGGCGTCCGCGGCGTGAAAATCTCCTGTGACTGTGGCGTTCCAAAGGGTAGCTGCTAGCTGATGGGTACATAAGAAAGGCAAATGTAATTTTTGTATTATGTCGTAGGTAGGGTAGTCGGCGGCTGCAGTGGGTGATTAAATCTTTTTCCTCCTCTTTTCGGGCGTGGACTGGAATAGGGCCTCGTCGGCGCGGATCAGCCGGTTCACGGCGCGCCCCAGGGACACATCTGCCACAAAACAGACCACTCAGCAAAACTACCAAAAACTACTATTGTGGTAGAAAACCATCGTTTTGGTAGGCAAAACATAAAATGTTTAGAAACTAGGAAACCCATTAAACGTTTATGGAATACGTGTATTGTAAAAATCAAAACTACCAAAAACTACCATTTCGGTAGAAATTAAACTTGTAATTATTGGATCAGTTAAGCCCAATTCTACATGCAATAATAAAATTATATGATCATTTAATTCTACTTGAATTAGAGATTTTAATAAATAGATACATATTCAATAGTATATTGATGTAAGTAGATTGCGTCAATTTAATCACCCATTGCAAAGCCAGACCGTTACATGATGGTAACACGACGACGGTTGGTAAATGAAACAAAATACCAATTTTTAGAAAAAAAACTTTAATGTGATAAAAATTTTAACAGTCCACTTACTTTATATAACTATTAAATAAAATTAGCAAAACATACATGAAAATATCCCCACATGTAGTTTTTTATTGCGCCTTGCGAAATGATTTCATGCAGATTTTGCTAACATAGTCTCATTTACTTGCATTAAATTGTACTTATAAAGGCATCGTTACAGTTCTTATAATTATTTTTTATTTAAGAGTAAAACTATATAAAATTTAATAAATTAGAATAAATATGTGTACGCGCAGCCGGCATCAAAAAGATAAATAAATTATGAGATCATTAGCATTAGCATTCGCTAAAGATGACTAAATACTGCCATAGCGAGAAAACCACCTCGACAAAAAATTTGTTACCATGTAAAAAAAAAAACTGTCCATTTGTTCCGGCTTTGTTACGGTGGAAAAGGCAAATACCGACCGGAGGCACGGCGTGCGATTTCCTAATACATTGCGTGTAATGGCAACTAACCGCTGCGAGGTGATGGTCTCGACCACGCAATGAAGAAAGAACTCGATCGCCGCCGCCAGGTTGAATTCTTTTGCACGTGTCGATAAGATAAATTTTATGTGACGATTGTACGCAGTTTTATAAGCTTGCTTGTTAACTTATTACTTCTTCAAAGCGTAATTAGTCTAAAGATTTGAGCCATTCGTGAAGTTTGTCCAACACTGATTGATGCCGCCCGCCGGATTGTACTTAATATTACCAAGTCTATTATTTACTTTGTGTTCAAACACAACCAACCCCGTCCAGTCAATATTGAGACAGAAAAGTTTGAGCCAGTAACATACTGTTAAATAATGTTTGAGCTAGTATAAAATTCAAAAGTATGTCAAAAGGCTACTACTTTATACACCGGATAAAATTTTCAAGACAGCCGCAAAAATTAAAAACTGAAACCTAGCCTCATTTGATTTTACCTCTTAAAACAGTTTTATTTATATAAAGATTACACAAATATTTACCCTAAGGAATGTACTATAAAAAATAAATTTAAAGTTAAAATAGGCATTTTCACTGAATAATTTTGGCAATTGCGTTAACGCGTCTGCACAATCTAAGGGCAGGCTATCATAATGTGAACTGAACACGTATGAGACGGCCCGGTGTATAAACTATACAGGATGTAACGAACACCCAGTTCAATAAAAGAAAACCGTTCGTAGCGTCACTGACCCAGCTGTATGCAAGTGGACCTATGAAAATCAGTGACCCAATAATGTTTTTTTTTATCAACGGGGTTTTTATACACCTGTACATATATATTGCATTTTTAAACTTACTATATTTTGGATTAATTTAATTTAAGTTTTTGTTAGACTGTTATATTTTTTCGGCAAATATCGTCCGAAGTACTGTAACTGTCAATTATTTTCTTTGTCATGACATGACATGAAGTAATAAACAATATGTAAAAAAAATTGAAATAAATTAATCACTCTTTTTTATAATACCGTAACTAAAATGTCATGTGAATAGAGCAACAGATAATGACACAGTCAGCATCAGAGAAATTAAACAATTGAAATGGTGGTACACACCACTTTATTATCAATTGAATTAGGGCATGTTCAGATATTTGATGACAAATGCTGATATAGTAGTTAAAGACTCATTTGTTTTTTTAATTATGAAGATATCTCGCTTTTAAAATGTTTACTTTCATGTAACTAATCAGTTGCTGCAGTTAACGGACAACATGACCATTCACGCAGTTCGCTTTATACTTAAAACCCGCCACATATTTATTAAAACACCCAAGATCGCCCCGGTAATACAATAAAATAAACAAAATTAAGTACTCCCTGCAAGTAGTTACAATAACATGCATTACTGATGAATACTGTGCTTTATAATAATACAAAATTAAATACTAGAAAAACATATCTTATAAATCTGTGATGATTACTGATTAGTGTGAAAATTAATTAAAATGAAATAAATTATTTTATATAACGTTCTTAAGTAAAATCGGCACAATAATAACATTATTAAGTGAGAAGGCAGAAAATAAAAAAAATAGCGTGTATTTAAAAACTATTGTACGTAGTTAAGGAGTTAAATAAAAAAGGTTAATTTCGTATGTTACACTAAGTAACGGAAATTAACCATATAATTCTATGACTAATTTTTGTAACACAATGGAAAGTTAACGTTTTCTTAATTAAGTCCTTAACTGCGAACCTTTTTTTAAATCACTTTTAATCTTTTTTTTTTTCATGATTGCAGCCCTTACTATATCAAATGCTATTTAATTTACACTTTTAAATAAATAGTTATTATAAATATTTCAATTATAATTATAAATAACTGATAGATTGCTCACTTTTCTAATTGGCATTATTTATTACTTTATAAAATGAACTTGTTAGAGACACGACCAGAATAATGACCAGAACATGAACATTTAGTCAAAATTGAGCACAATTTTGTCATTTTAATAATTTGTCAACATTGCAGTGTATAAATAATGATATAAAACAACCATCAAAACTTAATTTCGGTCACCAATACCAATAATAAAATTAGGAAGATTGATAATGAGAACTAACTGTATTCCCGTTTCATTCACGCAAATGAAAGCCGAGCGAAACGTTTTAAGCGTTTTGGTAAAACATTGCTTTCCATTGTACCAAGTACACAGAAATCAAGTAGGTAACCAGCAATCTACTCGGAAGAAAAAGTTTAAAAAGATAATATTACTGGCACTGAATATGTTAATAGTGTGTGTGTGTGTGTGTGTGTGTGTGTGTGTGTGTGTGTGTTACCAACCGGGCGTGGTGTTGGCGAGGCGGCGCATGCGGCGCGTGTTGCGATCCTGATCGCGGATCTTCTTCTCCATCTCGGCGTCAGTGAGGGTCTCGAGGTACGGCGCCCAGGACTCCGCGTCCGGCGCCTGTCGGTACGGCGTCTGTGGGAGATAGTTTTTTGTAATAGCATGGAGAAGGGAAACAAGTACACGCGCAGCCTGATAGTAAGTGGGATCTGATACCTATATACATTTGTAGTCTTAAGACTACAAGCTCAAGACTGAAATCAAGCAAGATAAGGTCTAAGGGTGATTTCCAAAATTTCAAAGTTAAGAACATAAAACTAGTCTGCGCAACTAAAATGTATTTGTTTGTTAATTTCTTCACATTTATTGCGCTCGTCTAAAGAATTTTGATGAAAACGACCTCTAAATTCTGATTAGTTCTTCATAATAAAAGAACACGCAAGGGGTACGAGATGCCAGTCGCGAACTGTACCGGCTTCGCACTCAGCACTGTACTGACCTCGACGACGGGCAGCGGCGCCTCGCTGAAGGCGTACGTGCGCTGGTGCCAGCCCAGCTGCCCGCGCACGGAGTACGCGATGCCGGTCACGAACTCGCCGCCCAGCCCCAGCTCCGCGCACAGCTTCATCGCGAACGCTTCCGGGTTGTTCTCCTTCTCAGACATGTCCCATTCAACCTGAAAAATGCAATAAATTATTTGACATTGTCTAGGAGCCATGCAAACCGAAAAACCCTGTTCCCTAACTGTGGTGTTATTATCCTGCTCGAACCGACGGCATACTAACTTGACCTCTGTATGCATTAGAAACATCTGGTAGTTCATACCTACTCTCATAGGCCATACGCTCATATGTCAAAACGCACAAGTAAATCATTGAAGCAGGCATAACCTTTGCTGCATAAACATTTCATATTGGGCAAGATTACACCATCATTTATTTATTATTTATTTATTTATCATATACCACAAATGACTAATGAAGAAGAAAGCTTCATATGATAGTCAAAAAATTGGTAAGAGGAAAACAAAATGTATTAATCAAAAACATTGATCCAAAAGGACACTGGTGTTTCTGAATTCTCAAATCAACAATCTCACCAACCTGGTCAACTAGCGAAGTGTTCCCCACGTGTATGTTAAGCTTGATCACGACCCGCTGGTCGCTCTGCTCTTCTAGTATCGCGGGAGGCTCACTTGGGAATGCCTCGACCTGTTGCTTTATGGACGAGGCGATAGCAGGGACGAAAGTACTGGGATTCAGTTCCAGATCATCGCAGAGGACCTCAGCGAATTGCTCTGGGGTTATTATTGATTCTGAAGACAAAGTAGACAGGCTGGTATTAGTAAACTGTTTCAGGTGTGAGGATTTTGTCATGTCAGCACACATCCACTGTTGGACATAGGTCTTCCGCAAAGAGCTCCTTTTGTATATTTACACACTACACAAACAGACATTATCCAGAAAATGATCCAGCTTACATACTTCTTGTTTAAGTTTGACAACATCCATTTTAGTGGTGGTAGGGTTCCACCATTTTACTCACTAACTATTACTAGGTATGTATCAAATGTTTAACACTTTCACAACCGAGAACACAGCTACCGTGTCCTCTATGATATTCCCGACATGCCGAGAACACGGGAGCCTTGTTCATACTATACTAGCTATAGATTTCAGGTATGCAGCGAAACTACTTGATTTGAGCTTGATCGTGAAAGTGTTAAATATTTTGTAAATAGTTAGAGTATTACCATTTTTATTCCAAGTAAAAGTGTCCCTCAGCTTCTGCCCTTCAATCTCCATGTCAAGTCGGATTGGCACCAAGATCTGCTTCTGAGATGCATTTTCCAACATTGATGTCATGTCTGTATCATCGAAACACAATGGGAATGTGCGCACCTGAAACATGATTATTGTAATGAACAAAATCATATGTTAAAAAATATAGAAAAGTTTGAATTCTTGTCAATGCAACATTACAATCAGTTCTTTCAAGTTTCCCAACCCAAAAAAACACATGAAAATAATTCTACAGGACACAAAACAAAAAAAAGAAGATTTTTGTAACACTATGCATAAGTATTAATAATAATAATAATAATAATAAGTCAAAAATACTAAATTAAATTCACAAAAATCTGCAAAAATATAAGTAAATAAATAATTTAATTGGGTAGGTAAAGTTTTTGGAAGAGGTGTAAATTATATTTTTATTCGATAGTCGTCATCCTAAAGATCAAGGAACTGCGGCTCTTTTATTTTTATTTCCTCTAATATTTTAGAAATATTTTTTTTAGTTATTAAGTTGACATTTGTACACTTTATTGGCCGACAAGCTTGTTGCCTTCGTACTTATTGAAAAAGAAAAAAAAAAACTGTCACTTCTATAACTGTCATTGTCAATCAAAGTAAACAAACGATTCAATTCTTTCAAGCATCTGAGTAAATCTTTGTAATACTCCATTTCCAAAGTCCGTGTGGGATTTCTTAAATTCATTGCGTGTATACGATTCAAACGTGCTCTCGTGGCTATCGAAAAGCAGGGCAAGAGTCGTCGTGAAAGGAAGAAATCGGTGTCCAAGAAGCAGTGCCAATGGGGTCGAAAATAAATCATAGTCCAAATATCGTGCAAAGGTCAAAGCGAGCAAAGCTGGAGGAAAGCGGCAAAATTGAAAGTCCGGAGTTTGTTCTGAGGTCGTTAAAAATATTTCTAAAAACACTGATCACATGAAACGAAGGCAAACAGAAAAGAGTCGTTGAATTGAATCGTTTGTTTACTTTGATTGACAATGACAGTTATAGAAGTGACAGTTTTTTTTTTCTTTTTCATTAAGTACGAAGGCAACAAGGTTGTCGGCCAATAAAGTGTACAAATGTCAACTTAATAACTAAAAAAATTATTTCTAAAATATTAGAGGAAATAAAAATAAAAGAGCCGCAGTTCCTTGATCTTTAGGATGACGACTATCGAAAAAAAATATAATTTACACCTCTTCCAAAAACTTTACCTACCCAATTATTGTATTTGCTCTGTCTCTTTTTAACCAATACATTGTTTGACATCTATAAATAAATAAAATATAAATATAAATATCAGGGGACAATCTCACACAAATTGACCTAGTCCCAAACTAAGCTCTAGGCTTGTACTATGGGTACTAGACAATGATAAACATACTTATATAGAGAAATATATACTTAAATACATAGAAAACATCCATGACTCAGAAACAAATACTCGCGCTCATCACACAAATATTTGTCCATACCGGGATTCGAACCCGGGACCGCTAGCTTCGTAGGCAGGGTCACTACCAACTAGGCTAACCGCGTCGTCAAAATACTCTCTTATACCATAATACCTTTTTGTTGTGGACTCTGGTCCTGCTTATCTGTGTAGCTTGGGGCACAGCATCCAAGTGCGAGGAGTTTGGCATCACAGGCAGCCATGACGGATTGTGAGGCTTTTTACTTTTACTCTCCCGAGGCGTTGCTAGCTCCTGACTCACTGATACTGCCTTGTATCTATGAATATGTCAAAATTTACAATTATTCAGCATATACACGCATGTGGCATAGGCCCGTGATAAAGTGTGTACAGAATAAGTTATCCTGTCCTTAATAACCTTAAGCCTTCTAATAATTATTTTATTTTTTACAAAATGTGAAAGCAAAATTTTTCGGTCCAATTAAAATTTTATATTAACTCAAAGCTGACAATTTTGTGTTCAATTTACTAGAAGAATACAGTTTATTTTTCATACTTACTTGTCATCATTCCCTTCTATAATATCTTCAACTTCAGAGGCCTTAAGCAACGACACAGAGCTTGATAAAACATGCTGGCCCAGCCCATTGTCTACTAGACGTTTTCTCTCTTCATTGGTCAGTGTCCTTCTGACCATACCAGGGTACTTTTTGTAGAGAGACCCTCGGAATAACCGTAAGTAGTTTCCGACCTAAATAGCAAATAATAGTTGAATTACTAGATAACTAGCAGTAAGGAGCACTTTATTTAATATTTTATCCAATATGATTTGTTTTTAGTACTAGTGTAACTTACATAAATTCAGGCATTCAACGCTAATAGAATATAATTATAACCAAAATTATTACCTCTGAACCGACACAATAAAATTCTCCTCCTTCCTCTATTTGGAAACTTATCGGCTTATCACCGTATGTTCGTAATGCCATTTTGCGTGTTTGTTATTCCCTTCCTGTGCTAAAATCCTAATTATCTGCTAACTAGTTTCGCAAATCTCAAAACATTTTATGAAAACACGCAAACCACTGACTGTTCACCACTGTCAAAATGGCGGCGTCAACGCATAGTGATGGGCAAAGTTAAAACGTACGGTTTTTTAAATATAAAAGTCTCGAACGTTTTCATCAGGGATGCCATACTAAAATTTTATTATTCATTCAATGTGTTCGTAGGTTTGTCGTACGTATACGATACGACTAATAAAAAAAAATAGTCACTGTTGATTTGTCGTGCGGGGTGGGTGTCGCAGCCGTTGTGAAGACCGATAGAGGTGTTTTTAATTGGAAATATGTCGAACAGGTCGGGAAATTTTAAGAACCCGTTCCAGAGACCATGGATGACGGAAAGCGGTGCAGCGGCTGCGGCTGGGGGTTCGGGGTCCGTGGGAATGAAGGGAGTCGTCGCCGGCGGCATCACCGGTGGCATTGAAATTTGTATTACATTCCCTACCGAATACGTGAAAACACAACTGCAATTAGACGAAAAAGGTTAGTGTTAGCACGCCACCTTCTCTACAGGTTTACCTTTATTCAACAACGCGGTTATAACCTTCGTAACCGGAGTAGTAAACATTAGTGATTGACCTATTTATAACGTTGAATATGGGAATATTACGTTTGACATGGATTTTTCTAATGGTCTAGAAATAGCGATAAGCCCCTTGTTTCAATTTAGCGCAGCTTCCTCTAACGGAGTCGTACGGACTCTGCTAAAATATTTCCGTCATCGATTACTTTCTTCCTACTCATCACCATTCGTCTTGCAAATATATAAACGAAACGAATGGACTTTGCTCCGCTTGTGGTTACTTATTTTGTTATGTCAGAAATCCCACAAATACGCTCCGCGGCTCGTAATGTAAACTCAAGGCCGCACACTGTCTTGTTTATTCATCATATCCACACTTGCTTAAAACGGAGATATTTCATTATTTTCCTTAATTGTCATGCCACATCGCGCTATTTTTAGGTATGGGTAAGTAAGGTAAAGGCAAAATAAAGGTAAGGCAAGGGTCCTATTGAAAAGGGGTATAAGTCAACTTAACTCTTAATAATAAAGGCTATATATCATATACTGAGTACACTAGACTTATAGGTACCCTTTTTCACTAGCACCCCATATTAAAATACCTAACTAGTTTATAAATCGTCAGAAACTACTAACAACCAGAGAACATAAACTACTGCATTAGGTACAATGTGAAGAATTAAGTACTGTGTATTTTACTAAAAAACCACTAAGCACTGGCTAGTTAGAATCTAATTAGCCTTGATAGTTATAATTTAGTATCAAGCAATAATGACCTCTAATGCTAATTGGAACCTAACATTGAAGTTTGTGGTTTATAAATGGTGGAATTTGGATGTACCTACTCATTATTCTGTTCTTTATTCAAACATAAACTTTAGATACTGGCTTTTCTTTTGTAATAATTGTACAATAACCATAACCATATTCTCTGCTTTGACTCAAACATCTAAAAGAGGTATTGTTTTGAACTAAATGGGTATGCATTTATTAACTAAATCATGAATTGAAACTCTTATCATGACAGACTAATCAATGGATCAATATACCTAGTTCACTTATCAACAAGCTGTTGGCTCACATTCTCAAACGACATGATAAATTTTAGTTAAGTACTTAACACATTTATCACAATAATACTTGGTACCTCTTGGCAACATTTTTTTTTTTTTTTTTAATATACATAGATACTCAAGATGGTCAATCTCATAGGCTGCATAATTGATTATAATCCTAAATTATGGCAAACATTTGAAATTTTCGACATTATTCAATTTTGTGAACTTGACAAAAATAGCAAAGTTACAAATATATAAAATAGCAAATAGGAAAGTTAGTTAGTAAACAAAGAATTGTAACATCAAAAATTACATACTATTAAAAGTGTGTAGTGAAGTAATGTCCCTAAGATACTGCCTTAGAATCTGTTTTATTAAATAGTACCTAACGCAGTGAATTAAAAAAAAAATGTATAAATTGTCTAACATATTGCATTTGTACTGTTCGTAGGTCAATCATGGTCACTGACTGCACAAGTTATTTTATCCAATATCTTTATTGATAATAACATGTATTTTTGATAACAAAATTACACAAGATATCACATCTTAATACTTAATTAGTATACAAGAAAGTTAACACCTTTGTCTATCTGTCCATCTGTGGTTTCGTACCTCCCAAACGGATGCAACAATTTTAATACTAAATGTTAAATCTACACTAATGTTATGGAGGTAAAGTTTGGATGTAGGAGATAATCTCTGAAACTACTAATTTGAATTCAAAAATTCTTAAAATTGTTAGAATGGACTTTTTGGGTGGGCAATCACTATATTTAAACTTATATTAACTTAAGTGAAGCGATTTCAGGTCGCGTTATTATTACATAAAATAAATTAAGGCTTTGTCTGAAATAAATTAAGCTTTAGCTTGAAACCATGCTGCTGCAATTTTTTTAATAATAAAACCTTCCTATCACATCTAAAATAATTTTAAACACGATTAAATTAATTATCATATAATCTTTCCAACCTTTTCGTTTTTCGTACACACATAGTATTTACCACACACGTTAATTACTCTATAAGTACCTGTGTTGCCTAAAACTCACTTTTATTTCTCCTCAACACTCATAAGTGTGTTACAGGTATTTATAAAGTGCTTATACCGAGCGAATTTGTATCGAATTCCCTTAGTATCCCACTAATCAATCAAAACTGTTTACATAGGTCGTCGCCCCGCCATTGTATTTAAGACTGGTGTTCTTGACCTGGTGACTGATATGTTAATTATGGAACGGTAACGTTAAGCGCCATCGACTAGGAATCGTAGGCGTTTTGAAAGAGCCGCGAGTGTCGCTGGCAGGGTAGTAAAACTGTTAAGTTATGTTTTGTTTTATTGAGGTAACTTAATTTGGTTGTGTAACTTTAGAAGTTTTAGTTTATCTAGTGTAGGTAGGTGTAAATGTTAAATACACGTCTTTTTACAAGTTCTCTTGTTTACTAGTTTGCATGTTTGGGTAATTTGGGAGTAAATATTTTTGGTGTTTCGGTGCAGTTAAATAAATTGATCAGCAAATAATGTTTTGGTCGGCAATAAATAAATAACCGAGCGCGACACATTTGGTCCGCAAATAAATCAAATACTATCGGGAAATTAATAAATATTTGGTAAGCTTAAAATATGTGTCTGCTAAATAAATAATCGCGATACAGAGTAATTGCTTGATCCCAGGGACCGGCCCGCTATCCCTTTCAATGGGTTTTGTATGGGTTTTTTGTAAGGATTTACTTACCAAACCCTCTGCCCGTCAAAACCCTTTAAATGTGCTTTTAAAGCGCTATTTCCAAACGATAGCCCATTCTATTAAGCGCTAACCAATACCCTTATTAAACCGTTTAAAAAAGGTTACTAGTATATACGCAATTTAAGACCTTTTTTAGACTTCATAAAACACACGTTACCTTGCGTCCCGTTCGAAGCAAGTAAATGACAGCCCATTCAACTAAGCGCTAACCGAATACCCTTATAAAACCCTTATTATACGTTACCGACGGCGTATCGTTTGAAGTTACCGCGCGGAGCGGCAAAAGATCTAATACGGTTCGATTTTCTATGGCAAACGTTTGTGATTGGCTCGTACATACCTTCCACAAAAGGGAAAGCTTTATAATAAGCGCTTAAACGTCAGGGAAACCCTTACATAGGGATATCAATGTGAATCAGTTACCGGTTACCAATTTCAAAGGGCTACCCTTATCGTTAGGTTCTTCATTCGATAAGGGAAAGTCAATCGAATGGGTTGCCAATTGGAATGGGTGAGCAAATCCACTGGGCTAGCTGTTTCAATGGGAAGCCCTTTGAAAGGCTTTTCCGATTAAAGGGTTGTCCGGTCCCTGCTTGATCCACAAAATGATTTAATTGTTTAGCAAGATTACACAACTGGTAATCAGTAAAATTTAAGTGGTTAGCAGAAATATGAAGTTTGCTAAATTAGGTCAATTTCAAGTTGATAAGTTATGTTAGGTCAAGAGTTGTGTCAAAGCGCAAAGCGCCTTAACTACGCAGAATAGGAGCTCCGTCGACTGTGTCGTACAATTCTTATATTTATTAACCTCCTAAGGCCCCTTGTACACTATAATGTACATAATAGGTACCTATAATTGGAATAAAGATCCATTGTAAAGGAAATAGAGTGGAATTTCTTGTTTTAATGACTGACAATTAAATTAGAAAATATATTCTGTCCTATTCAGAATAGGTTCATATTCCAGTGAAAAATTTAATTGTATGATGCTTTAGCTAACCGAAATTTTATTAAATTTGTGTCACAAAATGCAGTTAACGATTTTAGAGCAGCTCAATATGAAATTAACTGCTGATAAAATTTTGATATTTTAGAATTTTTTGATGACCATAAGTTGCTGACCAAATGCATTTTTCTGCTGACCCGCTGCCGCTTATACCTATCACACCCGTTTAAATCGTGCAAAAAATAAATGATTTGCAAAAAAGGTCTCAAAATTAGACATCTTAACAGTCGTCAGCTCCTTAAGTGTATAACATAGAGTCACAGACTAACAGTTGGCCGGCCCATCTCGTCAGTTCACCGTATTAGGTCACAGACTATCAGAACAGTTTCTCGTACGATCTCATACATTTTACAGATTTTAGCCGGCAGGCCGCCGGACACACTTGGGACTGCCGGCGGACTGTTTGTCTGTGTTGCCCTTAACCGACTTTACTTGAACCCGAAAGACTTTAACGGCCTGGCCACGACTGAGCGGCGGCGGAGACGAGCGAATTCTCTCTACGTTGCTCGGTGGAGACGCCCACCGCGCAGCGGTTAGTTGACGTTACACGCAGTGTATTAGAAAATTCGCTCGCCGCTCAGCCGGTCGCGCAAAGTCGTGGCTAAGAGCTACCTCACTATATGTTTTTGTGGGTTTACCCTTTCACCGATACTTTTTGACGACGCAGTTAGCCTAGTTGGTAGTGACCCTGCCTACGAAGCTAGCGGTCCTGGGTTCGAATCCCGGTATGGACAAATATTTGTGTGATGAGCGCGAGTATTTGTTCCTGAGTCATGGATGTTTTCTATATATTTAAGTATGTATTTCTCTATATAAGTATGTTTATCGTTGTCTAGTACCCATAGTACAAGCCTAGAGCTTAGTTTGGGACTAGGTCAATTTGTGTAAGATTGTCCCCTGATATTTATATTTATTTATTTATTTATATTTTATACTTATTTCATAGAACGTTT
This sequence comes from Tortrix viridana, assembly GCA_963241965.1. Taxonomy (NCBI): domain Eukaryota; kingdom Metazoa; phylum Arthropoda; class Insecta; order Lepidoptera; family Tortricidae; genus Tortrix; species Tortrix viridana. Next base: position 3,163,606 of record OY725191.1, on the reverse strand, counting down.
TACATCACCGAATTTTCATTTCATCGCCTGGCATTTCCACAACTGGAGTTATATTTTTTGATGGTCACAAATCTAACCTAAGCTACCGATACGTACCAATAGTTAGGATAACCTGAGAATTCTGTGAAACGATAAATTAGTCAGTGACTCAAGGAGCTCCTGTTTTTGTGAACATTACTGATCAGTACCGTTTGCTTCCAGGTGGCACCAAGAAGTACGCGGGTATTTCGGACTGCGTGAAGAAAACCGTCAAGGGCCATGGGTTCTTCGGTTTATACCGGGGTCTCAGCGTTCTGCTGTATGGCTCTATCCCCAAGTCCGCCGTCAGGTGAGACCGCTCATGATCTCAAATGGAACCGTACCCAACATCACAAATATACCTACTTATATGTATACTTTAATACCTCTTCCCCATTCCAAATCCTTCCAGCCGCTTCAGCGTGAAGTAACAAACATACATACACACGAACTTTTGTTGTTTGTCACTATAAAAACAATGCTAATAATCTATTTGCGGTTGTGACACGCCTAGATACGCGTTATCAGAATCTGTTGACAAATACGTTTGTCGGCGAGATTCTTTAAGTTTGGCGTTATTAGCCCAAATACGTTGCCGAGTCTTTCAAGGTTACTGCAGGTTACACAGATTAAATAATTAATAAATATTCCAAATATTCCATATTTTGGTATAAATATGCTTTTCATTATATTGTTCAATTATTTACATGCCAAATACAGCCTTAACCATGCCGCAAATTAGCCTTTGCCGGTTTTTACGGACAAAAAACATGACGTTTAAGAAAAACATAGTACTCATGTTATTATTGGCATCGTTGCCCTTTTTCTGATACTTCACAAGATAGGACTTGATGGATGTTTATATCAAACACTTACCTTCCTTGAGGAGTCAAGTAAAAATGTGTCTATGACCAAACTATTTTAAAATGTACGAGTCATGACGCAATAGACGATTGCGACGTGACGTGCGTCGCGCGAAAAAATTCTAATTGCGTACTGTTCAAATTGTCATCTCGCACGCCCACGCATATATTACAATTCCAGGCTACCACAACTTGCCCGCGACGCCCGCTTATTTGTCGCTCGGTTGTTCCTCTCTACCTAATCCGTAATGAAAGAGATGCACTGAGTGACACACGAGATAATACAAGTTGTAGCAGTAGGTACAGCCGGCTGTATCACAGCATATTATAAAAAAATCGGTCCATCTATTTAGGAGCTACGATGTCACAGGCAAACAAGTCAAACTTATAACACACTTCGTTTTGCGTCGGGGGTCAAAAAGTCCCCCACGCCGCGTCTGTCTGTCTGTTCGCGAAAAACTCGGAAACTACTGAACGGATTTCCATGCGGTTTTCACCAATGTACGACATGATTCATAAGGAAGGTTTAATCTTATAATTTATTTAGGTTTGGTGCGTATATGCTCTGCTACCCGTGCGAAGCCCGGGCGGGTCGCTAGTGACACCATAAAGCATTCATCCCTTTCGCATAAGTCCACTCGCAACACGACTTACGAAAAGTGACAAAATGCTGTGTTTGTGCAATGGAATTGGTATGATAAACCCGCTGCGGGCTTAACATGCATGGGCGAGATAAAATTTGACAGGTGCTAAGGAAATGAATACATCTATTCCATATTCTAACGTAAGACTAAACGCTTAAGGTTTAAAATAAGTGTCTCGTCCTGACATTTATTACCTTTTATTACTAAGCGACTATTGCGATTTTCAAATTTGTATAGCGATTTTATCACGACGGGACACTTATTTTAAACCCTAAGCGTTAAGTCTTACGTTAGAATATGGAATAGATGTATTCATTTCCCTAGCACCTCTCAAATTTTATCTCGTGCTTGCATGCTTGGGGGCCTGCAATATATAAATGCGAAATTACTATGGTGCTTTGTTACCTGTTCATGAGAAACGCTGAGCGGATCTTACTAGAATTATCACGGATAATAATTATATAACAAACACAGCCAACGCTGAATAAAAAAGTCCGTTTTTAACGAAAATCAAAGGACCTATAAGTAATTTATTAATTTACTGTTACCCATGTGAAGCCGTGGCGGGTCGCTATTTGTTATAAAACTACACAACACTAAAAAATATTCTATGGACATTTTAGTGCGTTGTCAGCTATCGGTGAATGTCACTCAATATCACTGTATCACGCAGCCGAATCGTTGTGACATGAACCGCGTTATCGCTTAGCGGCAAGCAACACGACACGCCAGGCTCGCCTTGGACTCCGGACCCTCTATGGCTACCGTATCGCATTACAGCTACATCGCTTCGGCCTCGCAGCTTCATCGCAACGATATTGCATTTTATACTAGCTCCAAATCGTTTGCGTCAAATTCAAATAAGAAACACAAGTTTGAGCCACGCATTTGGGTGAATCAACTTTTAAGGTACTACTTTTCTCTTGCGGCACTAAAACTTGCGTGGTGACTTATGATTAATAATAATTTATGAATATTAAAATCAAACCATCACAGATCCCACATGTTAGACACCTCAAATATTTCTTAATTTTCGAAAAACCCTGGTAACTCAGGGGAAAATGCACATTTTTCATACAAAACCTGGGGACAACATCACCCCGCGTGCGTTACCAACTATATTATTATTTAAAATGGTACTATTTTAGATGTTTTTTTGAATGTTAGCCCATTTGTCTGATTTTATAAACGTGTAGGTAAGGCACGACGTTAACAAATAAATAGTTTTTCTAAAAAAATATAATTTGTGAAACATTTCGAAAAATGGGGAGTACCTTAAAAGTTGATTCACCCATTTAAACAGTCCCAAAGAGCTCTTTATCTAGACAAAGCTATACATAACATTATAGATTAAAAAATACGTGAGTCAGGTCGTCGAAAACCGTTTGGAAGGAATAGGTGATATCACTCCCTTCTTATTCCTTAGATTTCAATTTATTATTCTTATGCATTCGTCATCACCACACTATAAAATAGGTCACAAAATTACAATAACTGGACCCCTAGCATGCAAGCATGAGATACAATTTGACAGGCGCTAGGAAAATGAATAAATCTACCTATTCCATATTCTGTCGTAAGACTTAAGGTTAAAAATAAAAGTGTCCCAACTTGATAAAATACCTATAAAAATGTGAAAATCGCAATAGTCGCTTAGTAATAAAAGGTAATAAGTCAGGACGAGACACTTATTTTAAACTTTAAGCGTTAAGTCTTACGTTAGAATATGGAATAGATGTATTCATTTCGCTAGCACACCTGTCAAATTATATCTCGAATGTTAAGCCCGCTGGATCAAATATAAAGTTCGAGAAATTGGAATCTTAAAAGTAGTCAACCTTATAACAAGTACATACAATTTCGTAACAGATATCATACTTAATCTAAATTAATTATGCCATTCGCGTGATGATTTGAAGTGCTCAAGATAAGAGCAGATAAAACTATAAAAAATTCCGATCTATAAGAGTAAAGTAAAACTCTGATACCAACTCAAAACTAACCGTGTAACATACTTGTGGTAGTCCAAATGGAAACGGCTGTTAAACTAATGACAGGATATGAAACATATAACAGCGTAAGCGCCCGCCGCCATTAGGGACCTTACGATTTAGACGACCACATATATAAGTAATCATCATTTGAAACGATTATATTTACCAGTTATTACAACATATATTATGAAGCTATGGATGATGAATTATTTACCATAAACAAGATCAAAGATCGTTATGTAAGATCTTAAAAGGGTTCTCTGTGAAATCCTCCTTGTTAGGTTGGTACACCTGTTGCTGGTGCTAAAGTAATCTGATCCTTAGTAAAGTTGGCAAAACTGGGTTGTATAAGTTATTATTATTATACAACTCAGTTTGGCCAACTTTACTTCGGCAGTTTTCGTATTTACACAGGTTTTAAAGTTTTAAATGTTTCTCCTTTGCCATATTAACTGTCACTCAAATAATATACAATTAACAAAACCAGTGCCACAAAACAAAGATAGGTAGAACAAAACCCGTTTCATTATCACTACATAGTATGTATAAAACAAAGTCGCTTCCCGCTGTCTGTTGTATGTACATCAGTTACATAATTTTTCACGAAAGGTTTATGTATATAATAATACCCGGAGCGAAGCGAGTGTGGGTCTCTAGTGTCCAATATAAGTAACAGCTTTTGAATTTCAAAAAATTGTATATAAATGTGTACCGAAACTTAGGCATACAATCATATGTATAGTATAGTTACACAAAGGAAAAAAATAACGTTTAGTCCTTTAAGAACTAGTTAATTCCTTTTTTTATTTACCATAAACGTGATTTTCTTTTGTTTTAAGTTTTCTATACTCGATACAGTTGCGAACTGATAATCATAATCATTAAAATCTGGTAGAATGACATTAAAGCTGGGCGCGTGACGTGGTTATTAATGTTATTACGTAGATCCTCAAAGATGTCTACATCCAGAAATAGCCATATTTCCGCTGATATGATGTTTTAAATCATTTGTTAACTCTCTATTTACTTGTAGGTTCGGCGTATTCGAGCAAGCGAAGCTGTACATGATCACAGACAACGGAACCCTCAGCACAACTGGCAAGTTGGCGTGTGGGCTGGCGGCTGGAGTGGCGGAGGCCGTGTTCGCCGTCACGCCCATGGAGACCGTCAAGGTCAAGTTCATCAACGACATGAGGATGGAGAAGCCCAGGTTCAAGGGCTTCTTCCACGGCGTCAGGACCATTGTTAGGGAGGAAGGTGAGTGGATGTTTTTTAGAATATACATTTAGTTTTCAATACAAGCTCAATATTAAAGGTGAATGTTCTACCTGACGCGATAGAGCCTATTATATTTCATTTATTTAGGTTATTGCGTTAAATATGTTTCACGGCCGCACTCAGAGACGTCAATCAACTTTTAAGTTTGATTAAAGTTGCTGCTGTCAGTTTCTTTGCTATAGCAATAAAATAAGACGCATCAACTTTAATCAAACTTAACTATTAATTCACGTCTCTGAGTACGGCAATAAGTCTTAAACATATTTAACGCAGATGGTGCAAGCGACCCTAAATGTAAACAATTAAGCCAATCCAAACTGTTTGGCAGAGCACTGATACGTCAAAACGTATTAATGCTCTGTTTCTATTGGCTAACGAATTGTATCACGTGGTTGTTTTGTTGACATTTAGTTAATTAACTAAACTAATGGAGTATAGGGCCTGAATCACATCTATCAGCACCGATACGCAAAAAAATCTTGTAGGAAACATACACACACTCATACGTACACAAACCCATTTCATATTACAAAAAAAAACTTGCATGTTTATTAATTTATTATTATAAATTAACTAACTTTAAGTGGCTGGTAAACTTACTTGTCGAATGGGAGTGTGTGACAGGCCCTAATTCTAATAGATTTTAAAGTGTGACGTTAAAGTCGCGTAACGCGCGGAGATGTTGACCTTAGACACGAGCTCTGGCACGTTCACGGTCACTTTTGACTTTAGATAAGAATGAACGCGTCTCACGTCCGTTCCCGATATTGGAGCCGCGAAGAGATTAGGTTACTTCGAGTTAAAATTCGACACATTTTGTGTGTGCCAAATGTTAAATTTTAACTTGAAGTAGACTATTTTATCCGCGGCTTGAATATTGGCAACAGGTAATATTTAGACAGTTTGATGTTTAAAGAGGTCAAATGATCCAAATATTTCACCAACCAATTAAGGCGGTGATTACAGAATGTATGAAGTTTTATCTACTGGACTTTCGCTCGCCTACGACACTAGTTTCTATTTGTCTTTTGTTTTGTATGTAAACCTTGACATCCCTAAAGATAGGCCGTTTTATAAGAATAATATCGTATCAGCTGTGATTGTGTGAGTGATGTCCTTTGAAACGTTCGAATTTGAAATCCAGACCGGTCTTTATTTATTTTACACACAATGTACACTTTCATTCACCCATTTCTGGGGTCCTAGTGAGAAAGGGTATAAGTCTTCTAAACTTTACGTGAAGGGTATAAGTCTAGTGTAGTTTGTATATGACTTATAGCCTTTTTTATTACGAGTTAAGTTGACTTATATCCCTTCTCACTAGGACCCCAGATTTGATCCATTCGTGGTAACTTTTGTGTAATGACCTATACCGCTTACGGCTGTAATGTTTTATTATCACTCGAGCTATGCATAATACGCTGCTATGTTAACACCGAAAAAAATATTTTACTACAATACTACAAGAACGTGTAGTTGTGAAATATGTAGTTATCTCAACTAAAATCTGGTAGCGTTCATCAAAAATGTTGTATCGTGTATTATGTTGTTTGTAAACGCCACTACACGAGTCTAGTTAAACGCAGTTTTGTAGTAATTAACAATTGCATTGCTTTAATCCAAGTGTAATAAATACAAAATGGTTTGTATTTTTATGATTATGCATCGTAATACGAACAATTGCAATGTATTAATAAAGATGCAAGTGTAATTGATACAAAATGTCTGTTATTTGTATTGTGCGCATTGTAATGTGAACACATCAACTAGTTGCGGGTATTATGTTTTATCGTGTATTATAACTAGAACCGTCTGGTTATGTATACAAAGAGTTTTGTCGTCACATATACAGCAAGACAATACTGTACTGATAACCAGATTCTGGTTCCTAGTACGAGGTATTTTTTTCAATGAAGTAGGTAGTCACGAAGCGCCTCAATACTTAGTTATTTCACCAAAAATAAAATTGTATTAGGTGTGGGCGGCGTGTACAAAGGAGTGACGGCGACGATCATGAAGCAGGGCAGCAACCAGGCCATCCGCTTCTTCGTGATGGAGTCCCTCCGCGACTGGTACAAGGGCGGCGACCGCGACAAGCACGTGCCCAAGTACATCGTGGGGCTGTTCGGAGGCATCGCCGGTACGTACCAACATTATCCTACTTAAGGCTCCGGCGCACCAAACGCGTGTCAGACGCGACGCGCTTCAAACGCCGTGCGAGTTGCAATACAACAAACCAAATTGAACCCGGCACACCAAAATGTAACGCGTGCCATGTTTATCGGCGGTTTGGTGTGCCGAAGCCTTTAACCAGACTGGTCGCTTTGTGGTAGAGTCGCTGGGATACTGGTACACGAGCAAATACCGGGCATACCTGTGTCCCCAAGTTCATCGTGATTTTTCGGAAGCGGCTCTAATTATTTTGATGAAAATAACGGAATAGGGCCTTTTCGAGTTAAGAAATCAATATGTCAAACTTATCATGTGGTCATTTGCTCGAAAAGAAAACGAAATTCTATCTAGCCAGTCAGTTAGATTATCAAAAAGTGGGACACGTCGCACATCTAATGCAAAAACGACGTAAATGCAAAATAAGTCGACTTTGAAATTTAATTGTTTTTTTACAGCAATTTTGCAATAGAGGTGCGATGTATTTTTTCTTTTGTCAATCAAACAAAATATTACAAAGATAAAGCGCGTCAAATCAAAGTTCGGGAGTGGGGGCTCGTGACGTCACTTCTGTGTAAAAATTGTACCAAGACTTGGCGTCATGCGACATTTCAACTCAATATATCTCCGTATTTTTTTGATTATGTGAAAAATTAAAAATACGTGTCCAATATTTTGATAAACTACCTGCTAGTAAAAAAAAGAAAATAGTCAACATCCCTAAACTTACGTTTCCAACGTAAACAGCAGCAATCCATCAATGACGCTACCTCTTATAAAGGCCCATTGTACTAGTATCCCATAAAACTCCGTCGAAAGATAAAAAAAACATCGGTGACAGACGGACGGTCGAACACGCGAGTGATCTTATAAGGGTTCCGTTTTACGGTAAAGGTACGGAACCCTAAAAAAGCCTCTTGAAGATAAAAATTAGGACGTTTATTCTTCAGCACCTAACTGCCGCACTCAGAGACGTCAATAAATTTTCAAGAAAGTGACAGCAGCAACTTTAATCAAACTTAAAAGTTAATTGACGTCTCTTAGTGCGGCCGTAGGTGTATTAAATAGTATAAATTCATTAATTTAACGTTTTCTACACCGCTCGTTTATCCTAACGTTATCGGTTTGAATAACGATCAAAGTTATCAATACAGAGTCTATTCTTGTTTGGGGCGGTGGAGCAGAAGTTAATTGAGAGATAACACGGCCCGCATTTGCCCTATTTGCAAATTGCCTATAATAAATCAGGTTCATTATTGTCTAGATAATTATTTTTAGTTTTAGAAGTTGAGGAAATGGAATAATATATAATTTATGTGATTAATCTCAGGAATATATATGCTTGTGTTTTTTTACTTAAAAGTTTTTATTTTCAAATGTTCTTATGTTAGTACCAATTTAGGTAAACCCTTAAACTGTCGAATGGACCATATTAATTTATAAAAATACCGGAATGCGACCGTTGTGTTAAGCAGTGTAAGACCAGTAGTTACATAATTCTGCTTCAAGAGCAAAGATTTTATAAACTAAATTAATAGTTATTTTTAACAATATACTTACTTAATAAAAAAAAAATCATAATACCGTATAACTAATTTGTCAACAGGAGCGGCATCAGTATTCGGCAACACGCCCATCGACGTGGTGAAGACGCGCATGCAGGGGCTCGAGGCGGCCAAGTACCGGAGCACCTGGGACTGCTTCATCAAGACCTGGAAGGCCGAGGGCCCGCTCGCCTTCTACAAGGGGACCGTGCCGCGACTCAGCCGCGTGGTCTTCGATGTAGCCATCACCTTCACTATATACGACAGCATCATGGACATGTTCCACTATGTGTGGAAGTAAGGTACCAAGTAACTGGTGTGCAGAGCAGATATTGGATTGAAGCTTTACGGCACGAACCTTCTCTTTCTCAAGGAAGAAGAACAAAAACATCTTACATCTCTTCATTCTTAAGGAAAGAGACTAAAGATCCGTGACGTAATTCAAGGTTTTTTTTTTTCTAGTTTCAATACAAAGCTTGCTCCGCAATGTCCATAGGTTATAAATAAGTAAATAGCTTCAAGACCGGTATTTTAATGTTCTTGAGTGAGATCCCGTTTCAAAACGCGCCAGTTGTCTATTGGACGGTATTTATAAACTGATCTTGGCTGAGATCCCCGTCTCGGGGCCGTATTAATAAACCAATGAGCGTTTCTTCATTGACCGATGTCGTGTAAGATAGAAGTACATCGAGCTCGCTTCAACCCATAACTGCGTCCCGTTGCGCCGATATCGGTCAATGAAGAAACGCTCAATCTTGGCTGAGACGCCCATTTCAAGATACGTCAAAAAAAACGTCAAGTCATAGAAAACTCTTTTTTGACGAATCTTAAGATTGGCTTCTTAGCTAAGATACGAAACGAAACAGCAACGTAAGAAACGACAGTTTTCTATGACTTGACTTTGAACTGTCTTGAAACGGGCACCTCAGCCAAGATCAATTTATAAATTAAATACAGTCCTATGACTAAAGCTTTCGGCACACCAAACGCGTGTCAGGCGCGTCGCGCTTTGAACGCGGGCCCGCGCATGTTGTAATACAACAAATCAAATTGAACCCGGCACTCCAAAAAGTAACGCGTGCCCGCTAGGCGTGCGTAGCGCTGGCACGCGTTCGAAACGCGTTGAAGCTGTCGCCTGCCTGCGGTGTGCCGGTGCTGCGTCGCTCGCGCCACGCGACGCGACGCCACGTGCCTGACACGCGTTTGGTGTGCCGAAAGCTTTATAGTCAGTGGTTGGAATAGGTAGAGCTAATTTACCTAAATTTGACGCATGTTCATTCAGGCGTTAGTGAGATGGGAACATTATTGAATGAACATGCATGAAGTTTAGGTAAAGTAGCTCTACCTATTCCGACCACTGCTAATAGTTTACTTGACCTGTCTTGAGACGGGCTCATTCAAGATCAACTTATTAATAAGGCTATTTTACGACCCAAACAAATCGGTTTTTTTTTAACTGGAGATGTTGAACCATTTGAATGAACTGGAGCATTATGAAATGAAAAGTAATTTATTTAAACTGTCTGTGATGAGCTATCATCGCCATAAGTTATCGGATTTTCTCGAAACCAAATCCGATTCAATGCAAAATATTAATAGTGAGTGAATATCCTGGCTTGTTTACCTTGTCTCGACTAGTATAGTCAAGTTAATGTAGAGCTCGTCGAAGAATTATCGGCGTGCGTTAGAGAAATGTTGCCGATTTGTTTTTAGTGAGCACAGTAGTTTGTTTGAAGGAAAGTGGATCCTGAAGCGTATTAACTACCTTAAAATGTGTTTAAGTTTAATACTTTTATAGATACCTACAAATACTCCATTGGACATTATTTAATGCTCAATCATTTACTTATTGCGTCCCATAATGTGTGTACAACAATGTAGGATATAACGTTGTATGGTGCTTATTTGTTTTCTCATACATTTTGATAATTTTATACAATGTATGGAATAATTGTCTTATTTAGGTAGTTAATACGCTTCAATATGGACCTGTATTAATTTGTCTTAAACCATATTTTCCCCGATTTTCATATTGCTTTGTTTCGTCTCTTGCATTTTATTTAAAGTGAACAAAATATAACAATAAAGAAATCGTTCGGAAATCGTAGTTTAGGCAAAGTCGAATATAGGCCCTAGTGGCTCGGTATAGAGGTTAGGATACAAGTTAACGCATTAGTGCCTTAAGCGGCAAATGTAGCATTATCTATACCCGTTGTGAACAAAGAATAAAATGTCACATTTCGAGCATATTCGTTATCGAATCGGCGTAGATGAATTTTACGGCTCTAGAGAGAATGAATACAACTCTTACAAAATTAGTATTACGCTGCGTTTCCACCAGAGGTGTGCAAGGAAAAATCCACCAATAGGATAGATGCGATGTGAAGCTAGTAAAATAAAGTAAAGCGCATCACACACGAAGCTACAATATATATACTCACGGTCGGTATATTACGATATATTTTCCTTACTAGTTGACCAGACTCCACACACGCAGCTATAATATATACTTTAGCTGCGTGTGTGGACACTGTCAACTAGTACGGAAAATGTACCTAAACTATACGAAAATATATCGTAAGATGCCTTGCTATAATATATATACCAAAATATATACTGGGTGTTTTTTTATTCGTCTGAAACTCGAAATCGTGAAAAAAAAATAGACTCTCCCGTACATTTTGGCTAGTCAGCTGACGATGTTTTGTGGAGAATCAAATTTTTTTTCGTGATTTCGTGATTTCGTGGTTGGTCCCATAGTGAAAGTTGGTCAGTATGACTTACTGATTTAACCCCCAAATTTTTTTAGACGAATAAAAAACACCCTGTATGTATTATAGCTCCGTGTGTGACGCGCTTAGTCCTTTTGGTGGATTTTCCTCGCACAGCTCTGGTTTAAACGCAGCCTTAGATTTGTATCCTTTTTCACAAGATCCACCAACATTAAAAAAGTTTTATTTTACTTGATTGCTAATAAAATGAATTTGGTTGCTGTTGCTACCGTATTTTATGTTAAAGATGTAGATTGTGACATATATGAGGTTAGTCATTATCTGTGTAGTTGTACAAATGTATGTTAGTCGCGCGACACTAATGATATCGCAGTAAGTGTTAATTTTTGTAAAAACATCAAAAGTATATTTTTATAGGTGTTTAGGTGTTAAGTGAATGTTACTATTTTATGGTGTTGATTTATTTACTATCGTGACTTTATGCAGGGTTATTTGTTTCATGTATTTTTGTTATTTATTATTATTTACGTGCATTTTTTTGGATTTTATAAAAATCATTTTTTATGAACAGATTGGTTTGTTACAATCAGGTATCTTTTATGCTTGAATGGTTTTCGAAATTCAGGGTTGTTTTGTAATTTATTGGACCTTATGTTTTGTGATGTTTTTTATAAGAACAGGTTTAAATACACCGAAACTAATAAGAAAGTCATGACAACGCAAAAGAAAACGCTTAATACTAGTAATTGCACCCAAGTTTGTAAGCATTTTACGTTTTGTACTCTTGTTTTAACTGATCCCTCTAAGGTCTCTTGAGCTCTAAATTCCTAATTTTCCCCCAGTAATTGGAACATCTATTGGGCCCCTCGAGGGACCTTAATCGGACATTCCATAGAATTACTGGATTCCATTGCTACCTGCTTTTATTTACAAGTTATTTTATTGAAATATTATTTTCAGCGGACCTTTAATGGTCGTGTTTGTTATGTGGATGAATGTGGATAATACATCTGTCCCTTTCTGACCAGTATGTAAGTGCGAGAGGGACGGATGCTTTATCCACATTTTTATCCCCCGCGACAAAGGCGACCATAATACGGGGCCAGAATGTTGACATGTTGCTATTATTTATTTATATTACTATTTTTATTAAATATAATTATGGATTAAAGCTTTGTTTTAATTATTTAAAACCAACAATTCCACTGAATTAGGTTATTCTTAATGTTTCCTAATGCTTAGACCAAACTAGAGTTATTGTTATTGTTAAAAATGGATATATCCGTCGTTGGCGTGCGGATATATCCGTCCATGGCGATGAAATGGTTAATAACAATTAAAGGAAAGGAAGGGGTCACTACGCTGATGCGTAGTAAGCTGATGCTGATGCTGATGCTGTTTGTAAGCTGATGCTTACTACTAAAAAAATATACTAGATTATTTTTATGCTTCATTTATTCTATTATTTTATAAAAATTAATTTACTTATGTACAAAAATTACTTTTTGGAATGATCCAACTATCAAAGTAAGCTCCCTGATTTACCAAAACCCCGATACCTTTAACGGTGAATTTCATAAAAAATTACGTTGTATGCCTTAATTAAAAATCCGTGAATTTTTTCCTTTGTTTAACTAAAGTTAACCATATGATATGTATGACAAATTTTAGTTACATACAGGAAAAAGCGGTTTTTAAATTGAGCCTTTAAATTCACCCTAAAAACCTTTTTAAAACGGGTAGTTCTTGAATTTAGCGAAGGGCGTGGCTGGAACGCAGCGGTGGTCGATGTTGTACGACTCCACGACGGCCATGTCGGCGGCGCTCAGCTCGAAGGAGAACAGATCCAGGTTCTCGACGATACGCGCCTGGGTGAACGATTTAGGGATCACCGGGATACCCCGCTGGACCTGTGAATTGAATTATATGTCAAGGGTGATTGACTTGTTCAGAAAAAGTATTAAAGATGGTCAGTAATACTGAATAGTAGACTGAATCTTCGTCCTCCAAGGGCGGGAGTTGGTCAAGAGCAAACCCATTATCAATTAAAAAAAAAAAAAAAAAAAAGTAATATCAGACATGCTCAAAATTACAGGCTGTAACATCCCACAAAGACGTACAAATCCCGTTCTATCCAGATCACAGATTTTTATTGTTGAGTTACCATAGAATTCTGTCATAATGACTTCATCGCTGTAAGTAGGAAATTTCGTCATCATTCGTGATCATTGGCTTTCTGTGACAGGTGGCGGTTTTATAGTGGCTCCACAATTATAGTCCGTAACTATACGTAACTCAAAGTCAATAATTTAATAAGCGTAAAACATATAGAGAGCGGAAGCAGCGCGTTTCCATTTTGTGAACGCTTTCTAGTATAGAGTCTTTTCTAACTATAAACGCACTGTTTTCGCTCTGTGAGTTTGCGGCATATACCTGTGCCTAGTTTACACATATTTAGCTAATTAGTGGGTAATTAAATTTGACTTATTAAAAAAAAATTAACTTAATCACGTGACGTACGGACTGTTCTCTCGTCGTATGTTACATAAAATTTAGTTAAAAAATAAAGTAATAAATCGGTGTGAACCAGACGCCGCGTACTGACCAGATATCGCAGCGCGACCTGCGCGCGGCTGCGGCCGTGACGCGCGGCGACGCGGCCGAGCGCGGCGTCCGTCTTGATGGCGTCGCGCCCCGCGAACTCCGGCCGCGCCGCCGACACCAGCCCCAGCGGCGTGTAGCCCACGCACGCCGCGCGCCGCGCCGCGCACGCCGCCACCAGCGCGTGCTGCGTCAGGGTTGGGCTGATCTGGCGGACGAACACCGCAAGTTAAATACTGTCCGGGCATCTTATAAAATAACATTTTAATTCTAATAAATAAACATTCTGGGTTGATACCAAAACTTGCGTCAGAGTTGAATAGATTTGACAACAAAATATCACAATGTTAGTAAAATCTACAAGGAACATACGTATGTACCACAATTACGTAAAAATAACATTAAACATTGTAAATGATGGTCCTAAATACAGATTTATTCTAACGTGACATTACATAGGTAGGTTTTAGGAAATAAACCAAAGGTTTCGAGATAATACTCGTACAAAATATCTTGACGAGACTGCAGAAACGACAAAAAAATTTGAGGTGACACATTTTGCAGCATTTAGAAACGGCAAAAAGTGTCCTTTGACTTTCGACTTTGGTTGGACACACTATATCTTATCAGTCTTATCACCCATATTGTTTTAAATAAATTCTACTTTCGAGAGACAGGCGCTTTTATTGGTCGACTGTACAGCAAGAATGTTACACTTCTCTTTGCGACAGTAACACTCATCCATATTATGTACCTCGACCTGGTTGACGACCGGCCTGATGGTAGCGGCGTCCACGAGCCTCCCGAGCTGTTCCTCGTTGAAATTGGCGACGCCCAGCCCGCGCGCCAGCCCGCGCCGCGCCGCCTCTTCCATGCCCCGCCACGTCTCCACGAAGTCGATCCCCAGATCATTACCTTTAGACTGAAAAGTTTCATAAAGTTTGTCCATTAATGCCACCTTCGATCGTCACTTCTTTATGTCTATATCGCCGCGATTTAAATACCTATCAAATCACCTAATAGTCGCTATTTATTAATATGCTCGTAGGTCGCCATATTTAAAGTATGCTGTCTCATCACATTTATTTTCTATACAGACAATATTATAGTGAGACGAAAGATCTTTAAGTAATGTAAGTACAGTCAGCTACAAAAATGAGCTACTAACATGACTATCCTTTGTCAATATTATTATAATAGCGTCTACATAGTTATACCTGACTTATTATTGTGCATAAAAGTAAAACTGTCAATCAAATCAACTAAAAACTTACTATTAAACATATATTTGCTTATTTGATTCTTACATCAACAGAGAAAGGCCAGTGGATGAGGTACAGGTCTACGTAGTCCAGTTGGAGCCGCGCCAGGGACTGTTGCAGTGCTGGCACCACCGCTTCTTCAGCATGGCAGTCATTCCACAGCTGCAGTCAATAAAATATCTGTCAACTATGGGAATACTTCTAACAAGCTACACTTAAGAAGCACAGTATTAAATAAAGCAACTGCTTTATTCATTTATGCTATAAATAACCTCTCACGGGTTTCTCAAACATGTCTTATTTTATAATTGTATCTCTGAAGTTGTTATAGTAATAAGTAGAAAAAACTTTCTTCAAAAACATAGGTCCTTTAAACATATGGTATGTATATCAATGATAACATTTCAATTTGACAGTCTGTTTTTTATTTACAATGATTATTAGTGAATAAATTGTATTTATTTCAATTTTACAGTTAAAATGTTATAAAAAGGAAGGCTCCAGAATTTAGTATCTTTAAACATCTGTATTGGCTGTAGCTAAAGCTAACTTCATAATCTTCTTCTTCATAATGAATAACTTACCTTAGTAGTAACAAACAAGTCTTCCCGTGTTACCAAGCCCCTCTTGATTGCGTTGGCAATGCCCTCGCCCACCTCCTCCTCGTTATTGTAGCTGGAAGCTGTGTCGATGTGCCGATAGCCTGCCTCTATAGCCCACTCCACCGCTTGGCGATACTGACCTGGCTCTGCTTTACGCTGTAATTATATAAATTAAATAAATATATTAATCATTGCAGACTGTTACATGATAACAACAACAAACAAATACCGTGCACCACATAAATTATAATATAAATTAAATAAATTGTAATTTCTACTAGTCTGAAAAAGTTTAATTTCTTACCGCGTAGGTACCCAGCCCGACAACTGGCATAGTCTGCCCATTGGCAAGTTGAATTTTTGGAACTTCTTTCACCATTTTGAAGCTTACCAAATTACAAAAGTCCTCTAATCACCTTATCAAGGTTAATTTTATAACCGGTTCAGATAAAGGTTATGAAACTTATGAATAATAATATTCATTTACACACTTCAAACGTTTGAGAATCTTGCGTTAACTAAAACAAAAACAAAAGAAACCTCAAAGTGAAACATTAAGTCAAAATAAAAAAATATATATGTTGTAGAATCGAGGGAAAATTCAAAATTATTTACAATTTGCCTGTCACATTTTTTTTACAGGCTAAGGTCAAGGGCCATATCACCTTTGCCTGTCACATTACCATCAAATCTACGTATTGCATTCCAGGCATAGTTAAAAACGCTACGTAGAGAAAACCGGTTTTTTTGTACAGCCCTAAATATTGAAGGCCGCTAACAAAGAGAATATAACCACTACGTTTGCCGCTAAATATTCCAATTTGAGAAATTTAAATATAGCTGCGTGTGTGGACTCTGTCGACTAGTACGGAAAATATACCTAAACTATACGAAATTATAATAAAATAAATAATATTAATCGTATTGCCTTGCTATAATATATATGAATATACCAAAATATATATTATTATAGCTCCGTGTGTAACGCGCTTAATGGCGTCATATACATATATATTATATAATAGTGGATAAGATAAAGCCGCCTAGATAGATGGACTCGACCGCGAAAATAAAAACTTTGAATTGAATATTGAATCCACAAAATTGTTGATAAGTTTATAAGACGACAAATGAGCTATTGTTGTCATCCATTTTGAATTATTATGAAGGTTCTATGACACAGAATTGATAATTATTGAATACAAGTACCACCACATAGAAGAGATATTAAAAATGGTCTAAGTTACCGCCAGCATTCATCGCATAGTAAAACTTCACAGCAAAGTCACAGTGACGTTATATTATAACACTTATAACCGAGTCGCGGGGAAAAGCTAGTTGTTTATAATTTCATAGGACACAATTCTATGGTTGATAAGGGTTCCATTTTGCAGGGTGCATAGTGATAGATACTTAAGTGATGTAATAAAATGATTTTATTCAGTTTCACAATAGTAGTAAGTTGGTACCTAAAGTATTTAGTTAAGTGATAATATTTTTTATTATGTTGTTTTGTTTGTGTTTTTAAATATAAGAACAACTAAATATACTTAATCGTAAAATGGCTATACGTAAATAATAATAGGATCTTCCGCAAGCTAAAGGAAAAGAGCAATAAAAAAATTACCAATTCATTTTAGCGTTTATAAGCGTTTTGCTTCGAAAAATTATTACAAACAGTTATTTTTGTCCTTAACTCGCCATATACTTAGTAGTTACCTAATTTAATTTCCTTTGTCAATTAATACAGATCAACTAACTTTAGGCGTTGTTATATTAACCCTTAATTGGTTAATACTTCCCCCTGCTCCTTGGCTCTGGAGGAGCAGGATTCGCTCCTGGGGTTACGATTATTATTGGTGTTCCCTTCGCCCTCCTTTTCCTTGGGAGTGTCGTTAGCGATCTTCATGATGCTATATCTGAAAGTTAGCTTGCCGTCTTTGAAGTACGCAGTCAGCACGTCCAAGGGAACGACCGCGCATCTGCCCAGGCGGAAGATTTCATCCGCTTCGATATTATCGTTGAAGCAACGCTCTGTGAAGGCCACTTTTCTCTGGGGGTCCTGTTTGCTGGTCACGTTGATTTCGTAGACGTGTTGTTGAGCGGTTTTACCCAGGCCGATGTGTTGGACCGTCCAGTAGGCGAGGCGCTGGAGCGGGTCGATCTTGACAGTGAGGATGAAGACGTGCTTTCGCTGACTGGCGATGAGCACGCGGCGGTCGCACTCACGCAGCGTTACGCCAGGGAGTTCCACGTCTGGCCCGGCGAGCACCTCGCGTGGGTGCTTCTCGCGGCAGTGCTCCAGAATCTGCTTCAGCTGGCCTGCCGATTGAGCATTTATTAAGATGCTATAAGAAGATTTGAAGATATAAATCACTGAATTCATGAGAACTCATGAGAAACGTTAATTTTATCTTTAGAGCCCTATGTTCAGGCCATCTATCGCCTGTCAAAATGATTATGGTGATTTTAGTTAAACATTTTAATATGCAATTGTATCGGACAAACAATGTATCTAACAACACCATTGACATATAGCGGTACTTTGTTTGGACCAAAATCGGAACAGGTAATTTATTTACATACTTTTTTATTGCCAAGACGGGCAAACATGCAGTCAGTCCACGAAATAAAGTAGTTACCGCTGCCTATAGGTATCACCTAGCAACACCAGGTGTTATTCTTCTGAGCTGGTCTCGAAGATACCTACGTTAAAATGTCCTTCATAAAATAACTTATGTTGTAGAGCAGTGGAAAAATCTCAGCAGTAGGTGTTAACTCCATTTGAATATAGTATGGTACGCGCAAGGAACGTCCTCAAAAACTTTTGTATTCATGAAAGTAAAGACTCAAGGAACCTCCTACCATTGGGAGAAATGCGATGATAGAATAATAATAAAGTCACCGGGCTAAACAGTTCCTTGTAACACTTCCAATTGTGTTGACAAAGGTCGTGTTTGGATGGAGTCTGGGCTGAATCTGGTGCCTCAGTCCAAAGGAGTCCGCTGATGCCGCGTTCGGCAGATCTGTGCTTTAAAAAACACTAGACTAGGCGCTGATGTGGAGAGAACTGCTAAGCACGGTTTAACAGCCCGGACTTTTTTGAATTTATATTTTCTCTTTTAGGACCTCGGTATTAAGTACTAGCAATGATACCATGGATTATCCATGGATTATACTGAAGATAGAAAAGTTGTTTTAAATGTATTATTAACTCACCGGTCCAAGAGCACCTCCCGAAGGCGGCGCCGAGCGGGCACTCCATGGAGCGAAAGATGCACTCCGCAAGGTGCGCTTGCAACGCCATTGCCGGTAGTGGGAACACGCAGCCCAAGCCGCGGTTGGGGCATGGTACCTGCGCCTGGACACAACCAACTTTATAATTCTCTCTTGAAACGCTACAAACGATTTTGTCTATCCTATCCTGCATTGCTATGATGTCGGCTGTACACATTCACGAGGCACCTGTTTTGGCGAGTCTCACAGCAAGACTTTTTTAAAGTCAGTCAATACGCACGCAAGAAATGCGAGGGCGCCCTGTACACACTCACATCCGGTGTGTCTAACCTATCCCCTGTCATCAAGCATCAGTGTTCTTCATTGTTGCTTTTCGATGTGGAGTGGAGGTTAAATTAAGATAGGCATTAATTAATTAGCATTGAGGTAGTTCTGCCTTGTTCCTCTGATTTGGCAACATTATAATTATTTTCAATCATGCATCTGCATGAACCTCGTCTTGAGTCTTCTCACCAGATGGCCTGTGCGCTCGTTTACCGGTTGGACTAAAGCAAAGGGGCTCCCGTAGTAGGTTAGGTTAGGGCAGATTGTTGTATGGGGTTGCTTGGCAGTTGTGTGGCGTAGACGGCGGAAGCCTCCTTCTGTGAATCGTCATCTCACAGAAGGAGGAAGCGGAGCGGGCCAGAGAGACTAGCACCCTCGCTGATCCGCTCCGCCGAAGACGGATCAGGCGCCGTTACGCGCATTTCCTTCCCCCATCGCAATACGGGTCGGGGGACCCCTTCGTCCACTCTGGCGCACCAGAAGACTGAGGATACCATCGTAAACCAACCCTCCCGGAGGCATAAGCGCAGAGGTGTCACAGCAGAGTCCGCTAGTTCGTAGTCCTGTGGCACCTCCCTGAAAAGCGCTGAGGCTTACCGCTGGGTTTTTAATGGGTATATTCCGGCCGCTCTCGGTCGGCGAATCCCACATTACCATTCCGGGTCCCCCCGGACCGGGGTGGCATGCGTAAATGCATTTTACCAGCGCAAAAAAAAAGATTTTTGAATGGGGTGGGGACCCCCTTTGCTTTAGGCGGACCCGTTTACCAGCTTCATGGAATAATAACTGGGTAATTGATACTATTGTATGGTTGTACCTTCTTGATGATCTCCTCGAGCGTGCGGTTGCGCATCTGCGTCATGGGCTCGCGGCACTGCGGGCAGTTGGGCGGCGCCAGCTCGCGCGTGCAGTCGGCGCATACGCTGTGGCCCGACACGCACAGGAACACCGGCGCACGCATCTTATTCAGGCACACTGGGCAATCCGGGATGTCCACCGCTCTGGGGAGACCATTCACAGGGTTATAGCTATAGCGTCTTATTAACTTACAACGACAGAGTCGACGGAGCTCCGCTTGGCGGAGCTCCTATTTCTGGGTTGTTTTGGCCCTCCGGGCCTGATAAAAGAACGAACCTCACCTAACCTACCTACGTATTACGATGTAATTACTATTGGGAAAATGTTTGATGTGAAAAATTGGGAACGGAAAAAATGCGAATAGTAAAAATCACGAACATTAATAAAAAATCACAATATGAAGAAAGAAACACAAATAATAAAATTTGAGATCATGAAAAATCGCGATATGAAAATTCGCTACTATGAAAGAATGAGTTTGTGAAAATGATCTTACAAACCTATTTACATTACATTATATTACAAACCGCGTTTCGTTTCACGCATTTTTTTTATTGTAACATCATTATATTAAGTATAAAACGTACTAAAAAAAATATAATTGTATAAAATTACGCAAAATAATGTCACTATGGAATAATCAAAATCAACACGAAAAAACGGAAAGAACTAGAATATCGTCTGTGACGTTTCAATCAGGTGTCATGGCGTCCAAATTTAGTGTTAATTTACCAATTTATATACAAACTTATTTTTTTCTCGCGAACCGTGCGTTTCCGTAACTTGGAATTTTGCGAGGAGGATTCTATTAATGAGTACTATCTATAAAAAATACTAACTCTCAATTCGACGTCATATATTGTAGTTGAGCAGTGGAATGTGCTAAAATTTGAAATCGGTTAGGTAGTACAATTTAAATGTATGGAGTGATCTGATGGAGTGGCAACAGGACCTCCGTCGTATTCAGAAGACCCACCGAGTTCAGAATCATTAGTTTAATCTGAGCAGATATTGTAAAAAAATGTAAATTAATTTTAAAAAATCACGAGTATAATTTTTTTATAACATTAGGAAACTTAAAAAATATTAAAAACTTACGATTTCTTTGCTTTCGTAGAAGCCATTTCAACAGGTGTATAATCACAAAATATTTATAAAAACTGTGATCAAAGAGAAAATACAAAATAAATGTTAATAGAAACTTAAATTGTAGACAAAATTAACTCTCAAGTGCTAGTTTAGACAAACAGGTACCTACCTACTTAGATAGGAAACGTACGTGACACTACTCATCACTCGGTGATTTTGGTTATGAACCTAGGCATAGACAATTAGACATACCCTAAAGCTGCGTGTCCACTGGGTCGGAATCGGAGCGGACGGATTTAGTCGGTATCGGCATCCGTCCGCTCCGATTCAGACCCAGTGCGTGTCCATCTGTGTATTGGCAAAAAGATAATCTGATGTCGATATAAATAGCACTTTTTCCTCGCTCGACGTTCTTTTCATCGAATCAACCCTTGCTCGTTTTAGGGATAAAAAATACGTCTCAAACAACCCACACACCTCTAGATATTTATGGTTTTTAATTTCAATGCTGATGGATGAATAGGCAAGAATTCAAATCGATTGCTTTAATACTCTTTGCCTTTCTCTCTTCACTAATCATGCTATTGAGTAAAAGAGATAACGCTAACGTAACTTGTAACTGCTATGTTGAGAGCATTGGTTGAGAGTTGGTCCAGGAATACCAACGTCAACATTTTCTGGGAATACCCTCTGCTGTTTTGACAATGACAGTGGATAATTTTAAAGTCGCATTTATTTCAATAGAGTTTAAGTTCAAGACGACGATAGCAGTAATATTGTCACATGTCTCGCCGCTGTGGTGAACAATTTAAGGTATTATTTTAGATAGCATCCATTTTGCAGCACGCGTTATGTATGACGCTGGTAGATTGCGAAGTACTCGATAACAATTGAAACAGTGACCAAGATAATCATATAAAGTGATTTTTAAATAGGTCGTGTAGTGTGCATATTGCAATAAGTAACTTGATACGTGCAGTTACAACGTCCGCGTTTGTTGTAACTGGTGGCATTATCACACGTCTGGTGAGTTAACTTTAATCTTAAGTTAGGTATAATAATAATGTATTGAAAATGGCAAGGACACTTTCATATCCTACTTGCAATGAATGATTCGAGTTAACTTGTGAGATGACAGACAGTAGGTATTTTAATGGTGATAATTTCTTTTTTTGCCTTTGAACGGCTTATCTCGTGAGAGCAAACTTATAACATTCCAGAGGCATTCATAGGTATAAAGTTTTAATAAAAGTTATATTAACACAGCTTTGAATTTGATGTTACTTAAATCTGTACTACACTACATATAAATTAAAGTCCACGGCTGTGTCTGTCTATAATGTATATTTGTTGTTGATTGATTTTTAATTGGTTTACCATTTAGGCCATTTCTCAACAAGTGTTTTATAAGATAAGATAATTTTATTTGTTAAACATAACAAATTGAAATATTACCAATATGTAGCGAGGGTCGCTTGTAATTGTATTTGATTCATTATAACCTTTTTTCGTTTAACTAATGGTCAGTATTTACTAGCTAGTGTTACAGGTAATTTCTTATTTTAAGTACACTTCAGTGTAATTAATTTATAACAGTGGATTTAAATTAAAACAAGAGTGGTGATACCGGTGAATATTGTGGCTGATGTGTAAAAGCAATTATATTGTGAGAGGTTTACAGAATAATTTATAATAGTGTACAACACTGTGTGTGTGTGTGTGTGTGTGTGTGTGTGTGTGTGTGTGTGTGTGTGTGTGTGTGTGTGTGTGTGTGTCGTGTTTACAATTATAAGAGCAGCGCAGTTAAGTTTTCTTTTCTGTTTTAAATAAATGTTTTATTTGATTTTCAGAAACTAAAATGGCTTCTGCAAAGGCAAAAAAGTAAGTATTTTAAATATTGTTCAACTTTCTTATACTCATACAATTTATAGAACATGCCAACCTCTAACTGGAGGCCTATTTATAGGGACCTATAAACAAACTTATATTATTTTAAACAAACCAATTGTTTGAGAACTCATTATATGAGTTAAAAATCAACAGTTATTATGACATTCAAGCCTGGCCCGGTAACTTAACTTGTAAAAACCGTACTGTCTACTATCTAATCTCAGTGCACATGTACTTGAACAAGAGCTGACATGACAATGTTTATTAGAGACTGCAATTTTATTATAATTCATATGTGGTGTGGATTCATTAATGTTAACCGATTTCGACCAATTTTTGACACGGTGTCAGTCAGAACAAAAACTATGTCCGTATGTTTCGTTTTTTTCAATATTATTAATAAGTTTCGATTTATTCCCGTTTTATTGTTTTCATACAAAAGTAATTTCGGCCATAATCTCTTTATAAGTTTTACAACTAATCAATATTTTAAAAAACTAAATGTACGGACATATTTTTTGTTCCGGATGACCACATATCAAAAATTGGTCGAATTCGGTTAACGTTTAGGGGGTGGAAAACGTTATCGCCGTTTGTATGAAAAGGCTAGATTTTGCAGTTGGTTCACAGTCCTCTTAACCTCATTCACATTCCATACGGCTGTAGGTAATCACACCAGTCCCATGTAATGATAATGACCAGAGATCCTAATGACATACATTGAGCAAGCGATTTCCAAAAAAAGTACGCATAGTTAAGGACAAATTAACAACGGTAATTGTTTCCATACGTCACGAAAATTAGTCATACAATTATATACCACCCTCATAAGCCAATTGGCGGTATCTCAAATTCAATAACCGAAGCAGATTCAATCCTCGTTCGTTAGTAATATGGTTGCACTTGCTACAGGAGTTTTGTCTGAAATACCACCAGTGTCTTGTTTTGTGTTTGTTAATTTTCGTGACGTGAAAACGCCCAACTATGCGTAATTTTTTTGGAAAACGCCCAACTATGCGTACTTTTTTTGGAAAACGCACAACTATGCGATTTTTTTTGGAAAACGCCCAACTATGCGTACTTTTTTGGAAAACGCCCCTTATTCATTGTCGTTTTTCATCGTTCATACATGACTGGCGGGACGTAGGGTAGGGGAACCAAAAGATGAACGATTAACCGACTACACCAACTTTAGACAGTTTTTTCTCAGTGAAATTAACAGTTTTCACGCAATACTATTTTTTTATATGGTACAGTACAAAGTCTAGATTAGAAATCTGTTATTCTAACACGGTATTTTTCTAAAAATCATTGAAACCAAAAATACACCGATTTGCCCAAAAGATGAACAATGTGCCCTAATTCTGAACGGTTTGGACCCAGTAGGTAGTTGAACTAGTAAAATAAAAACACCTATATCATTGCCATTTTAAGGAACTTTTAGAAATAAAATGCATGTTAACCAAATCAGTATTTATTTTAAAATTATTGACATATCGTCGGTACGCGTGCAAATATCGCGTAACTAAAAAATTCAACAATGTCCGTAAATATTAATTTTTTTAAGTGAAGTCACTCGATATTGCACCTTGTTTGCTTTGGTAGTTACGCAGTATTGCACGCGCACCGAGGATATAATATTACTTACCTACATATTAGGTAACTTTTTCCCGGTCGCATATATATGTTATAAAAACAACGAATTAGTGTTTTTTTATCACAATAATCATCAGCAAAATTACTAACTTTCTGCCTTTCTTTTCTGGGTATCAAAACAAAGGGATTTAACATAACTTACCTACTGTCTTTCACTTACTATAGCTTTTGCCCGCGACTGCGTCCGCTTAGAAGTCATTTATCGCTGCTCCCTTGGGAACTATCCCATTTTTCGCGATAAAAAGTAACCTATGTCCTTTCACGAGTTTGACTCTCTGCCACCAAATTTCACCAAAATTGGGTCAGCAGTTTAGCCGTAACAAACAGACAGACAGAGTTACTTTTACATTTATAATATTAGTATGGAAAGTACATACAGTATAGTTAGTATGGAAGTATGGATTAGTAAACATTTTCATAAACACTTGTGACGTTCGATCCCATTAAGTGGTATTTTGTTTTAAAGAAACAACCGAGTCAACAACAAAAATATTTATTTATAATAGGGTCAAATGCCTAGGTCTGGTTCTGCCTTCGTAGGACG
This sequence comes from Tortrix viridana, assembly GCA_963241965.1. Lineage (NCBI taxonomy): Eukaryota > Metazoa > Arthropoda > Insecta > Lepidoptera > Tortricidae > Tortrix > Tortrix viridana. Next base: position 3,138,301 of record OY725191.1, on the reverse strand, counting down.
GTACTCCCCTGTAAGGTGGCGGCGGCTGTTTGGTCTTCGGGATGGCAGCAGTAGAAGAATGCCAGGAACGGGAAGCGCCGATTGAAGTTGGTGTGCTGACTAAATAAGTCCCCAAACTCGTAGGGAAAAGTGACACCCCTTATCGGGGTCCGAGATGTCACTTACTATTTACTGCAATTAGCTACTTTGCGATTAAATGCATCCAAAGACGTTGGAAACAATAAAAGTTCTATCGCCGCGAAACGGAGATTTATATTAATATGGCGGCGCGTAAGAGGACACGTAACTAAGCCGTGAACGCTCCGACATAGGTCTGCCTTCGCTGGCGAATAAATCGGGAATGCCGGTTTCGGCGCGGGCGCGACTAGAAACTAGTTTGAGAACAAAGAGATCGCTCAAAGTGTAGAACGCTGACTCTGATTCTGATTAAATAATAAGTACTTATTTATTTTATTTTTAAATATAATGTATTAGATTTATTGTTATTATTAAATGTGATGAATTAGAAAACTAAATAGTCATCGTCATTTAATTTTACTTTTAGAATTTATACATTTATTTTTTCTTTCATAAATTATACATATTTTCAAGGAAATTTGCTATGAACAATTGAACTGCTAAATAAACATGTACGTGCAACGTTACACACTATTAGTGTTCATATTAAAATACTATGCCTAAAACTTGAACGACTGAATTTACTTAGTCCAGCTTTGGGACACAAAATTTATGAAATGAACGAACAAAATCAATTAAGAATTCAGCTATTGAAATAGAACCCAAAACTTGAACTAGTAAATTTAATTCGTTCAAGTATTAGGCACAAATTGTAATGTTGAACAGTGGTTTTCATAGTAATTGAAACACCAAAATCATCGGATTAGACATCAAAAGTTCTGTTCATCTTTTGGTTTTAAAATACAGAATCATTTAATGATCATTTTAAGTTATAAAATTTTCATCTGTCATTTCAGTACGATTTATTAGAAAGCTTTTAAAAAAGTACGCTTTGCCTAGTAGTTGAACACCGTTCAAGTATTAGCTTAGGTATACATTTATGAAACCATAACTTGAACGGCATATTTCTCGTAAATTAACAACAAATATGAAATATCGTATTAATACAATAAAAAAGTGATTAATCAAGAACTCATAACAAACAAATCCTTCTAAGAATTTCAATTATTGAATTTTATACGTAATTTAAAGCTTAAATTTTGAGTGCTGTTATCTTATCTATTTTTCCATACTAGCGACGTTTTCGGCGGAAAGCTCAAGAGCGGTGACCGATCACGGCCGCAGCTGTGACGTAACTGTAAGTGAATTTGATTGCCGGCGTAGGCATAGAGTTGTTGTTTAAGAAAAACAAAATTCGGACTTTGTAATATTTTCCACGATTTAATTATTTGATTATTTCGATCGATTGTTCATCTTTTGGGTGGTGTTCATCTTTTGGTTCCCCTACCCTACATGAAGTTGTATCGTGAATTAGACGCTTTAGCTACAGCCTAGTGGTCTCCCCAGGGGTGTGGACATCCCGGAGTGCCCAGTGTGCCTGGACCCTATGCGCGCGCCGGTGTTCCTGTGCGTGTCGGGCCACAGCGTGTGCGCCGACTGCACGCGCGAGCTGGCGCCGCCCAACTGCCCGCAGTGCCGCCAGCCCATGACGCAGATGCGCAACCGCTCGCTCGAGGAGATCATCGAGAAAGTACCTACATCATTATCATCAGCCTATACTAGTCTCGGACGGACTTAAATACGGAACCCTTGGTGCGCGAGTCCGACTCGCACTTGACCGGTTCTTTTAGAAGTTCTTATTGGGGTTTAGGTACAACCGCCCCCCCTCCCGGTTTAGGTACAAATGTAATTAACTAAACCATGCATGTGATTATGTTAAACAATTTTTCGGAAGCTCTATGAGCCAGTTTTCTGTTTCAGGTTTTTCACTCTACACCATATTTTAATAGGACAAAAAAACTTTTTGAGGGGAACTTGAAGAACCGCAACTGACCCTTCAAAAAGCTGCATGCGGCTCGCGAGCCGCAGTTCGCCGACCCCTGTACTAGCCCTATAATGTGCTCCTTTCTAGCATTCTTCAAGAGTTATAAAGTGTGTGCTGAACAGTTAGTGTGTGCCCAGGCGCAGGTGGCGTGTCCCAACCGCGAGCTGGGCTGCGTGTTCTCGCTGCCGGCGGCGGCGGTGCCGGCGCACCTCGCCGAGTGCATCTTCCGCACCATGGAGTGCCCGCTCGGCGCTGCCTTCGGGAAGTGCTCTTGGACCGGTGAGATATCGATACATTCAACACAGAATAAATTCAAGAGTTGCAGGATTAATCTGCAACAGACTTGTTAGGTACGGCTGTTATTGACGTACTGTCAGCCTATAGTTGGGCCTTTACAATGCGTAGGGCTGCGCCGACATCAATCAACCTACATTCGGCGCCTGTAATCTCAAACTCAAACCTACTAGTCGTGAACTGAAAGTACTTATTATTATCTAATTAGAATTGTAAATTACCAGGCCAACTCAAGCAGATGTTGGAGCACTGCCGCGAGAAGCACCCGCGCGAGGTGCTGGCCGCGCCCGACGTGGAGCTGGCCGGCGTGGCGCTGCGCGAGTGCGACCGCCGCGTGCTCGTGGCCGCGCTGCACAAGCTCGTCTTCATCCTCACCGTCAAGATCGACACGCTCCAGCGCCTCGCCTACTGGACGGTCCAACACATCGGCCCGCAAAAAACGGCCCACCAACACCTCTACGAAATCAACGTGACCAGCAAACAGGACCCCCAGAGAAAAGTCACCTTCATAGAGCATTGCTTCAACGACAACATCAAAGCTGACGAAATCTTCCGCCAGAGCAAGTGCGCAGTCGTTCCCTTGGACGTGTTGGCTCATTTCATCAAAGATGACGTGCTGAGTTTTAGATATAGCATCAGGAAGATCGGTAACGAGAATCATCCCAAGCCAAAGGAGGGAAGGGATAATGGCGGGCCCAGCGAGTCCTCTTCGGGAGCCACGGGGCCTGGACCGAAAGGCCCCGGGCCGAAAGGACCCGGACCGAAAGGACCCGGACCGAAAGGACCTGGACCGAAAGGACCCGGGCCGAATGGAGCCGGGCCGAATGGACCCTGGAAAAAAGGCCCTGGTCCTAAGAAAAACGCCCACAATTAAATAATTCAAGGGTTCTTTGACACAAGTAATAGCCATAATTAGCTAGCCTTGCCTTGAGAGCTGCTTGATGTATAATATTATATATATGTTTCACCGATCGCTAACCCCTATAAAATGTTGCCTTATCATGGCGTAGCCTTTATAATATTGTATGTTGTGAATAGTACATTAAGTACGAATTGCCTCAAATTCTGGAGGTCGCAACATACATAATTAAAAAAAAATGAAGGCGCTATTCGGAATGAAATTGGCAACATGATCCACGGTTTACTCTAAAATGGGCTGGTTGCCATTTGAAAATATTGTAGTCTCAGCTGTAACGCTACACGCTAGTAACAGAAAATCATTGAAGTGCAGTGGCAACAAAACCGCGAACAGTCGGGATCCTCGAGGTGGCGGTACAGCGGGGCATTCGATGGGAATATTTAGGTTTCAGCAGTTCACTTCTCCGAAGGGTGCTGGGACTAAGTATACCCATAACGCCTTTTGATCTCTTACTAGGGCTAGGCTAGCAAGATTAACTACTATGTATACAAATGTCAAACATAAACTTACAGGTTATGGAATGAATGAATTAATGAAATATTTATTCCGCTATTAAAATAGGGTGTTACGGAGATCCAAAGGTTGGCACAGTTTCTTTGGTAGCGCGTATTGAGCACTGGGTGCACTTAGCAAGCTCCGATACTTGCCAAGTGTTCCATACAATAGCAAGCAATTCTGGTTAACAGTACACAGGCAGGACAAGTAATTGCGATAAGTCTAAAAATACTTGCTTTGTTCACATCTTTGAACTGCAGGTTTTTGAGAATTTTCGAATCCAACACACCCATGGAAGTCCCCGTGTAAAAAAAGTAACGTAACGTTCGATGGCGAGCGATACCTACACGCGAATTCTCAGCAAGTTGGCTTGTTCTTTGATGTTATGGACCTCATTCAGTATTCCCAACTGCAATGTTCGGCGATTGAACATTTCAACCGCTTTAGCCAGGGGCCATAATGTCTTGCTTCCCGTTAGATAAAAGTGCCCTGTGTAACTACTTTTTGCTGGATTTTTAGCTTTGCTATTTGTGTTGGCTTTGTCGTTGACAATTTGGAGTTTTGCTAGCGTCAGACATGGTATACCCCGACTGTTTCATGCCGCGGCATCTCAGCAGAAACGTGTTTTTGTAGTCAATGGAAATGTCAGAATATTTAATGAATTATTCCAAACCCTATCGTGTTACTTCGGTATTTGTGATAATATATTTATAGCTTGGCAAAGAAGAGTTTCGAAAAAACTACATTGAGAACGTTATCTAATTTTTACCCACTGCAAGTTAATGTAGTGGGTGCCTGTAGGTAGAGTTCAAAAAGTTGGACATAATTAGCAAAGAGGTTCGTTGTGCGAAAAGTATCCTTATAATTTTATGGCTAATTTTTGCCACACAGCGGAAAGTTTCAAGGAAATTTTTATTGCTTGTGCATGCCCAATTTTTTGAACTCCACGATTGAGTATATTGCAGTTTCACCTGTCACCACATCCACTCTTTTTTTACTAAACTATAGGTGTAGGTATACATTTCACGCTACTACGTGTGTAACGGAATCAAGTGTAGTTAAAAAGAATCTTCCCGCCGATATCGTCGTGAGGATGTATTGGCTCCGCCGCGGTGGAATAACGTGTGCCTATTCCATAAACGCCTACCATGTGTCAACCGGGCTCTGTGTGTTCCAAGGACTCCAAGGTTATAGTGCAACCCTCGAATATTTGCGAGGTGCACGAGTAGAAGGGGGGTAATCATTGTTGAAACCTCCCTTCATTTACTCTTCCGTCTCAAATATGAGACGTGTGAAGCAGCATTCTGTTCTGGTGAGCAAGCCATCTCAACCAAATATCACAATCTATGTCTATGCATGCGAAATAAATTGGGTCGGAGAGCGCGTGGACGTCCGAACTTGGAAATCCAAATAATCGCGGATACCAACATCCAAGATAGGATTTGCATTTGTAGTTCTGACAGCTATTGCTAAATTAAAGCCAAAATTCCACTCCTGCGCACGGTCGAGCTACGCAAGTGTATAAATTCACTTCGTGTAGGTAGATAGTACACAGCGGCATACGAAGACGCTACGCATGAACGCATGATAGTGATACACGCGTGTCTTGCTTCAATAGTGTCGCCCACGCACTCGCCAGCGCTCGTGGGCCTTATTCAACCCATTGCAACGTATGGACAAGCCACGCACGTAGGTACAAGCCTCTTGCCCACTACGACGCATGGACAAGCTACGTGATGTGGGTCCACGCAGCTAGCAATTATAGCGTGCGCGTGTATCAGCTGTTGTGGAAATGTTGACACACGCAGCTAGAACAACGGATCCACGCAGCTAGCCTGTATAGTGTGCGCGTGGATCAGCTATTGTGGAAATGTTGACACACGCAGCTAGAACAACGGATCCACGTAGCTAGCCTGTATAGCGTGCGCGTGTATCAGCTGTTGTGGAAATGTTGACACACGCAGCTAGAACAACGGATCGACGCAGCTAGCCTGTATAGTGTGCGCGTGTATCAGCTGTTTTGGAAATGTTGACACGCGCAGCTAGAACAACGGATCCACGCAGCTAGCCTGTATAGTGTGCGCGTGTATCAGCTGTTGTGGAAATGTTGACACGCGCAGCTAGAACAACGGATCCACGCAGCTAGCCTGTATAGTGTGCGCGTGGATCAGCTATTGTGGAAATGTTGACACACGCAGCTAGAACAACGGATCCACGTAGCTAGCCTGTATAGCGTGCGCGTGTATCAGCTGTTGTGGAAATGTTGACACACGCAGCTAGAACAACGGATCGACGCAGCTAGCCTGTATAGTGTGCGCGTGTATCAGCTGTTTTGGAAATGTTGACACGCGCAGCTAGAACAACGGATCCACGCAGCTAGCCTGTATAGCGTGCGCGTGTATCAGCTGTTGTGGAAATGTTGACACACGCAGCTAGAACAACGGATCGACGCAGCTAGCCTGTATAGTGTGCGCGTGTATCAGCTGTTTTGGAAATGTTGACACGCGCAGCTAGAACAACGGATCCACGCAGCTAGCCTGTATAGTGTGCGCGTGTATCAGCTGTTGTGGAAATGTTGACACGCGCAGCTAGAACAACGGATCCACGCAGCTAGCCTGTATAGTGTGCGCGTGTATCAGCTGTTGTGGAAATGTTGACACGCGCAGCTAGAACAACGGATCCACGCAGCTAGCCTGTATAGTGTGCGCGTGTATCAGCTGTTGTGGAAATGTTGACACGCGCAGCTAGAACAACGGATCCACGCCGCTAACCTGTATAGCTTGCGCGTGTATAGGTTGATGTTTTTTCATTTACCAATATCGTGTTGGTGCAACGGGACGCAGTTATGGGTTAGAGCGAGCTTGATGTACTTCTATCTTACTCTAGATCATAACTGCGTCCCGTTGCACCGACAAGATATCACTCAATGAAAAAACGCTTTTAGTATTACGAGTTGAGTGGTGGTAATCTGCAACCCATACCAATACCAGGAGTGTGACAGCATAGTTGTGGACCACAACTTGTGGTATTTTATGATTAGAGGTAGCTGCAGCAAACCCTTATAGGTAGGTATATTAGCATTTGCCACAGCTTAGCTAAGGGTAAATATTGCATGGCAATGCCAAAACTTGGCCATTTCAGCACAAATGATGCTCATGGTGTATCAGGAATCCATACTAGTGTCTTTTACAGGCCCTAAATGTAACCCCTATTACAACCAGGGATGTAACAGATGTGGTTTTATCGGAAACGAAAGCGGAACCAGATGTTTTGACTTTAGTATATCGGAATCAGAAACGGAAACAGAACCAGAGCTTAAGTGTATGGTGGACGTGATGTTAAGGGTAGGCCTATCTATTGATAATGAAACGTCCAAAGTCCGAATATTAATCAACCTTTATTATTGCAGTAAAAAACTTAGACTGTCTATTCACAATTACACCATTAGACCACACAATAAATGCGAATTTCAATTAAAAAACATTTTTAAAACAGGACAACTAATAGTTGCAGCACGTGGCAAGCGGAGAGATGAGCCAATGACAGGTATAAACCTGTTTGTTTTTAAAGTGCGTCACTCCTGCTCCCCCGCCGCGCTGCTTTGACATCCGTTATAACTTCCGCGTCAAAAGTAACGGAAACGGAACAGAAACGGATGTTTAATACCAAGCGGAAGTTCCGACGTAACGGAACCAGAACCAGAACTCCGTATCATCCCTGATTACAACACATTATCCCATTAATTTTGTATGGCATTCTGGCATTATTGTGTTGACATTATTTTAAGCTAGTTGTTAAGAAATTAGTTATGATAATTTTACTAATAATTCAATTTTACTAGCCTTTGCAATTGGCAACGATTATCCAATTTTAAATCTATACTCTGGAAATTCAATTATCACTAGTTGTTCAGATTTTTTTTAGATTTCTATAATGTTTAAGTTTGTTTCTTTATTAACTTTTATTCTATAACCTACTTGTGCAAAAACAGAAAACTGTTTGAACTGAAATGAATGTTATAAAAAGACGTTTAAGTTCTTAGAATGTTAAGCGAAGCATTCAGGTTTTCTAGTTAGTTTGTTATAGGTAGTTAGTCAGGTGTAATAGTGTAGTATGTATCTGCTTTGTACTATTTTTCAATAAATAACTTTTACCCTGTATTTATTTAATTTTCTCCAACTTACTTTAAACCTACCATCAAGGCTGGTTGCCATGTTACTTGCCCCATAGCTAAGGAGTTTTCTCAGATGGCTATTTTGTTCAAAGAGTAAAACTTTAAAGCAAGTTCTCAAAAATATAATGGTCCACTTACTAGAATTCTATCAATTTTTGATGATCCCTGTCACAGTAATATTTTGTATTTTATAAGTTAAACACGTTGAAGGCAAGGCATATGAGTTGATTAATCATTTAAATTACTGATCATCATTGCAAGGTTAGTGGCAAGGTAGTATATAAATATATAAAAGAAATTAGTGTAAATTTTTACATGAGCTCTCTGTCATAATTCTAGATTGACTGTAAACACTTAATCAAATTCCTTTTAGAAGTCTAGACATATTTTGTTCTTTATTGAACCAAAACAAGGCAGAATGATGTGTGATAGTCAAACACGCCAATGTCTATATTAAATCAGGGTGTAATTGACTTTTAACTTTTTTAGTAGACCTCTCCGCTGGCCTTACACACAAATGTTTTCCAAATAATGTTATCGCTACATTCTTCACTCGCATTTCAAAAACAGAACTAAACTTAGGCACAGTAGTCACCACATTGTCTTTGGAAACCAATTTAAATGTGCTTTTGGTGTCCATTATGCAAATACCACTTTTGCCAACATAGCTTGGGCATTTAGAGCGCACAACACCTAGGAAGCTTCCGTGAAAGTCAGATTTATAAAGAGTTTGATTGAACTGCTCCCAGCTCTTGCTACTGCAGTCTGGCAAAGACTTGTCCAGCTCCAACATTTGACTTATATACTTGGTCCACATTCCATGCATCGGAAGCACATCTGCATATTTCACGCTGTGTCTCGGAATATTATAAAAACCTAATTGTTTCTTCTCTTTCTTCGTCAAGGTGCGAATCTTTTTCGTTTTACGCGGGTTCTTAGTTTTCTTGCCCTTCTTTTTAGCGAGCAGGAAGTCCTTCTTCAACTCTGACTCGATGTTGCTTTGATCTGATTTGGGAACATTTGCTTTTAAGAAGTTCAGAATAGACTTTTCGCCTTCAGAAGACATACTTAATAGCAATATTAAGCTATGGATGTAAGTGACTTCTGCTAAAAGTAATAAATTTAATACTTTACGCACGCATGTTCAATTCAATTCTTTGAGCACGCATGTTATTGTTACTATACCCTGTTCAGTAATTCCGTGGAACTCTGACGTTTTTTGGTCTTACCAGACTACAAAATATTCCTTGAATCTGTGGTGCAAAAGTTGAAAAAGAAAATTAAAAGTAGAACATGACTTCTATGATTTTGGTATTTTAATTTACAATTTAATCATGTATAATTTATTTTAATACAAAGTTATTTTAATTTAAAATAGCACAATTTAGATATAATATTTTCTTATATTTTTTTCTGAGGAAAAAGTAAATAGTTGTGGGTATCATTCTGATCATTGCCATATATTACAAACCTTTGGAGTGAGATTATATTTAATCATCGTTGTTTTGTATTTACATTCCTAATATTTCAAATCATATTTCATCATTAATTTTTTTTTTTGGAAAAAAATTGTATAAGATGACAGTAGTCAACTGTTTTTCGATCCGCCAATAAAAATATTATTTAAGTCACAAGGAAGTCTCTGTTGTACGGAACAGGATTATGTTTTCAAAAAGTCGGGCGTTTTCCGAGCCTTGATTATCAATATTATCTTGATCCTAGTATCGCGATACTGTATTGATCGCCATACAGGATACTGCAATACGGCCTATTACATTATCAATATTATCACGCATATCGTAATAATATTGATAATGTAATACCCCAACGTTTGTTACTCCTGAAACGTCAGAATGTGACAGCTATCAAAATTCCACGGAATTACTGAACAAGGTATAAATTAACAAGACCTTAAGTAAAAGGTATATATAGGTCCCATCATATTTTATCAGTATCTCTGTTGTTCTATAGTTATGTTATTTATATTTATATTATATATATATATATATATTATATATATATATATATATATATATATATATATATATATATATATATATATATATATATATATATATATATATATATAATATATATATATATATATAATATATATATATATATATATATATATATATATATAATATATATATATAATATAAATATAAATAACATAACTATAGATATATATATATATATATATATATATATATATATATATATATATATATATATATATATATATATATATATATATATATATATGTGTGTGTGTGTGTGTGTGTGTGTGTGTGTGTGTGTATGTATTTATTTATGTATATTTATATTTACTTATAATATGTTATAAGGTAATTATGTTATGTTGTAAGTTTAGTTCTGTTGTACTGTGCACCTACTACCTATATACATTTCCGATTGGACACGTGGTCGACTGGTAGAGAATGCCATTAGGCATTAAGTCCGCCATTTGTACTTGTTTTTGTGCAATAAAGATTAAATAAATAAATAAATTGAGTACCTATTAATAAAAATTGACATTTGACAGTTTCAGTTAACTTTTTTTTCATAGATGCGGACAGACTTCGCCCGTTTACTATACTGCCTCGTGTTTTTAATAAGTTCTTCAAGAAAGTCGACCAACAAAATTATAACTTTGTAAAAAAAAATTACGTGTTCAAGTGATCCTGATCACGATTGGAACAAAAACATTGTTATAGACTGGCAAAAAAGTCGAGTGTGTGACATATGGAAATACAATATTTTCAAATGGCAATCAGTAGTTTAGAGTAAACCTTCACATTGCCGATTCATTCCGAACAGCTCCCGCATTTTTTTGCTCGACTTTTTTGCCAGGCTATAAGAGGTAACTACTACCACATTAAACAGCAATTTTTGAATAAAATTGGATCTCGTGGCCAATTTCGCTCCTAACCATCTCCTAACGGCATTTTGTTTAGTTTTTTTTCCCTCAAGCCATAAAATGAGACTACAGTATAGTACAAGGTGGGCCAAAAGAAGTCATCCGATGTTGTTTGACTCTCTTTTTTTGAATTGTTACGCAAAAAAATAGACACGATTATTCCGCGTTCTTGGGGAGTGTATCGCTCCATGGCTTGTTCACTTGTATTTTGCATCTGTCAAGTCCACAAATGTCAAAACAGATTTGACATTGGCGACTTTGCAAAAATGAGAGCATCTTCGAGTTCTGTGACAAGAGTGTTGGTTGCTGCACGTGTCGATTATTTTGTCGCGTTTTTTAGTGCCTCAGTGGTGTTGAAGAGCTCGGTGGAGTGGTCAGCGCGAGCGGCGGCCGACACTCTTGCCTCTGATCTCGGAGAATATAACACTCTAAATGTTTGAATAACATTTTCAAGAACCGATCACATGTAACCTCAAACTTTGACATTGGCAGAATTGTCCTCATGGACAGACGCCATTTTAACAAAAAATTGAATTGAGAGCATCTTCCAATAGGATGATTTCTTTTGGCCCACCTTGTATAACAAATCTTCCTGGCGAATATTATACATGAATATAGGTTTGTTCCTTAAAAGGACGCAGGACCGCCCGCTTCCCAATGGGCTACTTTGATTGTTATTCCCTTATATATTCCCATTTATATTTGGCCTTACCGGGATTCGAGCCCAGGACCGCTAGTTTCGCAGGCAGGATTACTACCAACCAACTAGGCTAACCGCGTCGCTGTCGCCTTCAAAATGTTTCACATAACTAATATAGGTAGGTAGGTAGCAGAAGCGAATTTTTCAACAATTTGTGTGTGGACGGAATATACAAATAAAACACAACAATAAAGATGTTCATTTACTTGTTTTCTTATATATTTCCAAGTAAAAAAAATACTTTATTTTACTTATAAACTATGTTTTTTTTCATTTGTTTCTTTTTTTATGTATTTTTTTATAAATATTTGTTTTTACCCGACTGTGATGCGAATGAATTTATGGAACTAGTTCTTTGACTTTGACTTCAGCAACCAATCCACTTTGATTGCTTGATCATTGGCTGACTTGTACATATTTATCATTATTGTCAGAAGTATCAATAGCTAAAACTTATTTGAAGACAGTAGATACTCGTAGTAAAGTATCTTTTTAGTATTCTAGTGATTGATGGTAGAAGAGCCAGAAGGATTAGTTGACTAGAAAAATTATAAATAACATATAAAGTATCAGTCTATCATCAATGCAAATTAAAACTGAATTAAATATGAACTATATCGTTCCAAATGAGTTTTGATAGCAGTCGAGCATTTATGTTTTTGTTTTTCTTATTTAGGTATTTATTATTACTAAAAGTAACATACACAATACATTATTATTATAATACGAGTATAACTTTGCAAAAGAGTTTGAAATAGGAGGTTGCTGCTACGAGTATTAAGTTATTTTGACCAACACAACTCAATTAACAACTGCAGTATTCCTGATCGGACACATTCTTGTTTGGACGCATTCAATTTTTCTTGTTTAAGCTCAAATCACACACCGGCGCCCGACCCGCACCCGCGCTCTGTGTGATTTGAGCTTTAGACACATTCCGTTTGCGTCGGAATATCAAAGTTATACTATGCAAATACCCGTACGACTGTGCTTGCATGATAAAATAAAATATGATTTATTATTTATTTTAAGGTTTCACTAATGTTTTACCGAAATTTGTTTTACAAATTTTCACAGCCAACGTTTTATCATATACTATTAATTTCACAAATATGTTGTTTCACTAATGTATCAGATTAAAATACGCTACTGTCGCGCCGCGCCAAGCCGGCTGTTTGACGAAGCCTTAATAAAAGCGTCCAGTCTCGATAAAATCGCTATAAAAATGTGAAAAATCGCAATAGTCGTAAAGTAATACAAGGTAATGAAAGTCCGAACGAGACAATTATTTTAAACCTTAAGCGTTAAATCATACTTTAGAATATTGAATAGATGTATTGTAATTTTATCTCGTCCATGCATGTTAAGCCCGCTGTTGCTTATTGTGGTGGTTACTTGCACCTGTCACCGAACCAAACTCTTTTTTGCCAAGTTTTAACTTAAAAGTTACTTGCTACGTAAAAACATGATTAACAAACTAATTTAAAAAAAAAGAGAAATGCAGACTACATTGCAACTTACAAAGTCTGTAGCATCACTTTGGAGTAGCATCTAGTATAAGATAAAACGTCATACATGATTAAATGCAAATGCATCCCCGTAGTCATCGAGCTCTTCTAAATCCTGTAAGGTATGTTATTCAGTGGAAAATAGTTGCGGGTTCTCTCGTGACGTCAGGACAAGACCACGCCTTTTGTAACAACGGTTGGTTCACAGTACGTCTCTAATCAATCCAACGATTGAAGGCTACCATTAATACATATACTAGCCACCTAGTGATCTATTTTTAGGGTTCCGTACCCGAAGGGCGTCCAACGGGACCCTATTAATATGCCTCGCTGTCCGTCCGTCCGTCTGTCTGTCTGTCCTAACTTTAAAGAGCTGTATCTTTTGAACCGTAATAGATTTTTTTTCAGAATGTGTTATTACGGCGGAATTACTAACAAATAAAAAAAAATAATAATAAAGGGGGTCCCCATACAAGGAACGTTTTTTTCAACGTATTTTTATTTTTGTTGTATCGTAAAAACGGTAAAACATACAAGCGTCAAATTTGGTATGATCATAGAACAAACCCTATAGAATAACAACAAATACTAAAAACCAGCCAAATGTGTACGGAACCCTCAGTGCGCCAGTCCGACTCACACTTGCCCGGTTTTTTTTGTTTATTGCTATTACTTCATCCATATACTCGTTATATACTAGCGACCCGCCCCGCGCTGCCACATTACTTGTAATGACATGAATTGTATGGCCCCATACAATTTAATTCGCTTGATTTATTAGACAAACCAACTATTTTCTTTTTTTACTTTTCTAAAGGGGTTTTTATTGTTGTTTTTAAATATTAGTGTTGTGGAGGTTGGGCCGATATACGAGTTTGTGTAAAGGCCGGAATATAAATACAAAAAAAAAAAACTATTTTCTTAATAACCATCGGCTAGCTATCGCTAACACCTATCACACTCGCATCAGACAGTATTTATCACGCGTGTTTTCACTAAGAAAGCCGAAAGCTAAAGGAAATGGTAGCACTGCATTGTGAATCAACCTTAAGCGACGCGTCTAAGTGATGGTGAGACTGCTGACGGCGCTGGCCGGGGTGTTCTTGCGCACGCAGAACTTGAAGGCGAGCTTGTCGTCGCGCGCGAACTGCGCCAGCATGCACAGCGGCAGCGCGGCGCGCCGGCCCGCCGCGTGCGCCTCGTCCGCGCTCGCCACGTCGTTCAGGCAGCGCTCCGACAGCTGGGCGCGCCGCGCGCCATCTTGCTTGCTCACCTGACATATTCATTTTTTAATTTATTATATTACACATAAGTTCATGGTGGTGACTTGTAAGTAGTGCCAATTAAGGCCTCTATACACATTTTTAATGTTTAAATTAATTGTCATATTGTTCGTGGCCGACCGTAAGCTAATTACAATGCCGTTTGAATTTCCATAGTAGAAAACGGCATTTGGCTAAAAGATACCGTAGCCATAAAAAAAAAACTGCATTATTTTAGTTTATTTATTTCATGACAAAAATTACAATATAAGTTTGCATTATAGCTTGAGGATGGAAATGTACAGTCACCCTAGTTAAAAAGTTACTGTAACTTTAGCTATATGATTACGATAATGTCAAAGTGGAACAGAGGCCCAGATATATATTTTTTGGTTGTAGCAAATGGGACGAATGTCGTACAACGATCCAAAAAGATAAATAAAGGCTAAAACTTAACGAGGAAAAAAAAGTAATTTTGTAAATAACAAAGCTTAAGCTTAAGTATTTAAATGAATACTAACCAAATGGATCTCATACGTGTAATTCCCCGCGTGTTTCTTGCTGCCGATGTGCTGTACGGTCCACGAGAACGTCCTGTCCGCCTCGTCGACTCTGAACGTGAGGATGAAGTGCATGTTGCCCTGCGCGGCGAGCCACACGTGGCGCGCGCTGCGCGGGCGCACGCCGACCAGCTCCAGGCTCGCGCCGCCGGCCGCGCTCGAGAACGTGCTCCAGTTGGTAGGGTGCTTCGCCTTGTAGTGCTCCAACAATTGTTTTAGTTTACCTGAGAAAGGGCTTATTTAGACTGGAAACGCACAGAGAGACGTACGTACAGTCGCCATCATATATATTGCAGCAAACAAGGTGGTCACAAAAGTCTGAACACGACTCTATTGCCAAGGCGTTAGAGTGCATGTTCAGATATTTTTGACCACTCTGATATGTACAGATATATTTCATGGCGAACTGTACTTATCCCACTTATATTATAACTAGCGACGCGCTCCGGCTTCGCACGGGTCTAGTAGGTACTGAATTTATAAATTATCTATATTAGCTAATCTTATTATCTAATCTATCCATATAAATCCGTACAGTAGTTTCTGAGATTGGCACAAACAAACACAAACCCAGCGCTGTGAGGGACTTAATTTATTTTTAACTAGCTTTCCGCCCGCGACTTCGTCTGAGAGTCAGTACATTCGGTGGTTAAAATATAGCCTACATTCTAAATGTTTGAAATCAGATGAGTAGTTCCGGAGATTACCCCCTACATCCAAACAAAAAACAAATTAACAATCTTTACCTGTTTATAATATTATATTATATTAGTGTAGATAATGTGAAAGTTTGTATGGATGTTTCAATCACGACTGCTGAACAGATTTGAATGAAATTTGGCACATAGATATTCTTTATCCTGAATTGGCTAAAGGTTACTTTTTATCGCGGAAAAATTGATAGTTCCCGAGGGATACACGATAAACGACTTCTACGCGGACGGAGTCGCGGGCAATAGCGGTATCGCATATTCGAATACAATACGATACTCCACTTTATCTATTCAATTGCTAAATTACACCCCACGTACACGCAAGTATACGCACACTTAAGTCTTGTTTATTATAGTTATAAAAAATAGTATAAATATGCATGGTGACGGACTTGGACGCTTATCGAATTGAGTGGCATGTATGCTATGCGCTCCATAGGTACGATTAGCGGGAAATAATTTGCCTTCTATTCCAGCAGTGAGACAGACATGTAAAGAAACAGCTCTACGCTGCTTGCGCATTACAAGTATAAATTACCGATCCATAGGCAGTTGTTGAATGCCACTCCGTGAGGACACAACATGTCGCGGAAGATGCACTCGCGCGCATGTTCCTCTACGTCCTTGGCGGCGCTGAAGACGTAGGCGCAGCCGTCGGCGTGGTGCGGGCAGGCGCGGCGCTGCGCGCGCGCGGGGCTGGGCGCCGGCGCCGGCGCCGCCGCGGCGGCCTCCCGCCTGAGCGCGGCCTGTCCGGTTGCGAGATATTATCAGCTAGCGACGGATCCAGGCGGGAGACAGGGACATGCCATCAGACTGAGGCTAACCCTAAATAAGATTCTGTCAAAAATTTCATCAAACTAACGAATGCCAATTCGGTGGGTACACGTTAAGTACAACGGAGTTCCACGTCTATACTATTAGAAGCTTGATAACCTGATAAGATAACATCCGGAGTAAGAGGGATGCGTCCTGGGTAAACAAAAAAAGTATTTTTAATCCTTCAGTTAGATTATCAAAAGATATTGAACACGTATTTTTTGCTTTATCAAATCAATCAAAATTGACGAAGCAAAAAATATGTAAAAGAAGAACTGCATAGAATTTTTCAGGACACTAGCTTATTAATTAGGTACAGTTGAACTCAAAAGTAGCTTTACATTTTAGTACCATGTCGTAGTTAAGTATTATAAGTAATATTATAAGTGTCAATAGTTTGAATTTAGTATGTCAATACTGCGACAAGGTACTAAAATGTACAGCTACTTATGAGTTCGACTGTACATACAATACATTTATGTACACATTTTTTTCATTTTATATTACATTATGACAACGACCCCTTCAATTTCCAACAACTTGTAGATAAAGCACGTTCGGGCAGTTCCGTTTGTTATAAACATGGTGTGAGAAGCGTTATAGTTTTACATTGTAATTTAAATTACCCTAACATACCTACCCAGTTACTCGAAGCTAAGCTGTTTTGTTTCGTTGCACGAACATATTCCATTACTCAACTACTTAAATATATTAAGTACAGTACCAAAAATTACTGACCATGCAACAACAAACTTGCTACCTACGTCTTTGTTTCTTACTCAGCTCTCATTCAGGGCTTCTTGACGTTACTAGACAACATACTAAATAACGTTACTTAACGGTAATTTCATAAAAAATACTTTGGTAACGGTATAAATTTTCATATTATTTGGTACAGTAATTTAAATATAATATTAACTTACTAACGTTAATTTTACCGTTAATTTTAACAATAGCCCGAGGCTTACATTAGCGACGAGACTCTCCAGGGTCCAGTTCCTAGTCTTCGTCATGTTCTGCCGGCAGATAGGGCACTTGGCCTGCAGGTGTCCCAGGGCCTCGGTGCAGGCGCTGCAGACGCTGTGCCCCGTCGTGCACTGGAAGATGGGCGCCGACATCGGATCTAGGCACACAGGACACTCTAGCACCTCCATTGCTGAAGCTGATATCCTGAAAAATGTCAAGGAATACAATATCACGGGACAATCTCACACAAATTGACTTAGTCCCAAACTAAGCTCAAGGCTTATACTATAAGTACCTACATATAGAGAAATACATACTTAAACACATAGAAAACATCCTTGACTCGGGAGCAAATACCAACGCTCATCTCACAAATATTTGCCCATAGTGGAATTCGAACCCAGGACCGCTAGCTTCATAGGCAGGGTCACTACACTCACTACCAAATAGGCTAACCGCATCGTCAGAATTGTTTTCATGTTTCTCTAGACGACTCTTCAAGTAATTCATTAGGTACCTTTTTACTACACATATGAAAGCCACAGCTTAGACTCCATATTCAAAAACACACTGCTTTTAATATCCTGAGATATTATTCACTATACATTTTAACATGTACATCCATGAATATGTTTAATTATCTGAACTAAATTGGTGTTCAGAAGAACACCAATTGAATGAATAATTGATTAATTAATTTTATTTACCAAGTTATCAAGGAGGATGACCTTTGCCCAGCAGTGGGACATTGCAGGCTATTAAGTAAGTAAATAAATAGGTAAGAATAATAACTTATCAACAATAACATTCAAAACATGTAGATATTTCTATAAAACTTTGAAATATTGACATGTAGAAATTAAAGTAGGTAATTAAGGTTGAGACTCCCAACTAAAAAGTACTTGTAGAACAATTTATAATAATATTTGTAAGTAGATATGTTACTATGGCAAGAGTAGTAGTCCTTGATCTTTGGGGTGTTATAACTCGATTTAAAATTTGTTTATATAATCAATGCTCTACTGTATTATAGGATTTGGGTAGGGCATAGGAATGGGGAGACAGGACTTAGAAGTTGGTTAGGTTAGGCTATTTCTCCTTTGTATCCCACCCCTTTCCTATAACCCAACCTAATGTAAAGTTTCGTTTTAACCCTTTCAGACCCAGGTATCAAGTGATAAATAATATTGATTTTTGTAATGAACTGATTCTAGAACTCAAATGCATTTGTTTTTATAGTTTACTTTCATTTGTCTTTGTTAGCTCAGTAAAATCCATTTTCAATTGTGAACAACCCGCACAATTGTATTGGCCTGGTCTGAGAGGGTTTTAAGGAAAGATTTTGGAACAACAAACAGATCTCAACAGGTCAGGCTATCAAATAAATGATTAATTGCAACACAATAACTTCATTTGGACGTAGTTTAGGGAAAAGGATTCCAACCCACAAAACAAAATGTATTTAAATTGGAACTTTATTGCTGTTCATATTATGTCAAATTCGGCAACTGTGAAATGGTTGAATTGGATCCTTTTCGCTAAACTACGTCCATTTGATGTATACAATTATCTTGTTGAAACAATATTGAATGCTAACCACAACTCATAAAACATAAATTAATCTCAAATACATAAGTATAAAACTACGTTTAACTGAATCATTATTAACAATTTACTTACGTTAGACGTTCTGGCCGGAAAAGTAAAAATAACTACAAGTACCCGAAGCAAGTACCTAATTAATAACTAATAACAAATTAACATTAACAAAAGACAACCATTAGGTACCTACTAAACTTTGTCAACAAATGATTTCAACTGTATGTTTAACAATAATAACTTCGAGTGGATAGTTGACTCAACCCACCTAATCAACGAACGAAATGTGCCTATAAGGTCAAAGATTATTAATAAACTTCACTCGAGAAAGTCTTAAGCACGACTAATATACTATATATTTGCTACATATTCACTGTGTTAACCGATGATTAACAAGAATAATAAAATAACTAATACCTCTTCTATACGGTCGGGCGGTTGGGCCAACCGAGAAGGACGCAGCTATCTGTCAGAATGAGATAGTAATATTTACATCTCGTTCCTACAAATAGCTGCATCCCTCTCGGTTGGCCCAACCACCCGACCGTATAGAAGGGGTATAAGAGAGAAGTGCACTACGCACGGTAATAAAGAGCCTCGTTTTTATTATTAAAAGGTACGTATATTAAAATTATAGCAAGATTAGCAAGTTTCAACTACATTCCACAGGTAAAACCTGGCAACATCGCATACAAAATGAGTGGAATTACCCTGACGCCAGCGTTACACACTCGTCGAGGCAAGGCGAGGCAGGCTTGCCATTCTTCTCAAACATATAATAAGATTAATAAGTTGGAAAAGGACGGCATTTCCACCTCGCCTTGCCTCGACGAGAGTGTAACCTAGTGTGAAGCATCAACACAAAAATCGAAAACACGGTGTCACGTAGCATTACTTGCGTGAAACGGAACTTGAAGATTGGGGAAATATTTTGGGTGATATTGGCATTACCGTATTTTAATTTGGCTGTCAAACGTCAACACCATAGTTTTGTAGGTTGGTGTTGCCGCGTTAGGAGAAATTACCTTTGGATTAGGGTGATAATAGATAGGAGGAATTATTCAGTAAATAGAGGAAATGGTAAATAGCATTTAATAAATAAACAAAACAATATGGAGATTTCTTTTGTTACCCCCTTACTAATAAACGTTGAGTAACGGCTGAGTAGTTATACAATGCTTTGTCCTTATCTGTCGAATTCAAATGTCACAATGACAGATAAGGACAAAGCATTGTATAACTACTCAGCCGTTACTCAACGTTTATTAGTAAGGGGGCTAGTAAATAAACAAACAATAAATAAACAAACACATTGGAGTCAAAAAGTTCTTTTAATGAAGTGATTTGTTAATTAGTTAATTATTTATATCTCCTAACTAGGTCTTGTTGCAATCTATGCATTTTGACTGCATTCTTGATCTGACTATCTTTCAAGATGAGGGCTCATTCCAAAATCAGAGTTGAACAGGAGGACAGTGATGTAATCATCCTCAATAAATTAATTGTACACCTCTTGTGGAGATATAGTCCTTATTTGCAGTCATATTTCGGTGAAAGAAACTTGTAAGTAAGAATAAATAACAACTTTTCTAATGGAGGCATTTGTTCCCAATCATGTGTGCAATTCTGTGACCAAATGGTGAAATTTCAGTATGTTTTCACATGTGGAGAGGAGGGAATGCTTCAGCATCGAGATTACCAGGGGTTTTCCTTGAAGTTCTCCGGTAAGATTCATAATTTTGATAACCTAAATTGTCAGTCCACCATGTCTCTTATATTTCACAATGATTGTGCTAATCAGAGCAATTTCTCTCTGTCTTTACAGCTGGGCTGGGAACTGAGATTTGGATTAGATTAAATTAATTTAATTTATTGGTTTAGATTAATTAATGGATTTATTCATTTAATTGAGTGATTTATATTTTTGTAGCAAGAAAGGGTACCAGCCCATTTTCTTTCTGAATTTCTGTAGAATTTCTTTCCGTTTATTCCGATTCTGATTCCAACCATATTCAGGTACAAAAGCTATAAAGTAACTTATTTAGTCATTCAAAGTTTGGCAGGAACTCTTCTTTAAGATCTGTAAGAATAAATTTATTATTAGATTTTGGATCATTGAGTAAATTTATACAAGTAGAGAAGTAGGACATAACAGGTGAAACCCACCTTTAGTAGGTGTGCCATAGGCACGAATATTCAGCTAGACGTTGTCAAGCTGCTGTGAGCTGACCGAGGATACTGTGGCTCTTGACGCAGTGTTCTGGGACCGCTCCACTGTCTGCCAACCTGGGATTTCCTCAAGGCGATCGTCCAGGAAGGAAGGTTTTCTCCAGATCAAGGTCTGTAGACAACATGTAAATATCTTCGTCCTCCAAGGGCGGGAGTTGGTCAAGAGCAAACCCATTATCAATAAAAAAAAAAAAAAAAAAAGGGAATTAGGAGATCAATTATAGTTATTTAAACTCTGAGATTGGAATTGATGGCAACTCTATAACTAGGGACTAACAACTTACCATCTAAGAATTGTGAATTTATAACATAAGAACCATTATTTTAAGTAACACGACCAGCCTTCCGCTGAGCTAAATCTTTCTTCGTAGAGTAAGAATTATGTGCAAAGTTATATTCACAATTTTATAACATCATGTCTAGAGCTGCATAGGAATAAATACTGCGATAATTACTAACCTGTTTCATTAAGCTCCTTATAATATTGTCCCAGATAACTCCATAGGTCTCTCACTCTCAGTATCTTACTCTGCAAACTTTCTGTTTCTGCATATTTTTAGTACCATTCCGTTTTTGTCACGTGGCGTACTCTCCGGGCATTCGGTACGCATGTGACAACGGTGCTACTGTCTCGTTCTCACAATAATAACGTATACGAATGCGGAGTGAGAAGGACACACACAGAATAAGTACTTGCATAGAAACCGGACTATAAGAAACAACAACAGACGTATGTTTGACCTTTTTCTATTTAAGAGATTCATAACGAGTTAGAAAGATATGTCCTTATAGATATTTTTTCGATATCCTTCATGTTGTCACAAGGTTTTAAGGCGTCAAATGGCCCGCGATAAGTTAATGTCAGCGAAGGTACCCCCACAATTCACAAAATCAAAGTCACTCTGACGTACAGTCCGACAATAAAGAGTAGAATTCAAACAAAATAGAACTAAAACAGCACCGTACTTGACAACGCAGGTTATCTTGTCAAACCTCGACCTAGGAATCAAGCATCTTGTGGAATTTTAAAATATTTCTATCTTTAGTAACTTTTTGGTACAGGAAAAAGGTGTGATTAGTATAAAAATGAACAAGACAATACGTAGTGGAATAAGGGAAGTGATACATAAAATGTTTTTACTGTGCTTACCAGAAGTTCAACGCGGCAAAGTAATGTCTGATTTAGACGATGTTTACAATAGAAAAAGGTCAAACATAAGTTTTTTGTTGTTTCTTATACTCCGGTTTCTAAGCAAGTACTTATTCTGTGACTACGATTTAGATAAAAGATAGGCTTAAACAAATTGTAATGGAGTGCCTGCTGTACTACTATTTTTATGGTGACTTAACTGACGACTTTAAAAAAATAGCAGAACTACGAAACACAATTATTTACACATACTTTAATATAATGGGGCATCCTCACGAATTTACGATCAATTTGACTAGATGGGCAATCTAATTGTATTGAATCGAAATAATACTATAATTGGCGATCTTCAATGTACGTGTGGACGGATTGTATCCAATTCAATTCGCCAATCAACTTGTATCGTGTTTTAACCCCGTTGTAAATCGTTGTAACCCCGTCGTAATCGAATAAAGTATCGATATCGATATTATCGACTATTGACAACATTTCAAAATTGCAACTAAATGCTAAATCCAAAACCATATGGGTAAAAAGGCAAAGATTCCAAAAATATTTTTAGTATTTTTTTATCTACATTAGTTAAGTAAATATAAGGGAATATGTGCAGACAGGGAGTCATAGCCTACACGGGAGAAAAAAGAAAAAGGTTGTAGGAATAGTCCAATTTCCGGTTGTCAAAACAGACATTACTACCTTGAAGTCCGAATTGCTTTAAATTTTGATTTAACGTACAGATATATTTTTAATGAAATACATTATTTTTAGATGTCTCAGTTAAACGCCGAATAAAATAATCAAAATAAATTAGATATCATACAATAAATAAGTAAAGCCCCTTGTTGTTATTCAACCCATAAATTGTTGTTTAATTCTCTTGGTTTATGAGAATTAAGCACAAGACGGACTTTAAGTGAAAATATGCGCAATTTTATTGGTTCTGACAAAACTTTTTTTTAATCGCTGCTTCAAAACATAGGTAAAGGTAGGTACTCGATTCCGGCATATCATGTCACATACCTACGCTCTTTTACAGCTGCACTCA
The DNA here is from genome assembly GCA_963241965.1 of Tortrix viridana. Taxonomy (NCBI): domain Eukaryota; kingdom Metazoa; phylum Arthropoda; class Insecta; order Lepidoptera; family Tortricidae; genus Tortrix; species Tortrix viridana. The sequence continues at coordinate 3,114,949 of OY725191.1, read as the reverse complement.
GTCAGAGACGTTAATTAACTTTTAAATTTCATTAAAGTTGCTGCTGCTACTTTCTTTGCTATAGCAATAGAATAAGACGTAGCAACTTTCATTAAACTTTAACTGCCGCACTCAGAGACGTCAATTAACTTTTAAGTTTCATTAAAGTTGCTGCGTCCTATTCTATCGCTATAGCAAAGAAAGTGACAGCAGCAACTTTAATGACACTTAAAAGTTAATTGACGTCTCTGAGTGCGGCGGAAAAGCTAATGATGTCTCTGAGTGCGGCCTTTGGAATTACTTTTACTTCAATGCATTTTTTTATAATAAACCAATATATTTTTGGAAAACGAAAAAAATACGTGTTTTGTTATTAAGGACACGTAAAATATAAGGGTGAAAAAAATGTAATGTTGTCAATTTTCGTCCAAAACCGGGTAGTACCTTACTTTTTCAAATATATAGTGGTATCTTTTTAGCATATTCAATTTCTCATTAATGTAAAGTCGATAGTTATATATTTGTCACTTTTTACTGGCTCCATCTACTTAATAGTTTTGTGGGCTATACGTAGATAGAACTTTTGTATCAAATCAATCATCCATTTATAAATGTTTTGATATCCTTTCTTCAATTACATGGTAAAATTAGATGAAAATTAAATAGTGAATAAACTTTACTTTTTTGAATATATATTAGTAGATAATAATTCATTTATTAGATTACTATCGCAAAATGGAACCGAACGCAGAACAAATCGCTCAATCCCACCACCAATCGGAATGTGGAAGTGGAAAAAAAATAAAAATATTCAATATGGCTACGGATCGTACGACGTGAGCTGTCAGCTGTATTAATTTCTCTTTCTTTGTGTTTATTACTGTTTTAAAAATGTTATGATTGTTAAGAACTCGCGAATATGGGTGCAAAAGACTCGAAGCCTAGTTTCATATCTTACGAGGATGCAGTGAAGCGAGGTACGCGCAGTGTTGGAAGTTTAGTGTGTCCAAGATGATTGAGTTTATTTGAATCGTATATGATTGTTTGCAGTGTCTGATAGTGAGTTGAGGCGTATTCGTGAGGCGTTCAAGAGATGTGCCGGCGCAAACGGCACGTCCTTGAGCTTGGAAGCGTTCGTTCGTGAAGTGCTGAGCGACGGAGTGCCTTATGAGGTCGCCGATTGGCTTTATCAGGCCTGCGGAGGCACCAAGCGAGGGATCGCCTTTAAGGATTTGCTCTGTGGGATCGTGGTCCTCACCAAAGGGAACATTGAGGAGAAAATCAAGTAAGAGATCCATGTATTTATACTGTATAGTCATACTCAACCCATTGTGCTATTCAGAACCAATATTTACCTATTGTGTTTATACATGTAATAGTTTTGATGAGTTATTTCCATATTGCCAGATAGTAAACTAGGACATGTTCATCAATATATGTGGTAAACATACTAATAACTTAAATAAGGTTTTAATGCAATACACACTAACTAGGTAAACCAAAACCCATAATTTGATGGAATATTAAAATAATTTTATATTTATCAACCCATTACGCAGTTTTACATCAATGGTAATGGTGAAAGTGTAACAGACTTGGCAGACCATATTATGGTCTACCTATAGACCAATGAAATACTCAAACATCAAATTTCAGATCACTATAATTAGGTCAATCTAGGATGATCCCTGTGATAGAGCTCTTTTATTACACTTGTTTCTTGGACTTTTCATGTTGCCAGTTAAACCTCAGAAAGAGAAATAAACTACTGAGCTGTTTTGCTAATTTAAAAATTGTTAGTACTGGGACACATCATATGGCTGTAAAAATTTACAATAAGTTACCTCTCACAATAAAAAAAATTAAATAAAGAGTCTATATTTTGTAGTAACTTAAACAGTTTTTTGATATCAAAATGTTTTTATAACTTAGAAGAGTTTTTAACATTTAAAGAGTGATGGAAACTGTTAGTTTTATTAATTTATATGCAATATGTTATAGGTGTAGTATTGAATAAGTTTTTTTTTAATTGACTAGTGTCAGTGTCTTGTTGCAGTGCCCTTACAGGGTTTATGTTGAACCTGCCTACTGTATTTTTAAGACCTTATCGGTCGCACTCAGAGACGTCAATTAAGTTTTAAGTTTCATTAAAGTAACTGCGGTCACTTTCTTCGCTATAGCAATAGAATAAGACGCAGCAACTTTAATGAAACTTTAAAATTAATGGACGTCTCTGAGTGCAACAGTATGTACAACATAAAGGCAATAAATGTATATGACTATGACTATAAATAATACATTGATACAAACCTTGATGATTAATCATCTCCTTTATATTGCCTCTTTTGCAAGTAAATATTTGAAATTACTAATTCATCTATCACAAGGATTATCCTACATTGACAGAATTATATTAAATTGGATACATATCTTTGTCAACACTATTTATCCAATGTGTTGTATGTTATTATTTTAGGTAGTAAATGCAAATTTAAACAACACCAGCTACCACAAATTAAGCCAAAAACTTGTTATTCAAGGGAATTCAGTATACCTATGTAATCATTTTCATTTGCACAGTTCTTATCAACATCCTAACAGTAAGGTAACTGTAGGTGTTAATGATAACTGTCTGTTTACATTTTGTAACTTTGTAAGGTTGATTTATCCAAGACAATATATATGTTTTTTTTAAGGTGTTAAAATAAATCTTTATGTAAGAGTTTTGTACTGGTTTTATCTCTACATACTGGACATATTTTTGGGCACACATATTTGTGGTTGCAGTTGCGGTTCCTGTGTCAAAATTATTTAATTTTATTTGACTCAGCAAACCAACAGTTTTCATTATCTTTGTCAGGTTATTTATTTAAACTTCTTTGCACAATTCAATTCAATTCAATTCAAATCATTTATTTCGGATAAATCCATATCATGGGTTAGTTAAAGTATCGATACCTTAAAATCTAATGTTAGTGGATACAAATACATAATAAATTACTCAATGTCACAATTAAAATAACAATTGAAATTAAAACTAAAGGGCACTATTTGAAACGCTGGTGTGAAACGTGCAGCTGCGTCCACCGGTGCAGCAGCGCAGAGTCCCAGCGGTCCCTGAACACGTTCAGGATTCTGTTGGGGCTGGCACCCTGAAGGCGTTGTTACAATACAATAACATTTAAAATATTCAAATGGCAGACTTAATGCCTAATTGCATTCTCAACCAGTTGACATGGTTAACAGAAAATAACCAGGAGAATAAAAATTATTAATAAAATAAATAAATATTATAAATCTTATACTATTACATGAGAAAAATTTGTACATATATAACTATATTATATTTGTTTTGTACTCAAGTTCTCGAAAATGGCTCTAATGATTTCGATGAAAATTGCAACATAGGGGTTTACGGGGGTGAAAATTCGAGGTAGCTAGGTCATATCTGGGAAAATTAGATATATTTTTTTTGTTTTTGTATAGAAAGTCGATGAAAATTCGGTTCCGACCCGACTTCGGTTGCTCGGACTCCCAGGTACTAACTTTATAATAGGAAAACTCTCTTTTATAGCGGGTTCTCTTTTAGTGACTGGTAAAAGAACCATAATTATTTAAGTTATTAAGCCGAATTTGCAACAAAGCATAACACTGGACAGTGTTGTTTTGTTGCAAATTCGGCTTAATAACTTATTCATAAATGCACAATAAACATATTCTAGTATGCTTCATCACTTTCTAACAAATTAAAATGTTACTATATAAGATATGGTCATAGCATTTTTTAACGGGCATACTTTTTGTTTTTATAAGTCATTTTTATTATTTTAACTCAATATAAAATATCTTTCAGATTTCTATGGACATTGTACATAGGTAACCAGGGAGACAATGGTACATATATATACAAATGGGATTTTGCTGGAGCCCTGCACTTGGAATATATATCTGTACCCGTAACTGGGTCATACAAGAACCGTACAGAAATACTCACAAGTTTATTCGGACAGAATGATAAAATCACGTTTGAGCAGTTCCGGTCTTGGCTGCTCATACACAAAGATGCTACTGTGCTGTCGAAATGGCTTTTGTCGGGGAAAGCCAATGCTGTCCAGGAGTTAGACACTCCAACATTTTATCAGAGTTTAGCGGGAGTCACACATTTGGAGGAGAGGGTAAGTTTAGTTTTTACCCGACTACCTAAAAAGGAGGGTAATGTTTTTAGGCTGTATGTATGTTTGTATCCATGTTTCTTTGTGACATGTAGGCTAAACGCCTTAATGGATTTTAAAGTTCGGGGTATCGTTAGGTTGGTATTCACTCAAGGGGTGTCATAGGCTAAGACCTAAGTCCTGATGCTGCAGGTAGTCGGGTTTTAAAAGCTTGCTTTTTGTAAGACTGGCTAGTATTTCCAATTCTTTTGACAGAACTCAAATAGTCTAAACATTCTGATTCCTTCAAGCGAAAGTATGAAATCTACTCTCTTTTAAGAGGACTGAACCAACTGCAAAATCTAGTATTTTCATACAAACAGCGATAACGTTTTCCGCCCCCTAAACGTTAACCGAATTCGACCAATTTTTGATATGTGGTCAGTCGGAACAAAAGCTATGTCCGTATGTTTCGTTTTTTTAAATATTGATTAGTTATAAAGAGATTATGGCCGAAATTACTTTTGTATGAAAACAATAAAACGGGAATAAATCGAAATTTATTAATAATACTGAAAAAAACGAAACGTACGGACATAGTTTTTGTTCCGACTGACACCGTATCAAAAATTGGTCGAAATCGGTTAACATTTAGGGGGTGGAAAACGTTATCGCCGTTTGTATGGAAAGCCGTCACCTCACAATCCTCTTAATTGATATGTAAAAGTATTTCATAATGTAAAGTAATAAAAGTGAAGCATTACTACTTGATATTGGATATTTCTTCACTAATGGAGGTCGCACACCGCGACTTTTTGTAGCGATGCTTTTGTAGGTATATTTCGTATCGCGGTGATGTGGCCGCTTGTCGCATTTGCAGTCATCGCATCGCTACAAAAAGTCGCTGCGTGCGACCTCCCAATAGCGTCCAAAGACATTCTACAGCGCACAACTGCATCGTTGCTGCATCGTGACTGTATCGATGCTGTATCGCGATAGTAGCGAGATTACATTTTAAGATCCTTCACTTGCTCCGGATTCATTACTTTGCTGCCTTGCATAACAAATAATTATTAACCAAGTTCCTATCCAGTTTCATTTACTGCCTTTCTTGACTTTTTTTACTTTTTTTATCTCATATGACAGTTTGTGATATTTATATTTATGGCAAATCATGCGCACTCATAAACAATACTTTAAAGTTAATAAAAAAAACAACATCTGTAAATTTACTGGTTTTCAGAAATGTTTCTGTACTATATATATATATATATATATACTCCCGTAAATGCACCTACTTCGATTAGCTTATCCTGTATTTAGGTTTAAATGTGAGCTGATAATTTGGTACCGTGGTGTTTTTAATTCTATTCTAATTGATATTTCACAAGAGTTGTTACGAGAATACCAAGTAAGTGATAGTTTCCTTATCGGCGTAAACACTTAAATTCGCGGTGTAGGCACCTAAATAAACTAGTGCAGGTACCTAGTTTGCTATTACTATATTACTCAGTGTAGGCAGAATTATAAACTAGCCTTTGCCCGCGACTCCGTCCGCGTAGAAGTCGTTTATCGTGTATACCAAGGGAACTATAAAAATTTCAGGGATAAAAACTATCTCCATACCTAAACCAGCTTGGTCGTGAAAGTGAAGAGTCTCAAATACTTTTACTTTCTTTTTAAACATCTTGCGTTCATAAACTAATTAAAATGGCAAATTAACAACGCGTAATAAATGTACTTGTCTTATATAGTCATTTAAATTCAAAGTTATTCAATTTAGATTTATTTAATTTAAATAAGTACGTGATTTTATTTAATGTTATAATTTAGATTTCCGAATGAAAATGGCATTATGAGTGATGTCGTGCACTTTAAAAAAAGGCGGGACTTTTTTTTTCGAACGCAATTTTAAGGGTGTTTAAATATATTGTTTACGAAAATTCAAAAATAGAATTTCCCCGTATCGTTGGAGAAAAGCACTATACAAGCCTCGACCGTGAAGGGCAGTTGCTGGACTCGCTTATAACTACACGTCCTGCAACCGCTTGATTCCCGTTGTACTATTATTCCCCCGGTAACTGACATCAATATTTCAGGACATAATCGAGCTGGAGAAATGCTTCTGGTCTCTCCGGAATGCTGCACCAACTGGGCAGCTGGATGTGGAAAGCCTGGCGCCGCTACTCTCACACCCGCTCCCTCGCGCGGCCGTGGCTGGCGTGTTCCTGGCCTTCGACGAGAACAGGGACGGCCATGTGGACTTCAAGGAGCTGTGCTGCGGGCTCAGCGCGGCCTGCAGGGGGCCGAGGACCGAGAGGCTGAAGTGTGAGTGTTATTTTATTTGCTCCTTGACTGTTTTATGGAATCGAGTCTGATGTGGCGGACAAAGGGAGCTATATAAAATTTATAAATACCAAAGTCACACTGCCCGTTTGTCTGTTTGTTACGATTTCACGGCTAAACCGCTCAACCGATTTCAATGAAATTTGGTATGGAGATGGTTCGAGTCCTGGGGATGGGCATGATACTTTTTATCCCGGATAATTGGACAGTTCCTGCGGGAATAGCGATAAACTACTTCTACGCGGACGAAATCGCGTAAAATAGCGAGTAAAGTTATATTTTTTATTAAACAAAGTAAATTGACAGTTCAAGTTTTGTGTAATTGTAACAAATGTATTGAAACGTTTGTTTAAACAAATTTTGTTGACTTTTGCACCAAAATAACGACTCGTTTAATAAAAATATGCCTGTCAACAATTTATCTGCGACTTGATTATTCGCTCGGTAATCCCCTACGTATTTACCTAAAGAAAAATATAACTTGTGCTGCCCGTGACTAATTTCATAATATAAGGCGTAATTGTCTTGAGTGTTTTCTGTATGTTTAAAACCGCGAACTGCCATTACATTTTCCTCTTATCATGACAGGTAGATATGTATGCGGCGTGAACGCAAATAGTTTCTTAATTTTGTGTAATGATATGAGAGTTTGTGTCATTTACCGTATCCATATTGTCTCAGTTTAACAGCATCTGTCGACAGTTAGCAGATATGAGACGAGATAAGTTGTTTGCGGAACTATTTTTAGACGTTTTTCTCTATGTAGTTATATCAGGTGAGTTAGGTAAATATTGAAGTGGTTTACTGTTGGCGTTGTTAGCTTCTGACCTATTGGACGGATTTTTATAAATGGTCTGTCATATGATTTTTTAAGAGGGTAAGGCCGCTGAGCGTTCGAACCGCCGCTCCTCTATGCTACCAAACAAAATGACGTGTAACATTACAAATAGCGTTTACATTCGTGGTATCATGTTAGAACCTAAGCACGACTACTTATTTTCATTTATTGGCGGTTAGATTACAACGCTCCGAGGCCTTACCCAAGAATGTGTGGGTATTGTGGGCTATATAGGAATACTGACTTCTAAAAGAAAATGGTCATATAAGAGCATGATGTCTTTATGCGTATACTGCCTTTTTGGTCTGGACGGTGGTAGTATAAAGTCGCGGCCGCCACTTGCCAGAGTTGCCAGTCGGGTTTTAGTTTTTAAATTTTATTTATTATTCGTTGTGTCTTTTGCCTTACAAAGAGGTAAAGATACAGCCAGGGTTTATATTCGACATTAATACGATATTCTATACTAAAAGAAAAAAGGCAGTATATGAGTATGAAATTCATAGCGCGTAATGCCTTTGCTTTTTTCGGCAGTATTTCTTTGTGCCCCTATCTTCGCAAACAAAGAAGATATAAAACTGAATAAGGCGATTCCGTGCGAAAATGCGATTCTAATAAACTAATTGAATAATATGCTCGGCGATCTTCGTAAATCTTCGGGATTGCGGACGTTCAGGATGATTCATGTTCCATGACTACAACGTCTTAACGTTTTGCACAATAACGTTGTTTTAAATTCGCACGATTTTCACACAGAATTGTTTCCCATTTGTTACGTACAACTACGCGTTTTGTGTTCAACTTTGACGGACGTTAAGTCATAGCTCAACAAATAACAGGCAGTTCTCCGTAGAACGTGTTTTTACTACAGTAATATTACTACAGTTAAATCGTAAAAAATTTACATGAAAAGACACTGGAAGTACCTATTCTTGGACTGTTGAGAAAAATATTTATCAAACATTTCATTTTTATTAATACACTTATGTTGCCGACTGTACTTCTAATGCTGATTATAAAGTCGTTTTAAAAAATACAAGTAAAACGAGTACAAACTCGACGTCTACTATTGGCCATTGAGGAGTTCCTATGGTATCCATCATCATACCAGCTCGATGGTGCCATATTATTTTATCTATTGTCATCGGAATGACATAAGTATGCAAAATTTCATGTCAATCCGTTAATTAGAAGTAGGTTAAAATCGACTTCTAAGATTTGATTACATTGTATGTTAGTTTGTTACTTAGGTACAAATGAAGCTAATACAGCTAATATACGTGTTAATTTCAAAGGGTGTTGCTGGTTAGCCTTTTGAAAAGTAGAGAATGTGCTGACATTTCAATTTGTACCTTCTAGCTTAGACGGCAAAGTCACTATTCAAATGAATTCTTATGTTAAGTATTTATTTAATTTCATTTTGCACTGATCACTTGCGGTTGAAGTACACAATAGAAACAATACCATTGTTTGAAAGATTACCTCTCGAATGGATTCCGACATTTTATAAAATTTCCTACTATATTTTTCATAAATTTCCTTTGGAATGTAAACATGACAAAAATGACAGTTTTGTATGGCTTGACGTTAACTTTGACGTATCTTGACACGGGGATCACAGCCAAGATCAGTTTATTAATACGGTCCTAAAAAATGTGACGTTCTCAATATAGAGGGACCTTGTGGAGGCAGGCGGTTACGCCGTTTTTAGAACTGTTATCATAGTATTCGTATAGTTACAAGAACAAGAAGAGCGTAACTGCCTTCCTCCATAAGGTCCCTTTATATTGAGAACGTCACAAATAGTATCAGTCTCAGTTGCGACTGTCATCTATTTTTTCAAGTACACACACATATGCAAATGCAAAGCAGTACCGGTTTACCTATAAAATAACACTCGGAACCGTGTTAGACGCTTGACTAGTCTGTTATTACGTCTGGTTCAGCGGTCAAGGCCGTTCTATTGTCTAACGTAAACTTCACGTAATGACAAACGAAGGAAGTCCTTTGGACTGTTTTGACTGTGAATAGAGTTTGTGTTTTAGGGTGATTCCGGTGTTGACACTGTCGTTAGTGTCTAAAGTTTGGACTACAAAGGGCCTAGTCCAAAATCGATGTTAGCGGTTACGTTAGCTCCGTCTATTTGGGTCATACACAGTCACAGAAACAAAAGTTGTCTCTCCTGTTCCAGAAAGTTAAGGACTTTAAAACCAAATTTTTCGGCTTAGGATATATCCGCGTAATGGGAGTCTGGTGTAGTTTTGGCCTGTATCGAAATTATACGAGTTAAAAACTTCCACGTCGTTAACTTTTAGGAACAGAAGGGACAATTGTTGAACCTAACTCTGTGTATGACCCATTTCTCTTGACTTAGGTACGAATGAGGTGTGAAAGGGACTCGATATCCGAAGTTTCATATTTGGCGTCATTGTTCTATAGTTAATTGCTGACGATCACGTCAGTCATAAGTCGCTACGCTCAGAACTCTTTAGAATCCCTCATCGTAAATACATGTATGTATATGTATGTAACTCTTTATTTGACGACGCGGTTAGCCTAGTTGGTAGTGACCCTGCCTACGAAGCTAGCGGTCCTGGGTTCGAATCCCGGTATGGACAAATATTTGTGTGATGAGCGCGAGTATTTGTTCCTGAGTCATGGATGTTGTCTATATATTTAAGTATGTATTTCTCTATATAAGTATGTTTATCGTTGTCTAGTACCCATAGTACAAGCCTAGAGCTTAGTTTGGGACTAGGTCAATTTGTGTGAAAATTGTCCCCTGATATTTATTTATATTATTTATTTATTGCACAAAAACACGTTGACAAATTAATATGTACACAGAAAAGAAATGAAAATAATGTACAAAGGCGAACTTATCCCTTTAAGGAATCTCTTCCAGTTAACCTTGACAGAGAAAAGAGGAAAATGCACGAGGATAGACAAAGTGACAAGACGTGTATATATATATATATATATATATATATATATATAAATCCAGCCATATTTTTTTTAAATTCCCTTTGAGTGAATTGACAGAAGGAGATTGCCTTAAACTTAGCGGTAGCCCGTTCCATAACTTTACAGAGTATACCGTGAAAGATTTAGCATATGTGCGCGTCTTATTGACCGGGATAGCAAGAGTGAGGTTGGTGCTTGACCGCAGGCGGTGTCCGCTACCAGAAGCCATATAACTAAATCTCTCGGAGATACATATTTAATTTTGTTAGTTTTTAATCCCCGATAAGAGCGTATTAGAGCGAGTGAGAGACATGTACCAACCCGAATTCTATTCTAAGTGCTCACGGGCTGTAGGTAAGTAGATTTCACTACCGATGGACAATTGACTTGGCCGGTCAAATTCTGTACAAGGCGTATCTTATAACAATCTAAATATGGTCAATACTTAATCCCCGTGAATCCATACCTCATGTCAAATACGTACTGTTGAAATAATCTGGCATAATATTCTATACATCATTAACATACCGGCTATCACTTCAATTGACATGCAAGCGTTATCTATCGATAATAGTCGAATTTGCATCGATAGCGTTATCTATGTAGTTTACTTCGTAACTTCGGATATTATTTAGACAGATGGCCCACTTTATGGAAATCTTGACTTGTGCCACAAACAGGCGATTGTATGTGTTTTTTACTTACCAAGTGTGTCACTGGCGTTGAACGCGTCAAAACATTGTCTCATCATAATGAACGACTCTGTCAGTGACAGGTGACAATAAGTGACTATTCGGTATACATTACATTTACGTTGAGTTTCTTACTCACTGGCCTGATTAGGTGTCAACGGTAAGCTAGCAATGTACATCGAATTGTTGCTGGGCACCTGTTACTGTTAGATTAGATTAGCCAGAGCCAGATGGTACTTGTAAATAGTGGCTCATACGTATGTACTCAGAACAGCGGGAAGCGCTAGGAGGGGATGATGATTACAATAAATTAAACCACTCTTCCTATAAAACCTATTCATATACACTTACCGATAATAACGCTCCAGTGTCTGTCCACAATATAATCATCATCGTCATATCAGCAGAAAGCGTCCACTACTGAGGCCTTCCCGAAAAGTGTTGGTAGGCCTCCCGCAAGGTGGACCGACGACCTGGTAAGGATCGCGGGACACCGATGAATGTGAGTAGCACAACACCGACCGTCGTGGAGACCCTTGTCTACAATATAATTGAACTTAATTCCTCTCAGTTCTTCCACTTTACTTTAGAAGCAAGGGTTATCTATACCATCACCTCTCTCTTTCAGTCTGCTTCAAGATCTTCGACCTAGACAGAGACGGCGTGCTCAACAAAAAGGAGTTACAAGACATGGTCAACATCCTTTGCACCGTCGCCAACGAGAACATCAAAAACCAAAACTCCAGAGCGTCCACACCCTCGGACGACTCCGAAGGAGACAAAGGGTTTGACCCTGACGTGGTGCTCCTGAATTTGAGAGACAAGCTGGTGATGAATGTGCCTAAGAATGGGAAGAAACCGGTGTTTCAGCTAGGACCTAGTGATGAAGTCGATAGTAAAAAGGAGGTAAGATATTGAATTAATGTTCTGATCTCGTTTGTGGAAGGGAATGTAATATTGTTTCGTGTTTTCAGCAGGTTCTTGATACCTGTAGGTGTCGTTATCACTTTTGAGTTTAAATCAGAAACAGTTCCTGCCTGTTCCAGGCAATGAACGGGACGGAAATATGTAACTGCTATTGCTATAGCACTGATCCTGTCACTGCCTGACCCTTGGCAGATTTTGAAAGTTCATAATACGGCCTTTGACCTCATTTACCTTTATATCGTTTTATGATGTAGACCATGAATGTTCAAACTATAGTAATTTATTTTTGACAAGTATGTTAAGGTCCCTTTAATCAAAGGAGACTGAAGGAGCCGTGATAATGACCTCCTGGCAACCTGGCAAAACGTATGTTCTGGTCGTAAAGCGTGATGGCGATTTTGTTTTTACATACAACTGAAGCTCTCTAAAAACCATCACATATGTAACTCGTAAGCTATCTTCGTCTTCTTAGATCATATCAAAAGAAACCGTGGATCCGATTGCGGCGGATACGGCGCTAACTTTAGAAGACTTCCTCATCTGGAGCGTAGAGAGCGCCGACAGCCTGGTGGCGCCGTTCCTCCAGCTCCTGTTCGAAGTGTGCCACATCGTGCTGGGGCTGCGGCCGCACTGCAAGCACCAGGAGCGGGACATAGGTGAGTCGCTGCTGGACCCTGGAACACTTGCTCATCTGGTGGCTCGAGGACAAGCCCTAATGTTGAGTAGCATAAAGTTGAGGCTTGGCTATTAACTAAAAAACTTAACCTAAAAAAATAACTAAAACAAAACTACAGAAGTTGAGGGTTTAGTCACTTTTAAGTACTTTGGAGGACAATTTGTTCCAATAGATTGAGATTGGGCAGCTAAAAAAATACGTGTCTGTTATTTTAAACTACTCTCTAACATATATCAAAATAAATCAAATCGGAGCCGGACAGTTGGGTACCCTTCCTTATTAGTCATCACTTTATCAACAGAGATGTCCTCCGCTGAATAAACAAATGCCGAAGTTAGATCTTACATACTAGGTATTTTGTATTTGTTATTCTAGACTCTTGCATAATTAGCACTTTATGACGTTCTAAGAATTGTTGTCTCGTACAGCCGAGGACGTAAATATGTATACACTTTTGGACCTTATTACAATGGAACCAGGTGAAAAAGTGTATACATATTTCTGTCCTGGACTGTACAAGTAATTGACGTGTACACATACGGTAATCGTTCGTGGGTTTTTTTTAACAATAGTTTAAAAATATTTGTATAACCGAGTACTGGGTAGTCATACAAGTTGTTTTGAGGTAACAATATCTCAAAGGACAAGCGATGCCGAATTTGTCTTTGTATCTCAAATATTGAACCCATCTCGGAAATGCGCAAATCGGGGCAGTCGATAATCGCGAAGATACTAACTCGCATACTTAATTACCTATAGATAATCTACAACGTGGTTCGTGACGCCTAATTTCGGATTTCAGTTGAATTGTTCATCTGTATACTATAGTTAAATATTTGCGGTCCAAAGTTAAGGTGTATTGCATAGTTTAAGTTTTTCAATGTTCTAGTATCAACACATTACGGCCCGATAGCGATGTGTAAAAACACGCGTTCGCAAGCAATGTTGCAATACAGTATTATCTGATTGTACTGTTTGTTGTTCAGTGTGACATATATATTATAGCATACAATCTATCTCTTTTTAACTGACTTCAAAAGCAGTAGGATCGCAATTTTATTACATTTTTTTACGCGCTACGCTCAGGCACTTGTCCCACGGCCGACGATAAGCGAGAAGCTATCGACTATTTTCTCGCTCAAGAAACGAACAAAATATATACATCCCTTCTCAATAAAAGAGACACATATATTAAATAGTTGATCGCCGGCAGTGTGAACAGCCAGCGATCGGGTATTAATATATGCGTCTCTTTTATTGACACGAGATCTATATATTTTGTTAGTTTCTTGAGCGAGAAAATAGTCGATAGCTAATCGGTTGCTCGCCGGCGGTGGGACAAGTACCTTACACTCATAATTATATAGTAACATTTTGATGAGTGTGCGTGTGTACCTACTTAAAAGTAAGAAAATCGTCAATAAGCAGAGGAGCGTTCTTTAGGAGAGTCTTTTTCAAGGTCCGTAGTCAAACTTCTTATGGAAGATACTGCACAATCTTTTAGTAGACGAGATCGAGGTCTCACAAAATCACAAGCTCAGTCATTACATTAATGCCTTACGATTCACGTACCTATCATAAAAGCAGACATCAATCATCACGTAATGACGGGACGTTAATGTAACTTCATGTTTATGTCTCGTAAGTCCGGTGTAATTGCAACTATTAAAGCCTGGCAAAAAGTCGAGCCAGTGGTGACAGCTGGAACTATAACGTTTTCAAATGGCAACCAGCCCAGTTTAGAGTAAATTTTCATGTTGCCAATTTCATTCCGAACAGCAGCGTCCTCATTTTTTGGCTCGACTTTTTAGCCAGGGTATAATGCTGGAGCGTATTATTATTTCTAGCGATAGTTCTTCGTTGAATTTTAATAATTACAAAAGTAAATTGTCCTCTGTATGACATACATAATAAAAGTGTATATTTCTGTTATTATTCAATTAGCAGTTTAAATAACCTTGGTGTTTTCAAGGGAAGAGTGAATAGGCATTTTCTGGGTAAGCGTGTACCATCTTCGACCTCGTCGTCACTAAACATCAGGTGAGACTGAGGTCAAACGCAAACCAATTTCTGGTAAAAAAAATGTTTTAGATTTGTAACTGTTTTTATATAAAAATCAAGTTATTTCGATGTATAAAAAAAATTGCAGGACACTTTAGTTCTTCCAGCCTTCCATTTTACGCTAATGACGACTACTTCATACAATCCTACTAATATTATAAATGTGAATTTGTATAGATGTCTCTGTTTGTGTTTCAATCACGCGTAAACAGTTGAACGGATTTGGATAAAGTTTGGCACACAGGTAGTAGCTGTCCTGGATTGACGCATAGGATACTTTTTATCCCGGAAATATTGATAGTTCCCGAAGGAAAAGCGATAAACGACTTCTACATCGTCTCCATGAATATAGTAGTGAATGACGTGTTTCAGTTGATTCATGAATAATATGTCCTCGTCGCAATATGACGTACGCAGCATGTACATAATAGATGAATAATTTCTATCGTGAAATAAAACCAGTTAGTGTTGACTATTAACTAATAACAAATGGTTACGCGCAGTCACTGAGCTGCGACGTCACAGAAGCGATTGTAAAGCTGCGTGTCCACTGGGTCGGAATCGAAGCGCACGGAGCGGACGGATGCCGATCCAGTGCGCGCTGCACCGTAGAAATCAATACAAAGTGTATATTTGTGTGCTGGCTGTAGCGGAGGTTTAATGAAACACTTCTAGTTGTGGTTGAAGAAAAATACAAAAAACGTATACATAAAGCTAAAATTATAATACAAATATGCACTTAACACACCAGTAACATATTTACAAGAAAGAGCGAGAGATATTTACAATAGAGTGAGATAGGACAATAACATTGATATAGAGAGAGAGAGGTCTAGAGCGAGACGGGGCGGTGGCGTGATGCGCGCGAGAGCTGCGCAGAAACGCATTTTGGATTTGTCGCGCACCTATAAATATGGCGCGCGCACAAAATCGTTCCTTTTGTTGCGTACCAAGCTGGGGATCTACAAAACATATATAAGATCCCGCCTAACAAACGGCGCCCCAGCTTGGTATGCACTAGCATCGGAGAAACAGAGAAGTAGGCTACAAACACAGCAAAACCAGGCCCTGCGCACAATAGTCGCCGCTCCGTGCTACATGAGGAACACCACTATATCGCGCGACACAAAACAAGAAAATGTGGACACCTTCATCAAACGCCTCGCACGGGACATGTATGACCGCGCCGACCACTCACACATCCCCAGTCTGCAGGGAATAGCGCCCCTGCACACTCGCCCACCTGACAGACGAACGCGGGCACTGCCTAGAGAGCTCGCGGGAAAAGCAGCCTCCGGCCCCACACAGGGACAAACAATGCCGCAGAGAGGCCAACAAGAAGCCGCAGACACGCCTAGGACCTAAAAAGCCACAGATAGGCCAACGCGAAACCAAGATGGTACAACCACACTCCAAGACCGGTCCGTCGTAACGGGCCGCGAGCAGAAACCGCCTCATAGTGCTAGGCACTGAAAAGGCACCCCCACACCAGTAGTAGTGAGAAGACGAAGAACGAACGATCGTTCCTTTTCGCACCTGGTCGTCGCGGTGAACGCATCGTCCGTCCGCTGCTCTTCTGCTCCGAAGATGAAAATGGTTGCTGATGAGAACTTGCCGTTGCCGATAATAAACTGTGTTTCTCAGGGCAAACAAAACTGTTCTTGTCAGAACAAATGTTTCGACGTCAATCGATCCGAAACAGGCGTTAATTCAATCGATCTGCTACAAAAACAACCGGGTCGGAATCGGAGCGGACGGATTTCTATGGTGCAGCGTGCACTGGATCGGCATCCGTTCGCTCCGTCCGCTGCGATTCCGACCCAGTGGACGCGCAGCTTAAGACACAAATTGAGTTTGCCTGTAATTGTGTAACCACCCTGACTTTCTTCTCTACAAATGTAATTTTATTATTAGCTTATGGCGTTATATCTGTTGGCAAACCAAATAAACAAAAAATAATGTTGTAAATCACTTCAGTGATGCCATTTTCAGGCGCCATTCCATTAGGCAAGTTCGCCTTTGTATTTTAATTTGACGATGTCATTGTATTATTTACTTATACTTTTTGTCCAATAAAGAGTTTACATACATACATACCTGTATAAAAATTACTAATTGCATGCAACTTGAATATGTGTTAATTCAGGGTATAAGCTAGCGTGAAGGAGCAACATACATATTAACACTAATACAAATTTTAGTGTGATTACAATCCAACTAATACCTACATTATGTATGCAGCGATGCATGTAGGCATTAGTATTAAATAAATTCAGCAGTATCTTGGAGGTAATAATCCGTGTTATTTGTGTGCAGTCCTCGGATGGCTGCGGCGCGAGGTGCAGCGCGGCTACAGCGTGGGCCAGTTCTGGTACCTCATCGGCAGCGAGTGGTGGGCGGCGTGGGCGGCGCACACCGCCGGCGGCGCCGCGTGCTGCCGCGCCGCGCCGCGCGCGCCCGACGAGGCCATCGTCTGCGACGAGTCCTTCACCACCACCAGCACAGGCGAGTCTGCCACCAACAATCAATCGATCATTTTATTTGCTAATAAAACAATGTCACAGAGTGGTAATTAACAATTATGTAAAACCAAGATTGGCATGCAAACTAATATTCTAAACACAGCAACTTAATATAAGAAATATAACTACTAAATAAGAAGACCTCAAGATACAATTTAAGGACTAAAGATACACCTAAGTATATGAATGAATTAATAAAACGTTTATTCACAAGAATATATGGTACTTAAGATGTTACAAATGGTGTATGTATGATGCTTTCCATGATATATCCAGCCAAGTCAGGCATGTGAAAATTATAGTAAACATAAATATACAATTAAATTAATTAATAAATGTAGATTATACACGCGGGATAGCGGTACTTGTCTTGTAAGTTTATATATAAGGGAACACTGTTTTCATAAATCAATTGAATATATAATTACCAGAATCCATGGGGTCCCTGCTATGGCGCGCGGAGACGGCGTCGCTGGGCTCGGCCGGCAGCAGCAGCGGCGTGAGCAGCGCCGCCACGCAGCGGCCGCGCGCGCCCGGGCCCATCGACAACCGCCGCCTGCTGCAGCCGGACCAGCTCAAGGTCGTATATGCTTACCACGTGTACACTACACAGTCCGGGAGCTCTGCTTCGGCGCGGAGACAGGCCACACACATTCACACACGCACACACACACACTCACTGGGCAAAGGCCTCTCTGGATTTCCACAATTCTCTGTCTATTACAGCCTCCGGGCAATCTTTTAGGAAAACGTCCAATCATCCCGCCATCTCCGAATGGGTCTGCCTCGCCGTCTGTAGCCGTCCCGTGGGACTCACCAAGTCGGACCGTGCACGCACAATGTTCCGTGGAACTCGTCAAAAAAGCGAGAAGTAATTTAAACCCTATGTTATCTGTTCTAAATACAAATTTCCTTAAGTTTTCATCTCGACTTATCAACTTATTCACGCCATCCACGGGTTTTTTACGGTTATTATTAACGTTTTTTTTTTTTAGACGCTATAATAATCGTAGTAGGAGACGGCAGGACGAACTGGACTAGTTGTGATAATGCTGGAGTGAGTTGAGGGAGATTTTTGTCCAGAAGTGGGCCAGAGATAAGATAGTAGTATGGTGTTTGTAAATTTTATTTTATTTTATTTTATTTTAAGTTTTAGTAAAAAAAGCCATGGTAGCCTAATGGTATGACCTGTCGACTCTTAAGCAGAGGGTCTTGGGTTCCGGGCTCGCACCTCTAAGTTTTTGGGAATTTATGTGCGAAATACAATTTGTAAATTTACCATGAGCTATTCGGTGAAGGAAAACATCGTGAGGAAACCTGCACACACCTGCAAAGCAATTTGACGGTGTGTGTGAAGTTCCCAATCCGCACTGGGCCCGCGTGGGAACTATAGCCCAAACCCTCTCATTGCGAGTGGAGGCCTGTGCCCAGCAGTGGGACGTATATAGGCTGGATTATTATATTATTATTATGGTGTTTGTACAGGTCCGCACGCTGACGGGCGAGGGCGGGCACTTGCGGCGCGACGTGACGCTGGCGCAGCACCGCGACTTCGAGCTCGTGCCCGACGCGCTGTGGCGCGCGCTCGCGCTGTGGTACGGCGGCGCCCAGCCGCTGCCGAGGCAGGTCGGTCGCCACGCTACTACTATACTATATACCGGAACTGGGACAGTATGAAGACATCCGAAACCAATTTTGGCGTTGTTAATTTTTTGATTAAGTGTGTGTTCACCCCTTATGATAGTTCAAGAGAAGAAGGCTCTTATGATACGAGTGACGTATTTAGGACACGAGGCGCACCTGAGTGTTCGAGTGTGCATGAGTATCTCAAGAGCTAAACTAGGCTAAACAGCGTCGTCAATCTAAATGAATGGATGTCATACTTGTACATTGTAAATATATTGTTGACTTTATAACAGTTTTTACGGTCAAGTGAATAACAGCTACTATAATATCAACCAAATGGAACCAAGTGGAATAGAGGCCCAGGAATCTTTATTTTTCTATTTATTTTATCCAGGTAATCCGCCCTCCTAACTCTGATGTGGAATTGGAGCTGTACCCGCTTAACCTGAAGATATTCCGGCACGTCGCCGTCCCGCAGCGTAAGTACGATTAGACGAGTCAGCTCAGTCGTGACGTAGCGTAAACACTGCAACGACCGTGGTCACGAGTTAACTGCAAGTTGTTGCTCTGCGGGCAGCTTTTAGCCTGCCCGCACATTAGGCCACTAGTGGCCGCCACTCCGCCACAAGCTGCGGACGAGTTTTTTCATACATTTTGTATACTGCGTTCGAGTGGCCGCGTCTGAGCCACAAGCGCCCGCGCTCTCTACTAGTGGCCGCGTGTAATGGCTCGCCTTGCGCGCACACTCGACCACAGTCGCCGGCTTCTCAGATAAACAATAGTCAAATAGTGGCCGCCACTCAGCCACCGGTGGCCGCGATTGGTGGCTGCGTCTAGTGGCTTAGCCGAGCCACTAGTGGTCGCGTTTAGTGGCGGCCACTAGTGGCCTAATGTGCGGGCAGGCTTAGAGGAAGTAGGTGTTAGTGACCGTTCCGATTGCTACCGCCATCTTATCTTTTAATTTGTTGATAACTGGCAAAAATATTGTAAATGTCGATGGCCTCAGAGTCCACTTACTATTAGCTAGCCAGTGTGCTCCATGCCATAAAAAAAATATTTTTCAGGAATGAGTTCCGTGTCGGCGGTAGGCGGCGTGTCGATGTACTCGAGCGTGCCGCTGGCGCCGGCGCCCGCGCCGCCCGCGCCGCCCGACCGCCAGCTCGCCTACACCGCGGCCTTCTCGCGGCTCGCTACCGTGCGCCAGGTCAGTCCCTCGCGCTCCACGAGTGAGCTCGGTGTCAGTGTGCGTGACCATGTAATCCATCACGGGCAGGAAGACACGGCCGGTCTACCCTTGACCTCCAGTTTCCACTAGAAACTATTGCACCATTTCCTTCTACATTAAGCTCGAGACACAGTGACATTGACGCCAGTTCAACGTAAGCGTCGCGATCTGCTCGCATCGCGGTGAAATGGTTAATTAAAATCGCAACTTGAAATCGGCTGCTCTACGAGCGTTCTAACCGCCCATCGCACTTCTAATAACCGTGTCACCCAATTGTTAAAGAATTCTTAAAAACTTCATGTGGAACCAAAAATTGAACCATAGAGAGTACATATCGGTTATACCGTTAATTTTGTCGGTAGTCGTCTCTGTCGCTAATAACTACATGGAAACGCTTGGAGGAATACCGAAGTCGTTATCTGGGTATTGACGAAATCAATGACACCTACCAGCAACTTTTGATGCTAATAGAAACTACCCCCGGTTCTGCTTCTATTTACATCAGAAGTTGCTGATATGTGTCATTGATTTCGTCAATATATTGAAAACGGTAACGAAGCGGTTGAAACGCCCGAATATTCACCCGTCTATTAGAAGGTGTACCGTAATGAAGGTCGTTTCAGGTGTCGGAGTTCCTCTGCGCCGCGCTGGGGCTGGCGCGCGAGGACGTGCGGCTGTGGCAGCTCGGGGCGGGCGCCGTGCTGCTGGACGACGAGCGCTGGACGCTGCGCGAGCTGCGCTGCGCCGAGCGCGCGCGCCTGCTGCTCGAGCTGCGCAACCCCGACCTCACCTGGCCCGAGGAGATCGGCGCGCTCAGGTGCCGCGGCCCTTACTGTGCCGTGGTCACGGCTACCCAAGTAGCACAAAAGCTGTATAAGAGCTTATACAGCCATTATAACTCTAATTTCAGCATTTTAAGGGCTGTATAAGCTCTTATACAGCTGTGTGCTACTTGGGTAATCACTGGCCCACCATAGGCTCTCTCTATCTCAACACTACAATCTCATTACTACGATCTAAACAATGCTAATGCATTAAAATTACTCGTACATTTATAAACTGCCCTTTTTGATACCTCAATAAGTTCAATAACCGAAGCAGATTCAATCCTCAACCATTAGTAATATGGTTGCACTTGCTACAAGAGTTTTGAAATACCACACCATTTGTCTTTATAGCAATATAGTTGATTTTTGTGACTTTGTTGAAAAGTTGCGAGTTGTAATAGCGAGTTTGAAGGCGTTTGTCGTTCGCAGCATGAGCAGCGGCGGGCGCGGCGCGGCGCGGCGCGACACGCTGCTGGCGCCCAACCTGCCCGGCGCCACCGGCCTGCACAACCTGGGCAACACCTGCTACATGAACGCGGCCCTGCAGTCGGTGCGTGCACGCCGCACACGACATTAGATTATATTTTCACTAATTATCATGTTTTCATTTCTTAAAACATTTATTACTACAGGTGTGGAACACTGGCCCTCTAACACGGTACTTCAACTCCGGCATGCACCTGTACGAGGTGAACACAACGAACCCGCTGGGCACGAAGGGGGCTCTGGCCGTGCGCTACGGAGAACTCTGCAAAGAGGTAAGGTTGAAAATTGTGACAAGTGTTTGACTGTAATTCCTTGATTTAAATAAGGCGTTTCCTTTTCCCCCCCACCCCGCGTGCCCCCGTTAGTTTCCGCTGACCAAAATTCATGACAGCAAAAAACAAACGGAGTTCCTTTGCTACCTGAATTATGGTATCCCCACGTGCTCAAAATCTCTGTTGTACCGCCGATATGAATTCACTGTGCGGGAAATACGGTACATTTTCAAATATAAGTCGCGGTGTTCTTTATTTTTTTACTTAAATTTGAAAAACGTAACGTATACACAATACAAAGCTCACTTTCCAACGTTTAGCTTGAACGCGGGATAGTACTGGTCGCGCCGGGGTGTTGTAGCGTGCGATGACCATTTATAAGCAGAATTTTTGGGGCAAAAGTAAATGAGTCACTTAATTATTGTGTACTGCAAATTTCAGCTCTATTCAAAATCATATATAGCAATAAATATAACAAGGGAGTCTCCCAGGTGTGGTCGTGCAGCGCGCGCTCGGTGGCGCCGCTGCGCGTGCGCTGGTGCGTGTCCAAGCACGCGCGCGCGCTGGCGGGCGGCGGCCAGCACGACGCGCAGGAGCTGCTCGCCTGGCTGCTCGACGCGCTGCACGAGGACCTCAACCGCGCCGCGCGCGCCGCCCCGCACGTGCCCGCCATGAGGGACTCCGACGGGAGGGCCGACCAGGTCAGTCTTCCGACGCGACACGTTCTTTTATTGTAGGTTTAGTTATGGCGTGGATAATTTAAATGTCGGTGGAAAGGGTGGAAGTGTATCGGACATCATTACATTTTATCCTTAATTTGGCAGAATCATCGAAATATGGCCATTATTTTCGCAAAATTGAATTGACTTAACCCCTAAAATAGTACGTAACACCACATCTATTAAAAATCTATGTACTCTGTTTAATGTCACATACTGCCGCACTCGGAGACGTCAATAAATTTTTAAGTTTAAAGTTGCTGCGTGTTATTCTATTTCTATAACAAAGAATTTGTCAGCAGCAACTCTAATCAAACATAAAAGTTAATTGCCGTGCGGCCGATAGAGCGGAAAATATGAATTGCTTTAGTATGACATGGGCATTCCACGGGTTAAATATCATCCCTCGCCTTTGGCTCGAGCTGGTAAATATGATGTATAAAATGTTTTGCGCCCACACAGGAGGTCGCGGAAGAAGCGTGGGCGGCCCACTCGGCGCGCAACGCGTCCGTCGTGACGGACCTGTTCTACGGGCAGCTGAAGTCGCGCGTGCGCTGCGACGCCTGCGCCGCCGAGTCGACGCGCTTCGACGCGTTCAACATGCTCAGCCTGCCGCTGCCCGTCGAGAACACGCTGCGCGCGCAGCTCATAGGTACGGCAATACACTACCCAGCCAGCCAGCGGATGTGTTTTGTAGCAAACGATTTTTGCTGAGTCAGAAACAGGCACACGGACCAGCTGATAGAAAGTTGGTCGTTAGCAACACCACATGCGTTACTCATGCGTTGCCGAGCTCGAAGAAGTTGTTTATAAATGTCGATAAAATTGTGATATTCATAGCATTCGTGCCTAAATGCTGCTATAGGTATCGGCACCAGAGTTGAGGTCACGCATACAACATCATGCCGTGTATTGACAGCGGGATTTCGTTCACATTCACTCCTTCGTTCATTCACTACCTTTTGCCACTAGTACTCTCATGTGGATGTGTGTAATCCTAATCATTCACCTCAACTCCAACTTACCAACCTATACAATATAGAACCTTTTTGGTTCTATATTGTAGCAACATGTACAACAACACACGTATGATTAATATTTATAAGGAACACCAAAACGAGGTCGATCTCAGTACAACTTCTTTCCCAAAAATTAGAATAGAACTTCTTAAGGTTAAGTAGTCCTAAGTAGTCCTAAGCAATACTTAGGCTGGGTTTTATAAAGATCCGTTAGATCAAATTTCGATCAGGAATGTCATAAAATTGTATGAAGTTACTAGAATTTACAAAATTTTGATCTGAAATATTTATTAACAGGCTTTTATAAAACCGGGCCTAATCAATATACTTAGATTAGCCTAATTAGGTAAGTGCATTTTATCTTTCTTTCTGTGCATGCGGTGATCTTCTGTAAGTAATAAGGCGCTTAGCTTCTAAGTTTGCATGTACCTACATTACCTAAGTAACAGTGTACTTATTGTTGAAGGTCCTGATAAATAAATAAATAAATAAATAAATAAACATTCGTGCCTCACCCTATATTAGAAAATAATGTGGTAAATGTGTGTGAGAACGTTTTCAGTGAAACTTACTTTGAAACTTCTTCATAATATTCTACATCTATTGTCTTTTTCTGCGGTATATTTATGTCACGTGACACTTTTGTAAATTGACCTAGTCCCAAACTAAGCTCTAGGCTTGTACTATAGGCACCAGACAACGATATACATACATACTTAAATAGATGATATGCGCTGATTAGCCGGTGTAGGTTGGATGAGAGAAGCTGAAGATCGGGAGCAGTGGCGTGCATTGGGAGAGGCCTTTGTCCAGCAGTGGACTAATACGGGCTGATAATGATGATACTTAAATATATAAAAAACATCCATGACTCAGGAACAAATATTCGCGCTCATCACACAAATATTTGCCCATACCGGGATTCGAACCCGGGACCGCTAGCTTCGTAGGCACGGTCATTACTAGCTGGCCTAACCACGTCGTTAAATGTGTGGCAATGTAACCAATTCTATCCACGTTCTAAACAATGGGAACAAGCATTAAAGACTTTAGTCGTTGCCACTCGCCATACACGCCATTACAACTAACTTATCACGCACGCAATTTCAATGTCACACAAACATTTACGCTTGTATTTAGTGTAAATTGCACTTATTGTTACGTTACACTAATAATGTCAAAAAATCACAAGTTTTTTTTTTTTATGTTAGCCTGTTTTTGTGTCCCACTGCTGGGCAAACGCCTCCCCTCCTCTCGTCCCAGTCTAGAGCACGCTCCTACCAATCCCTCGGTCCCGCCATCTCCTGGGTCTACCTCTGCCACGGTGTCCATCACTTGGAAGCCAATCGGTGGTATTGTCGGTCCATCTCCCGTCGTGCATGCGGCAGACATGTCCAGCCCAGTTATTGTAACATTATAAGAAACATTTATTGCCAGTATGGCCACACATGAAAATATTACATAAAAAAACATGGAGCTCTTAACTTAATTACCTAGATTACATACACAAGATTTACACGGAGCAAACACAGAAGTTAAAATGTGGCAGATCGGACTCAGCATTAGCTGTAGGCGCGCTCCGGCAGGATTGCACTCGCACAGCGCTGGTTTTCAGTCCATCCCTCACACTGTACAAACTTACTATCTAGCGGTGCTTAATATGATATATGAATATGATTATAAGTATAATATAAATATAAATATGATAATAAATGTTGTGCAAGGCATAGCAGCATATTATATTGCGACTTGCTTGCTTGAATGCTTACTAAATAAATATATTTTATCATTTTTTTATAGCTACTTCAAATTCAATTTGACGTTTTAACATTAAAATACTTAATTTGTGTTTAAAACTATGTTGGGACATATTGTTACGTAATGTTTATAATGTTTTCCGCAGTTGTCCTGCTAGATGGGTCGGTTCCGGTAAAGTACGGCGTTCTCGTTAACTCCGAAGGCACGTACTTGGATCTCAAGAAGAAACTCTCAGAGCTGTGCGGACTCGCTCCGGAGTCGTAAGTTATCTTCTGCTGTATTAATAATCGCGATTATAAGCAGAGTTACGCGGCGACTAGGATGTTTTAAGCTTGCCACAGGCAACGCCGGGTGAAAGTCATAGTGTATATTATCTAAGAACCATCTCAAGTACGAGGACTATATTTCCGAAAGAATTTTACAAGTAGGTTAGGGTGTTTCATATTTGTATGGAAAAAAATAAATGTCATATTTTTTACAGACTGCTTACGCCCCGAGTTTATACAATTTAAAAAAAAAAATGTCAAATTTAAAGGTAATTGGACAATATTTAGAGGTTGCACAAAATGACCACTTCGGCGATAGCAAATGTTGATTGTTTTGATTCGAGCGAAGTCTTTAGAAAATTCAAAGTTTGGAAAATGAAACACCCTAAAGTAGTCGCAGTTGTTTTTGAGATAATCGCGAAGATACAAACATACATACAAACATATGTACGGGTCAAACACAGAACCTCCTTTTTTTGAAGGCTGTTAAAAATATTGTACATACCAACACGTGTTACAGTGCAAGAGGTCGTAAAAAGAATTTCTGGTTCGGGTGAAGTTCGTTACCCTACGGCCATACTTCGGCGATTCTGCGAAGGTTCGCACTAGCCTCTTTCATTATCATAGAGAAAGAACGAGACACCAACACGAACCTTTGCCCGAATCGCTGAGGTGTGACCGTAGGGATAGACAGCACAAGAGCGTATAAGAGTTAATAAGAGAGAAGTACAAACCCGAATTACTATTGCACTGTTTACATGATTCCAAAACAGTTCAGCTATACATCGCCCGCTCTCCCCCAGAATGATAATCGTCGAGCTAAACGGAGCCACCATTGGTCGCGTCCTGGAGGACAGCGCGAAGATCTCCGCGGCCACGGCGCTGGAGCTGTACGCGTACGAGACCCCGCGGACCGCGCCCGACGACGACGACTGCGCTGCTTGCCAACAACAACAAGGTAATAACTACCACTTAAAATGTACGTGAAGTTTATTGAATAGAACCTTTAAAGTATTAAGAACAAACAGGCCACTGTGCAAAGCGCTCAGCGCACCAGACGAAAAGACAGTTCGTTGCACAGACTCCATTGTGGTATGTCGGGTCGACTTGCACGGTCGCAGGTCGAAGCATTAGATTCACCGGGAGCTTAAAAAAAAAAAATGGCGGATTTAATAGTAGAATGTTGCACCAAGCTTGCTGCAAGTTGGAGACTTCTTGTCTCCAAGTCAGCACTCGGTGAAATAATAAATTACAATGAGAGCTTCGTTATCTGCTTTTCTTTCACCTACTAAAAGAGAAGTTAAATCGACTCTTGAATGGTTTAATTATATTCGCTCAAACAATAAATCCAAATGATTTGAGAAATCGGCATCTCCGAAAATCTATAAAATGAGTCCGCCATCTCGGAAATCCAAAATCTACCTCATTTTCGAAATAAGTTCTCAAAAAAAAATTACATACTCGTAGTTCAGGGCTTTAATTAAAACAAAACTTAATTGATTCCTTTGTGTAACGAAAGTTACCCATATAGTTTGTGTGACTAACTTTCGTTACACAAAAGACGCGATCGTGATTTTGTTTTTATTAAGCCTTTAACTATGTACTTTTTTTTTATAGAACGACCCAAAATCCAGGAAATAAGTCCCATGAAAGCCATGATAAAATAAATTTCAAGCCGTGTCCGTTTGTCTCGCGGTTTGAGAAGAAAACATAACAGTGCAGTAATGATTCCTGTATGGAACTTTATTGCTCTAGAGCAGGAGTGTTACTTTGTGTTGTGTTTGTAAAATATATGTGGTTTTTAACATACTTAGTCGGCAATGTCAATATATGCAGTTTAAAGCTTTAAAGCTTCCTTTTTCCTACTTATTAAACGATAAATATTAATATGTACACACGTTCTCGAAAACGGCACTAACGATTTCGATGAAATTAGCAATATAGAGGTTTACAGGGGCGAAAAATGGATCTAGCTAGGTCTCATATCTGGGAAAATTCGTTTTCACCGTATTTTCACGCAAAAAATTTGCCCGCGCAATATGGTTCGTAATTTTGATGCGGCCGCTGCCGTCAGATTAGACTAATGGTTAGAGCGTTGGCATACTACGCCAAGACTGACTGCGGGTTCGAACCCCAGCTAAGGACTGCTTTTTCTTGTTTTCTTTTTGTCCTTTCTTTAGGTAAATCTGAAATTGTTTTTGTATAGAAATCGAAGAAAATTCGGTTTCGTCCCGAGCGACGAGCTCGGTATCCTAGGTACTAATGATTAAATGAGATAATTACGAAGGACTACCCCCGTTTGCCTGTAGTCCTGTGCCCTTAACTTGAGCAAGTATACCAGCTCCGTGTCCCGGCAGAGCGCGCGGCGGCGGGCGCGGCGCCGGCGGCGCGGGCGGAGGTGAGTGCGCGCGCCGCTAACACTTCCTCACTCTGCATGCCCGCACTCTTCTGCTTCAAGGTTAGCGCGCACACGCCA
This sequence comes from Tortrix viridana, assembly GCA_963241965.1. Classification (NCBI taxonomy): domain Eukaryota; kingdom Metazoa; phylum Arthropoda; class Insecta; order Lepidoptera; family Tortricidae; genus Tortrix; species Tortrix viridana. The sequence continues at coordinate 3,087,122 of OY725191.1, read as the reverse complement.
CACACACACACCCACACAACACATACATACACGTGTGTTCGGATACGACGAGTTTGTGTACCTAACCTTGTGTCGATAACTGTATGTTACGTGTAATGCTTCGATCAACACATACTCAACTAGATAACCTGTCACCGGACAAAAACGGCCAAGCGAATAAGACTGAACTCTAACGTTTCAGCTTGTGCAAAAATGCTTTCGTATGTCCGTCCGGATGTCCAGATGTCCATTTGTTCTCCTCTACAGATCGCATTTCTAAACCGATTCTCGTGTAATTTTGTGAGCAGGTTCGATAATTATATGAAATTTCTCTTGTCCATTCAGCTTTTCGAATTTTTTTCAAAATGGCGGAGATATGTGTTTTTGCGATTACAAACTTATTTGTGGTGTTGGTAAACTGACCGCGGCTTATGTTGATGTATGGGGATAATAGTTTTCCAACGGCAAAGTTAAGTTTGTCGCGAGGTCTAGAGCTCACAGAGTCGCTAGTTTTAATTAAGCAAAATTAAGCATTATTATATGAGATGAGATTTAAATTATAATGTTTTAATTTGACAATGATGCTATACAAGTAGGGTGAATTGGGGTTATTCCGTGTGCGGGGCAATTCCATAAAACAGGCGTTTATGCCCATTCATAATGGCGTCACGCCACCATCTCTTTTAAAAACATAGAACTAGAAAGTTCCCCTGCTTTATAAACAGAGTTCACAACGGCGTGCCGTTCTAGAATGGGCATAAATATATGTAAAATGGGCACTATGTCTAAGTTTGTATAGGTTTCCGTGGGACGCTTTTTTTTAGAGAATTTTGTATTAAAGGCCATACAAAAATAACATTTCTTTCATCAACGACAAAATAATATGAGTGGTATAACAGCTCCGTTTAGTGATTCAAACATGTTCAGGTACAAAAAAACGGATTATTCCGATCACTGCACATGACACATGACAGGTGCGGTGTGACAATTGTTTATAAATTTCTAACTTCCAATAGCCAATAGCAACTTTTATATACATATTTATTTTCAGCCTGAGGTATACCTAAACCTAATATAAATTTTAAAAAGTACTTTTTAATTGTGTTTCATTTTACGATACATTCGATTTTATTATATTGATTAAATTATATTTAAGATGTTGAAAACGCAACCTAGCAAATATTTAATTGTGATTTTATAGTAAGTATTCTATAGATACACATGTAAGTAAATATTTAATACTTTGAAATAACGGAAAAAAAACATGTTTTAATTTTCATATAAACACAATATTTTCTATGTATTCCAGTTAAAAAAAAATCTACACTAAAATGTCACACCAAACCACTACCAAATAAAAATGCTTCGCGAAGAATAATAAAATCGGTGAGGGTATAGAACTAAAACAACTCTAACTCCTGTACAACCCCGTAAATATGAATTAATGTTGTATGTTTGTCTTATTTTATGTCGTGACAGATGTTCTTAACTTATATGAGATGAGAAGGTAACTACAATGATAAACATAATAATATAAATAACATTTCAAATACGCCCGAGTTAGTTTTAATATGTTAATTCTTAATTTTTATTTATTTTATTAACAATAAAAATATCATGTTGCATAAATGAATGTATACGTTATTATGTTTAACATTTGGACATCGACCGTTTTTATATCGAACAATTAATTACTTTACAATTTTATCCACTTTTTATTATACGTCATACACGATACAATTTAAATGTTGTAGAGTCATCATTAGCTGTCGGAATAGGTAGTGCTTTACCTAAACTTGACCCTTGTTTATTCATGCTCGAGGGTGATGGGAAATGGGAACACATTATTGAATGAACATGTATCAAAGTTAGGTAATAGCACTGCCTAGTCCGACTTCTGCGGCCCTATTGTGGCCGTGTCTATCATGTGGATGAACGTGGATGAAACATCTGTCACTTTCTGACCTGCAGCCCTAGACAAGATACATAACGCTAACTAGCGTTTCTATTCGTTACTCAGATGCTTGAAAGAATTGAATCGTTTGTTTACTTTGATTGACAATGACAGTTATAGAAGTTACAGTTTTTTTTTTTCTTTTTCATTAAGTACGAAGGCATCAAGCTTGTCGGCCAATAAAGTGTACAAATGTCAACTTAATAACTAAAAAAAATATTTCTAAAATATTAGAGGAAATAAAAATAAAAGAGCCGCAGTTCCTTGATCTTTAGGATGACGACTATCGAAAAAAATATAATTTATACCTCTTCCAAAAACTTTACCTACCCAATTATCACGTGATACGAAGAGTCACGTGATCTTGCCTAGGGCCCCAGTATGTAAGTGCGAGAGTGACGGATGATTTATGAGCATTTATAAAAAAGTTTCTACAATTTTAAGGATAAAAAAAAACAAGCATCGATTTTAAAAAAATTCGTAGATAGATTGCGTGCATGAAACTATGCAATTTGAAAATAAATTCCCAAAATGTTCAAAAAAAATGTATCTTCCAATTTCGTTACCAACAATGTATGAGCTTTGGTAACAAAATAGGACAAATTTGTGCAATTTTATGGGACATTGCTTAGTTTCATTTGTCCAACCTACCTACCATTTTTTATTTAAATCGGGGTGTTGAATGAAATGTAAATTTTTTTTAGAAATGCTCTTATCCACATATATCCACCGGGATAAAGGCGACTATAATACGGGGCCAGGTCATCATTGTAACCAATAGTGCCATAGTTCACGATCATCGGTCATCATCATTCTAAGTAGGCTTGTTTGATCTGTGTGGGTAGATTAGATAGGCTCCGATGAGTGTGTACGTGTAACTTCTTTTTTAATTCCATAGACAAGTCAGACAGTTTCTGAATACTTAAAATATTAAACAGATTTCGTGTTATTTCAATAAATATTAAACACAAACAGTATGTTCTGTTTCAACATGTTCAAATATTTATGTACGATTCCCACCGAGCGAGCCATGGGTGTCAATTCCATTCAAATATGCAATGTAACTACTGTATAGAAGCTTCAAATCCCCTTGGCATCTAGCAAAATTCGCTGCGGCCCGGCCCGGTCGATGGAACCGTACTAGTCACCCGATTGTAAAACAGACGTTATTTGTGAAGAAATAGAGAACTGTTGATTAGTCTCTGGGATTAAAAATATATATATCTTTCTTATTTGTGTGTTTTGTTCGGTTTTTTATTGTTTGCACTTTTTTATCCTCTTGTTGTGTCGATTCAAGTTTTTTTCTTAAAGTTCGTTACGCTGTTCTTTTCTGTTTGACCACGAAGCCAGGGTTCGATTCCCGCCCGAATCAGATAATATATTCGTAATATAATTACTTGTATTTCTCTTGAAATAAAATTGATAAATGGGACGTTTAGTGTGACGTTTTTTATTTTTATAAATTCTTTAATAGCAACACAATTCCAATTTTCTAAAGTCATTGTAGATAAAAAAAACAGTACTACAATTTTTACCTGACCTCTTAAAAGAGCCGTATTATGTCTGAGAAATACAAGAAAAATATAATACATATAGTTCCAGCCCACAAACTAACCTCTTGCATTTTCAGCGATCCAAATCAGAGGTCCTTATGTCCCAAAGCCCACCAAGCGCTTTCTATAACAACGGAGATTACCGAACGCTCCCGAAGGTCTCCGACCACAAGCGGACGGACAAGAACGGCAATAGCTCGCCGACTCTCTCTGTTAAATCGTTGAATTTGAAGCCGTCGAGCCCGCGGCTGGGGAAGGTGAAGTTTGGCTCGTCCCCCTCTAACATGAATAATATGAACAAGATGAATGAGACGCAAGATAGCCCGGCGCTTGGCGGAACGATTCAGTATTTAGTTGCGGTGCATAGGTAAGTTTAGATGTCTTTTATTAATTTTTTTAAATTCAAATTCAAATTCAAATATTTATTCAGTAAATTGGCCACATACGGGCTCTTTTACACGTCAGTAATATAGAGTGAATCTACCAGCGCTTCGGACAAGACCATCATTGCGGAGAAGAAGCGCCGCAAGAAACTCCAGCAGAAGGTCATTTTTTCCAATATAAAATACAATAATACTTAAAAGTAAGTTACATTACAAGGTAATAAAGTAACAAATATTAATTATTAGAACTAGCACAAATGATATTAGGGTTCTGTACCCAAAGGGTGCTAACGGAACCCTATTACTAAGCTTCCACTGTCCGTCTGTTTGTCATGGGGCTGTTTCTCATGAATCGTAGTCGGTAGACAGTTGAAATTTTCAGTGTGTATTTCTATTGTCGCTATAACAACAAATAATAAAATTTAGATAAAATTAAAAATAAAAGGGGCCGCTATAAAAGTTACGTTCGTGACGCAATGGAAAAGTTATCGTTTCTTAATTTTCGCCCTTATGTACACTTTTTTTGAAAACCGCCTATCTGGTCTTTAGGAAACAAACCCGCATGGACGCGTACTTCCTGCCGGCCCAGCGGAGCAAGCCGGCCCTGTTCGGGCTGCCCATCCTGGTGGGCGTGCACCACGGCATGTCGGGGCGCGCGGCGTACGCGCAGGTGTGGGCGCAGGTGGCGCGCCTGCTCAGCGCGCGCCCGCCCGGCGACGCGCCCAACCACGCCACGGACTGGTGCGTACACTGCCCGCCACCCCTCACCCTATACTCGCCCAAACGTTACATTTGATTAGCATCGCCATAACTCGTAACTAACAGTATTCTTTGTATGGAATTCCATGTTGCACGCAGATTAACATCGTAATGGCATTGGCACAAGCTCGTTTACCGCGTCCGGTTCGTAGGTAACTCGCAGTCGCGTCACAATATATACCTCTCTGTCTACGTCATATCTTTCTTCTCTCTCGTGTAACGAAATGAGCTTAAACGTGACGCGTCCTTGAAATTTGACTCTTAATTCTCGTACAGTTGAAAAGGTGTCGGACGCCGTGTCGTATGTCGTATGCTGTATGTAGCGTGTTGTATGTGGCGTGGCGGCAGCGACGACAGCCTGGGCTACGAGTTCCCGTTCACGCTGCGGCTGGTGCGCGGCGGCGGCGCGTGGTGCGCGCGCTGCGCGTGGCCGGCGCTGTGCCGCGGCTGCGCGCTGCCCAGCGACGGCCGCCCGCTGTGCACGCCCGGTATCTATTATACTTTCTGTTATTACTATTATTTATTATATTTTCTTATATTATTGACTGAGCGAGCGCGAGGCGTCTCCGTTTCAGCTTGGGAAAAAAGGCTTTCATATGTCCCGATGTCCAGATGTCCGTTGGTTCTCCTCTATAGGTCGCATTTCTCGACCGATTCTCGTAAAGTTTTGTGAGCAGATACGATAATTATATGGACTTTTTTTGTTGATTCAATTTTTCGATTTTTTTCAAAATAGCAGAGATATGGGGTTTTTTGCGATTACATACTTATTTGCGGTATTGGTAAACTGACCGCGACCTATGTCTATGTATGGGGATAACAGTTTTCCAACGACAAAGTTAAGTTTGTCGCGAGGTCTACAGCACACAGAGCCACTAGTATTTAATAATTATATGTAAACTTTCATGTACTTACTAGGCATCATAGTGATCATACCAGTGGTGCTATTGACATTGAAATAAGGTGTCACAAGCGGCGGTGGTTGCTTTCGGGAATATAAAAAACATGCGATTTTGTACTCCGGAGGCACTACACTAGAGAGATATTTGTACATTATTACCAAGTTTTTTTATATGTATGATAGGCAAACATTTGACTTCGATCTCACCTGATATAAAGTGATGATGAAGTGAATAAGTACAGTCGTCAGCGTTTAAAGAGTCGTGTGTCCCATAGGCGCGGGGTCGGAGGGCGCGCGCGCGCCCGCGGCGCCCGGCGCGCCCGACGCCAGCTCGCCCGCCGCGCGCGCCAAGCTGCGCCAGGAGCACGAGCGACACCACCAGGTGAACTCACAACACATCATTCACTTTTCACTTCTCATGCTCTAAAAGTTCGTCTTTATGTCGAGCGTAGGCGACATAAAGTCGCTTCTTATGCTCTAGTGCGTAAAGTAAAATCTTCATCGAAGACCTAGGCAATCGGTTCATCAGCCACACGAACAACTTTAACTTCATAGAATAACCCCTTTATTTTATTTCATTTCGTTAGTATTCTAAGACCAAGGCAAGGATACGAACAGCCAAAGTACACAATAAAGCTTCATGAAATAAACTTATAATTTTTATTTCGTCGCATTTTTTTTAACATGTTGCTGTTTCATTTCCTCGCAATCGAAGTGAAAAGTAGAGTGTACAACTCGTCCATAAAACCCATTTAACACTCGACTTTATATCCATCCTCGCTCGCTAGCTCGCTTGGATGGATAAACGTCTCGCGTAAAATGGTGTGTTTTATGCACTTGTCGTACAATCTACTATTGTGTCCTGATGTTTATGTGTTGAACGGGTCACTTCTGTTCTGCCGCTCCAGTTTACGTGTAGACGTTTCACAGTAATATAATGTGTCGCAGGAGGATATGAGCTCGCCCGCGCCGCGGCTCGACTTCGGCGCGCTGCGGCAGCTGGGCCGCGGGCGCGGCGCGCAGCTCGCCATCGACTGGGACCCCACCGCGCTGCACCTGCGCTACCAGTCCACCAGGGAGAAGGTACGGACACTAATACTTTGTAAACCTAGATTACGCGTCAATTTTATATTATATAATTTAAGGGTTCCGTACCTACAGATTCTGACACGGCCAATATGATATGACACGCATCCTTGAACATTCTGATCTATTCTGACACGGCCAATTTGACACTTCACACGTCCTTAAACGTTCTGATCTTGACACGGCCAATCTGACATGCCACGCGTCCTTGAACTTTCAGATCTATTCTGGCACGGCCAATCTGACATGCCACGCGTCCATGAACTTTCTGATCTATTCTGTCACAGCCAATCTGACATGCCACGCATCCTTAAGTGTTCTGATTTAACTCGACACGGCCATTCTGATATGCCACGCGTCCTCGAGTGTTCTGATAGATCGCAAATTGTTATTATTTTTTGGTAATTTCTAACATGGCTATTCTGACATGCCATGCATCCTCGAATACTTTGATATGATGTGTCCTGATAGCGCGTCCTTGATATCATGATTTCGAACGTATTCGTCTTTCTCCAAATAGGGGGAACTGCCCTATTATTTTGACAAATTTGTCAACATTTACTTCCAATTGTAAAGTTTTGTGATACTTCCTATAGCTGTTACTTTGTATGTCAAAAGCTATGTCTACACCTGTGCGCTTTCATGTTCAACTTGTGCTTTCAACTTTCGCATGCAATACGAGGGTGATACTGAATCTTCAATAAATCCAATCTTACTTTATCTTCCGCCATTTTATTTGCAAAATGTTGCACGTCAACCCAACGCTAACGGATCAACGTGCACTACGGGCATGCGCTGCTGTCAAACCAGTTTGAGCACATGCGTTATTGCATGCGCTATGGTTGCAGAGGCATGCGTCAGAGGAAAACGCAAGATACACTTGAGAGCGCACTGGTGTAGACATAGCTAATAATAGTGTTTGTGGGCAGGCGTGGGTGGTGCACGAGTCGGTGGCGGGCAGCGCGGCGGCGGCGGCGCGCGCCGTGGACCTGGCGTCGTGCCTGCGCGCCTTCACCTCGCACGAGCGGCTCGAGCAGCGCTACGCCTGCGCGCGCTGCCGGGCCGCGCAGCCCGCCACCAAGGTGCTGCAGATCTGGCGCCTGCCGCCCATCCTGGTCAGTATATATCATACATCTTCACTTTCAAACTAGCTTAACCTCTCGTTTGTGTTTGTTTCAGGATTCTAACCAAATTTTGGATATATTTTTGTATTTTTTTTTTGGACTCTTCATTATCTGAAGAGACAAGAACTTGGTTTTTTTTTCACCGAGGGGTTAACCCGTCCAGGTATATCTATGACGCAGAACTAAAAATTTATGTACGAGCCTTCCTAAACCAACAACCAACCTTCATTTAGTGGAAAGTTTCAAGGATAACCTGAAAAAAAAAAAGATAAATAACTTACCTTACATAGTTTAAAATAAAGTCGCATTCCGCGTCTGTCTAGGGGATAAACCCGCTAACTCCTAAACCACGCAACGGATTTTGATGCGGTTTTCACCATCAGTTAGATAATTTTTCACGGAAGGTTTATGTATATAATACTAGAGCGAAGCGAGGGGCGCTAGTAATGGTTAAATCGTAAAATATAACCGTTTCCCCACCCCTTACATTTCAGATAATCCACCTAAAACGCTTCCAATACGTAAACAACAAATGGATCAAGTCTCAAAAAGTAGTCAACTTCCCCTTTCAAGACTTCGACCCGACGCCGTACCTCGCGTCCGTGCCCCAGGAGACCATCTTGCGGCACATGGAGATCAACAACGTGTTCCGGCGACGGTCGTCGGCGTTCGTCGACGTCGATGACGTCATCTCGGAGAGCGGGAGCGAGACGGAGGAGGACACGGAGCCGGCGCCCGCCGCCAAGAGCAAAGAGCCGCCGAAGATTAGGTGAGGATTATGAGGAGTGGGGAAACTAACCTAAAAATACGCATACATTAAGTCGTAATTATATCTGTATTATGATTTAACTCGGCGATTATTATATACTGCCGCACTCAGAGACGTCAATTAATTTTCAAGTTTCATTAAAGTTGCTGCGTCTTATTCTATTCTATTGCTATAGCAAAGAAAGTGACAGCAGCTACTTTAATGAAACTTAAAACTTAATTGACGTCTCTGAGTGCGGCCGATAGTCATATTCATAGTCATATACATTTATTACTTTTATGTTGTACATTAAGGTCTTAAAAATACAGTAGCCAGTTTCAACATGAACCCTGCAAGGGCACCGCAACAAGACACTTAATGTCTATTTAGAGACACTCGTCACTAAAACACTTATTCAATACTACACCTATTACATATCGCATTAAAATTAATAAAATTAACAGTTTCCATCACTGTTTAAATGTTAAAAACTCTTCTAAGTTATAAAAACATTTTGATATCCAAAAACTCTAACTTACTACTATGATGTGTCCCAGTACTAACAATACTGTCCAGTGTCAACTAGTTTCGTTCCGTCAGGGTAAAGGCGAGCAGCCGGCGGGCTCCCGGCGCGCGCCGGCGCTCCCGGCTGGAGTCCACGAGCCTGCTGGCCACGCCCGTCACCGACGACAACCTGGCGGACTACCACCAGCACCACCTGCTGCCCGACCAGGACCCCTTCGACCTCAAGTACCGGCTCTACGCGGTCGTGGTCTGTATCCCTACGCCTTAACGACTAGTTCAATTAAAATAAAAAGTAAAACGGCGGGCGATCAGTAATAACCAGTCTCCTTGGAATTGCCTATTTGATGCCAAATACATGAAATATATCCGGCGTTAATATTTTCGAGGAGTTCCCTCGATTCCCGTTGAATCCCACCGTCAGATCAACCAACTTTTCTGTGGGACCATCTCTGAAGTATGACTTTCCCATCTCTTTTGTAGGGCAAACCTTGGCTAATCGGTGATAGTTTTATTAATTGGTCACAAAATTTTATCCCTCGAGCAGATAATTTGGCAAATTCACTATGTAAGAGTCCGTAACATTGCCTTCGATCGCCAATATCTCAAAATATTGCAAATATTAAACTGTCCATACAAAATACATTTGAGTATACATAACATAAAATCAGATAATTCAGTGATAATAGGGTTATTGTGTGATATAGGACTTTAAATAATAAGAATGACATTTCTTTGGATCACATATATAAAAATATGCTTATGAACTCTTAACTTATCTTAACCTTTATCTGATTTCCCATTTTTCATCGAATTTCAATGTTTATTCCGCTCAGTCAATTAACAAGTTGATATTAGAGCCAAACCGCTTAGTTTTTTACTGACGAAAACGTTTTTAATTTCTGACAGAGTGCTTGGATACATTATTTTTGTTATTATAAGATTTGAGAAAAGCTCTCTCTAAGACAAATATGTCAGAACTGTATTTATATAATAAAACTTCACTATCAAGGCTAAATCAACTATCACAGGATTACCAAGTATAGCAGAATACCCAAGGTTTGCCCTATTTAAATATTGGTGTTGTGGATATGGTTGGTTTGTGTAAAGGCCATAAACATAAAAAAGAACATGAAAAAATACAATCGAATAGATAACCTCCTCCTTTTTTTGAAGTCGTTTAAAAATCAGGCGCAGTTATATTACAGTGTTAATACTTTACAAACGTTTTAGCACTAATGTCCTATTAAGACGCCTTCTGCCACTTAATTTGCCACGGAGGAAAGTGGCATCACGCATCTTAAGGCGACCTAAAATGTAATAATAATAATAATAATAAAAACTTTATTAATAAAACTTAATGATATTGTTTACATATTGCTTATGTTTACATAGAACTAATATTATTATACGTTTGCCTGAACTAGGATGATCCTGTTTTTCAGGCAATGATAAGCTCACACAGTAATTATTAAGTATTCAATCGTTAAATTCACATACTAATTTATAAACTCGTACACAAAAAATAAGATTTTAGGGTAGGTAATACATTATTTTACACTCACTGAGAGTTACAAAAAATGATTAATAATAGTGACAAATAGCTTCTTATATCTAAAAAAGTATCATAGCCTAAACCAGGCTTGGTTAGAGATTGAGATAAGTTTACAATTCTGCTGAACGAAAATACGAGTACAACCTATAGCTTCATTTAGGAACCGTCAGTAATTTTTCTGTATCCTCGTAGGACAAGTTTACAAGAGCTTTATATAGGACTTTTTTACATTCAACTAGGCTTTGATGATATATGCATAAGTCTGCATTTAGCCTATTGTATAGACGAGGACCTAGAAACCAAAAAAATCTCGTTGAAAAGGCATGTTTAGTTCCTGTGAGTTGTGAGCAAACTAAATCTTTCCGCCTTTTGTCTGTTATTTTTGGGTTATTTGGGTTATAATGAACGTTTGTGCAAGTGGGCGTAACTCGTGTTGAGCATCCTTAAGTCGTTCTTTTTTTATCTTGCTTATAACTTTATTAATTGCGGTTAAAAAGAAAGAGCCCAAAAGTTATCTCTGATCTAGATTTTTTATCCCGTATCGGATAAAAAATCTAAATCAGAAATAACTTTTAGGCTTTTTCTTTCTCACTTATCGCTCTTGATGAACAACAATTTGAAATTATCACCAACACGGTTATCCTGACATGTCATTCGTCCTCGAGTGATTCAACCTATCATCAACACGGCCAATCTGACATTACATTCATCCTCGGGTGTACTACGTATCTGCTTCCGAAGCGTTAATGACCGCTTTTAACAAAATTGATATAATAGCAGTAATTATGATCGATGTAATGTTTAAACGGTTTCCCGGCAGTCTCACTCGGGGCAGATGAGCGGCGGGCACTACGTGGCGTACGCGCGCAACCCGGCGGGCGCGTGGCTCTGCTACAACGACTCGTCGTGCCGCGAGCTGGCCGCCGCGCCCGCGCCGCCCATCGACCCCGCCAGCGCGTACCTGCTGTTCTACGAGCGGCAAGGGCTGGACTATGAGCGGTGACTGTTACATCATGTTAGATCATACAGGGTGGCCACTTTTTACAACAATTGAATTTCCCTGACTTTTCTCGGTTTTCCTGGCACTTTTTCGGTTTTTTTTCCCTGATCATCCAAGGAAAAATAAAAAAAAATGTCACATAAATTTTTATATTCAATATAAAAGTACAACGCTCGGAAATTATTGATTTTTTCTCAATACATTTTCTATGGAACCGAAATCTAGAGGCTTTGAACAAAATATTTTTTTCTCAAAATCTAGTCATAGGATTTTGATGCCCTTCGAGGATTTTTAAATTTTAATCAAGACTCGTAACATACTTTTTTTTATTAAAATTCGCAGATATTTTTTATTTTTCATTTAGGAAATTGCAATTAAGTTATAGTTTTTCGTATTTTTTTTAATAAGCGTACTTAATAAGTTTTTCCTCTCAATAGACGAAATGCAAGTTATAGTTTTAGTAAGTAAGGTATTTCTTCCCTGACCTTTTGCAAATTTCCCTGAATTTTCCCTGACCAGCGAATTTTCCTGACTTCCCGGTTTTCCAGAAAGTGGCCACCCTGTCATATTTGTGATATCATCACAACGCTTTATTTTCACCACGTTTTTATTCGTTCTACTTCTTATTTATGGTAGGTATTAAAAATAAAATAACTACCTACTCTGTTTTAAAAACGTATTTCTTTACATGTAATTATTGCAGTTATTTACCCCAACTTAGCATTATGATGCTTGCAAGTCGAATTCTGAAAGATTTCACAGGTCTCGAAAGTTACTAATTACTCGTTCTCCTAGATGATTTGCTGTTTCGCAACCATATGTTCAATTTGTTGATCTCCCTCGCGCAGCTACCTCCCGGATATCACCGGCAAGGAGCCCGTGGTGAAGGACTCCGAGGCCCTCGACCCGGACGAGAGCGACCTCCGGAAGATGTGCGTCATCGCGTAGACACTGGTCATACCTTGTGCGAAGGTGAGTGAAGCGACCCCGAGTTGATAGCACAGGCGGCAGAGACAGCGTGCAGTCGCGCCATACGCCCACTGAACCGAGTGAGTGCCTATAGACTCGGCGTATGTGTACATTTCCAGTTAAGTGCATAGTTGACAGCGTATGTCATTTATTTGGCAGCATTTTATATAGTTTACGAAATCTAAAATCCTATTTTGTTGAATCATCATTTTTATTCCCAGCCGAACCTGGGCTTTGGTTTATTGAATAATGTTAAATTTGCCACCGAAACGTTTTTTGTTGATTCGGATGGTTGTTTGTTATGCATTTCGCCGTCGGTTGATCCGAAGGCTCTATAGTATTGTAGTTAGAATTTTGATTTGGTACAAAGCTCTAAATTATACCAAAAGTGTATAACGCTGATTTTCGAGTCAGGACAGCTGGTCAGGCGGGCTGTCGCGTCGCGGACCTGTCCCCAAGTGATGTACTACTTAGATTTTATTTATGTGATAATTATAAAAATATATGCACGAGGCGGTGACGCCTGGTTATTTTTTTAATTGTATTCGAGACTGATGTGATGTAATAATAATGTGATGTGCTATATTTACTCATTGATCTATTTTTTATTCAAATATGATTACGTGTAAGTCGGTGTGCTGTGTTTTGTGTCGATGATTAAAATATGCCAGTACCCAAAGATACTAAATAGGACTTGAATGTTTATACCTTTCGGTATTAAATACGTTTAGAAATGTGTGCAAAAGGTGTTTGTTTGCATTCCAGAGCAAGTTTTGTAATGAATATTTTTAATATCGACATAAGTCATACATAAGCACACTTATTGAATACGCATGCAGGTGTCTATAATGTTTATAGTTGTAATTATTATGTTATGCGGTTTAAGTTTTATGTCATACTACCGCACTCAGAGACGTCAATTAACTTTGCTGCGTCTTATTCTATTGCTATAGCAATGAAAGTGACAGTAGCAACTTTAATTAAACTTAAAGTTAATCCTGACGTCTCTGAGTGTGGTCGTTAGAGTATAGTTATTGTTTTGGTGTTGCGACACCTTTAGGAGCTGCTTTAGTACGGCTAAACGGGCTCAATTTGTCTAAACAGAAAACAGAAGTATAAGGACACTATTTATCTATAAATATTAATCTTTATTATTATTAGTTTTAAACATTTGTCAACATTTTTCGTCAATATTTTTCAATATAATGTGTCCAACTCCAAATATAATACATACATCGATTTTTTTTTCAGTTGTGAAGCGTCTAGACTGTAACATATCCTGTCACGAAAGTGTTCTTATATTTCTGTTCAGGTTTTAATATTAATTATTATTTATTTGGCTTAGGGCACAACGTCGTACAGCTTAGTGAGTTCAAAGGATTAGACGCAAGGTATACAAGTATTCGATACGTTCGTTACGTGAAATGATATTAAACAAGAAATTTCGCGATCCCACTTCTGAAAATCTTGTTGGTGTATTTTTAAAACTGTAGCAGGCACTTGGATTCTTTAATGGATTTATGTGAGAGAGGTTGTAAACGATTTGGCTTGCCCAACGTAACTCTCAAGCGCGAGCGAGATGGTATAACCTTGTTTTGCTGTTTCATGGGAATTGTTGTGAACTCTCGTCCGTTAAAATTGGCAATGACTATTTTAAAACTTCAGTCAATCAACCCAATCGCGTTATTTGCTTAGTCTACACCTCATTTGACCAAATGATATGTTTGTGAAATAAATCAGTTTGTGAAACGTTTTTTGGTAAAACATGAGTGAATCCTAATTATTAGATGAGCTAAAAAAAGCAGTACAAGAGATTCCTGTTTGAGTCTTCGATCAACAATACTCAAGTAGATAATCGGGCATAAAAAACGGCCGAGAGAATAAGACCTCACTTCAAAATGGGACCTTATTTTAATTAAGTAAAATTAAGCCTTGCGTTATGAGATACGATTTAAATTAATGACTGACAAGTATCTAAGTTTGTATTGTATAGGTTGTCCTAGGACACTTTTCTAAGAGAATTTTGTATCGAACGGTTGGTACGTCTATGTGTTGAGTATTATCGAGTCCCAGCGTCTTATTTTATTACTATTTGATTTAGTAAGTGAAATAGTGGTTTCGAAGGCGTGCTATACACGGTGCGCTTATTTTTTATTGTTTATACAGTAAACTGAAATGCCTTTTGGTGTGCCATTAATTTCAAATTCCCTTATTTTCCATACCAAATATATTTAAAAAAATATTTTTATCTGGTCCCTTTTATGATTTTTAAGGTATTTTATTTGATGTCTTGCCAGGAACTTTGTGGAGCATGCGTTGGTTTGTTCCAATACATAGTCAAAGTCATGAACTGTTTACAGTAATGTTTCATGAGAGCATGTACCTACGCTGAGCTTGTTCTCCTGTTATTTAAGTAATTATCCCTGTGCAATAAATAATTTCTTACACAAATTTGTTTTTTTTTTTCATTTACGTGTCCATCTAATGAATTGTCAAAGGCCGGAAATACACGAAATGGACCGCAATTCTGGTAAAACAATGGAGATATGTATTTGATCGCGTCGCTGCAGTTCAAAGCGGTCAGTCTTCCCCGACTGCCAGTGTATTACCGGCCAACATTGGGAAATAACTCGAGGCTCCGATATGTTGTCGGTAGTTTACAAATTAGGCAAATCTTTGAGCGTTTATTTAGGGCCTGTACACAAAACTGCGATGCGACGTCGCATCGCAAAAATCTACGACGCAAATGTAATGAGAGAGAGAGAGAGAAACATTTATTCGGCTATAACTGTAAATTGTATAATTGTATGTGTTTACATACAATTATAATAAATCAAATAACTTATAAAATTTACTAATGAGATGTATAATAAACTGCGCAGAAAGCTCCTAGATTTTTGCGATGCGACGTCGCATCGCAGTTTTGTGTACAGGCCCTTATATCTATGGACTAAGTACAGTCAAGGTTGTAAATATAGACACGTTCAGAATGTCAAAAATATGTAACCACGACCTTATTACGGCGATATAAGACCGTGGTTACATATTTTTGAGGCTTTGGACCTATCTATGTTTATAACCTTGACTGTACGAATTTCAACATACGATGTTAAATGTTAATCGACTGTTAGTTCACACATTTTGACAGCTGTTAACACTCTAATCGACTGTTAAGTGGTTGGTGAAATCCGACATAAGAAACGGTAACTTTTCCATTAAGAAAATTAGTCCTACATTTATATACTGCCATCATACGCCAATAGACGGGGTCTCAAATTAAATAATCGAAGCAGATTCAATCCTCATCCGTTAGAAATATGGTTGCACTTGCTACAGGAGTTTTGTCTGAGATCGTATATCAGTATAGTTAATTTTCGTAACTCAATGGAAAAGTTACAAGTAACGGCACGGGGCCTATCTAACAAAACTTTACAAGTGTAAAATTCGACAAAATTGTTAAGTTGTAAACAAAATTATGTATTACAATAATTACAAAAATGTATTAGTTACTAGTCTATAGTCTACAAATAAGTCACACTTGTAAAAGCGTAACACAAAAAATGGAATAACACGATAGCTACATAATTGTATAGATTGTAGGTTTGTATTGTAAATTACAAATTGTAGATATTATTTATACAATTTCGTAAATTTATAAATATGTATCAATATATTTCTCTTTTTTAATGTTGAAGGTAGTTTAACTTTGTATAAGCTAATATCAAAATAATCATAATTAAATCTATCTACTACTTACTGATGGTGTCCACTGTTTGTGTGCATACATTGTGAACAGAACGACACATCGTCATTTTGGAAACAACATGAGCGTCGCCTGTTATATGGTATTGAGAACCTGAGCCGAACCATCTTAAAACTGCAAGTAGCTGTTGCTTTGAATCAAGAGCGTGCTTTTACTACTACTGTCACTAGAACTGGACATTGTAATGCAACAATAGTAGATTGTACAACAAACAACAAGTGCATAAAACGCACCATTTTACGCGAGACGTTTATCCAAGCGAGCTTGCGAGCGAGGATGGATATAAAGTCGAGTGTTAAATGGGTTTTATGGACGAGTTGTACACTCTACTTTTCACTTCGATTGCGAAGAAATTAAACAGCAACATGATAAAAATAATAATAATAATAAATGCGACGAAATAAAAATTATAAGTTTATTTTATGAAGCTTTATTTGCTTTGGCTGTTGGTATCCTTGTCTTGGTCTTAGAATACTAACGAAAGGAAATAAAATAAAGAGGTTATTCTATGAAGTTAAAGTTGTTCGTGTGGCTGTTGGACCGATTGCCTAGGTCTTCGACGAAGATTTTACTTTATGCACTAGAGCATAAGAAGCGACTTTATGTCGCCTACGCACGACATATAGACGAACTTTTAGAGCATGAGAAGTGAAAAAGTATTTTCTCAGACTAGAATACGAGTAAATAAAATCGTAATTACCCTCTTGACACACACATAGGTGAATCGTAAACTTATTGCTACAATTCAACAAATAATGTATACTTCTTGTCGCTACAATTTATCGTAGGTAACACAAATCTTAATCTTACAATTGTCACCTACAAGTTTGTATGTTTTTCCGGAGAAACATTTTGTCGTATGTATATTTTTGCGATACGCCGAATTGTTACAATTTACATATTTGTAAGAATTTACCATTACAATTTTGTCGCTTGACTGTTTTGTGGTATGTACACTTGTATTTTTACAATTTGTAACTTGACACTTGTAAAATAGTAATTGTAAGTTTTATAGGATATCGCGACGCCGCTCACGTCTCCGCCGCGAAATCGCCGACCGAATGGCGGTAGATGTGAGCGGTGTCGCCGATATTCCGCGAGAAAGAGATAGAAGCATGGCCAATTTAACGCGGTAGAACAGGCAGTTTCGCTCGTCATATAACCGACAAACGGTGGCGGAACGTCAGCGGTTTCGCCGCATTGATTTCGCGGCGGAAATGTGCTACCGGCGTAAAAGGTTGCACAAGCCGCTCGTTTCCGCCTCAGTGGAAAGGCAACCTTAGCCTTTTAGTTAAAGGTAAATCCGAAATGCTCTCAATCAGGGGGTACCGGAGGTGAAGTCAATAAAACAAGTCACTGGACTTTTGAATTTTTATTATTAGATTTACACTGTCATTTACAATAAATTTCAATGTAGTTGGTAGGACATAAATCAATATTGCATAACACTAAGGCTAATTGCATCAGTATTTTTTGTGGATAAATTAACAAAAATATATGCAATATTACAAATTCAATGAATAATAACGCTAATATCTTACTCGGGCACGCACTGGCGCAGCCGGCCGGGTGGAATGTGGCGCGCCGCGGCGCGGGCGCAGGCGCGCGGGCGGCGGCGCCCGCGCCGGGGCAATTCAATTCAAATAAATATTTTTCCAAGTGCATTACCTTATTCTAGCACAACTTTTAGAACTACGGTTCGTCCTGTAAAAATCGTAAGAGATTTAGCGCTACGGCGTAATATTTTCGAGAAACATGCGAAATTAAAAAAAATAAATTAAAATATACAAAATCTCTATCACAATACTCGTAAGTAATTAAAGCAATTCAGTGTGAATACTCCAAAAGTTGTAATACGAACGAAGCGGGTACATCGACAATGTCTTTATCTAACAAGCGCGGCGGCCGGGGCCCTCCGTCTTTGTTCAACAACACCAGTACAGTACTACACAGTAGTCACAATTTACACAAACGCATTATAATGTTGCAATAAATACACAAGGAGGTATGCATGTCTGCAGCGCGGAGCGCACGTACGATAGATGCGATACATGAAGACCAACAGGGTGACGCCACTATCACTTAGCTAAATATTGCAAGTCACTACTAATACCACCCTAATAATGTTAGTTACCGATAAAATATATGTTATGAATGAATGATCGACCGAATGCGAGAAGCGGCGCGTCGCGGAGACGTTTGTGCGGCGCGACGTCGCGACAACAGGATCAAATAAACGCTTCAGTGTATCAACAGTCGCTACGGTGCTAAGACTCAACGGAGTAAATACTTTACACGCGGTATAAAATACTTAGAAAATTTACAATTCCCACCTCAAGAGTACCTGAACATGACGAAAGCCGAGCGGCGCAGAGATCATCCGAACGTGAACCATTAACAAAATACATTCTCAACAACATACAGTTAAAATGCAATACCAAAGTACTTTTCCTTAACATTATTCCTCGTAATCGAAAACAAATTTATCAAAAGAAGTACATATTCATAATATTACTCGTATAATTTGACACAATACATAAACGAAAATGACAATTGTATAGGTGTTTACATCGGTTGTTCGGGTTGACAGAATTTAGTGGCGAGTGGGTCAGGGGGGCGGGAGAGGCTACAACCGGTTGTCATCGAGGGCTGGCTCTTACATCGTACTATATTTATTTTTGTTATTATATTTAAACAGAACGCTCAAAGGTATTACGACACGTCCTGGTCCTCCACGTCTTGCGTTTGCTCTTTCTGTTCGGCTTCACCTGCAATCAACAACGCACCCGTCAATGCAATTAACAATCACACTATCTGGCAGTAATTAAATAAAGATAAATTATACTGAAATCCACAAGTGATAAAATTCAAAGTGGCAGCCAAAATTCTATCCATTGCGTGACAGAAATGAGTTTGATAAAAATGTTCGGAGTGAAATTGGCAACATGATGCAATTTTCTCAAAATGCTGCTTAAAACTGTAGTTGCCACTTGAGAAAAATGTAGTACTACCTCACCTGTCACCACATCTAGCACTTTTTGCCAAGTTACAGCAGGGTCGACATTTTTGGGCGTTTTGTTTTTATAAAAAAGTATACATAGTTAAGGACTAAAATTAAGAAACGGTAACTTTTCCATTACGTTACGAAAATTAACTATAGACAAATAGTGGTATCTCAGACAAAACTCCTGTAGCAAGTGCAACAATATTACTAACGGGTGAGGATTGAATCTGCTTTGTTTATTGAATTTAAGATATCGCCTATTGGCGTATGAGGGCTGATTACAAATATATGACTAATTTTCGTAACGGAATTGAAAATTTTAACCGGTTTCTTCATTTAACATTTAACCAATAGAAAACTCGAAATAGAATAAAATAAAATAGAATAATAATAATAATTTTAGTCTTTAACTATGTACTTTTTTATATAAAGGCCCTAATCTCATCAAAGAGTGTTCTCATAAAATACACTCGTGTTCTCACCCTCGGCGTCGCCCTGCATGTCGGAGGTCCAGAGCGTGAGGTTGTCGCGCAGCAGCTGCATGATGAGCGTGGAGTCCTTGTAGCTCTCCTCGGACAGCGTGTCCAGTTCGGCGATGGCGTCGTCGAACGCCGCCTTGGCCAGCCGGCACGCGCGGTCCGGGCTGTTCAGGATCTCGTAGTAGAATACCTGTACATTATAGACGAAGAGCGTTAGTTTAAACAATAGAACAAAAACCCACTTTAGTTTACAAGTTTACTTAATGACCGGTCTTCTAAGAATTGCCTATTTGGTGCCTAATAGGTACATGAAATATATTCAAGCCAGTGTCAAGTAGGTATACACATGATTCTTGCAACCGACTTCGATATATTTCATGTACTTATTAGGCACCAAATAGGCAATTCCTAGAAGACGGGTCATTATTAAACCTTGTTTAGTGGGTTTCTGAAGAAAGTTTCACTTTCTGTTAATTTTTTTTTTCGCTTTGGTGGTCATCTCTGTCTGGTCTTCATCATCAGTTCCTCTTCACCAAGAAGTACTTTTACAATGCAAATTCTCAAGGTCTGACAGGAAATACCAAAATCGTTGTATGTGTGCCTATAACTTTTGAGGTGTTCTCTCGATTTCTTTCAAACACAAAAAGATTTTTTAAAATTGGTCCACAATTGACAGAGAAATCGCTGAACATACAAAAAAAAAACTTTCATACATCCGAACATGAAACCTCCTTTTTTGAAGTCGGTTAAAAATAGCACAAATTACAATGAGAACTCTACACGTGACTGTGACCAGCAGACAGACGGGATACAATGGCGTTTACTCGTTTCTTTGTTTCTTGTGCCACTGCCATCACACCTATGTTATTTTCTCACTTACACACGTAAAACGTCTATTAGGTACGTTACTAAGTTTGAATCTCGGCCGGAGCATGGTACATGTCAAATTACATGAACACGTTTACGGTAAGCAAGTTTCAGATGAACAAAGGGCGATAGATAATGTATAAGTAGTTGATCATAAAGGTAGTGCAAGTATTTGTTTGATTTGGTCAACACGCTTGGCGTTTTCGTGCGAAGATTAACTCATGTTTCAACGGTCGCATATCTGGGCCGGCCTATTTCATCCAACGACCATTAATACCATCTCATAATCGCGTGACGCAAGCCGGATAGTGTGCTAATCCGCGTAAACCGCCCGCGTCACATATTTACGACTTCGACCACGCCAATAGCTACACCGAGAATGTGTACACAGTGATGTCACTAAGAAACTTTGTAATTGATTCATGAAACAATTGAATTTCAAAAACTTCATAACACATTCGATGCCGCTTAACCTCCAAATTTAGTAATTGACACATCCTGGTGTGTCACCGGCGCCAAATGTTAAGGCTATTATTCTTAGTCAAAAATATAAAAGTAACATGGACACTTTGGTTATATAAATAATAAAATCTTTTCTAACCCTAATCCAAAATCTGGTAAATGGATTTTAAATAACCTTTTGCAAAAGTTATGTTTGTTCGAGTATATATGCACATAAACTCTAAATTGTGTCTAATATGCAGATCAGTGTACAGACTCTGCGTTTCGAATAAATCATGGGCCCTTGACAAGACACCCTTGTCTTTTAGCTCAGCAAAATCTTTAATTATCAGGTAGATTTTGATAGTTTTATAATAATAGACAGAAGAGATTTCAAAAGTAAAGAAAAAGAAGATAATGCAAGTTTTCCATTTTATTAAACTTTCACCAGTTTTAAAATAACCTTCTATAATTTAGAGGTACATATATAGTTTAACGATAAAACTTATGCAACTTTACAACACTCGAGTGGCCTACTCGTTATCAACATGCCACTTGTAAAACGTTAACAAACTCATTAACTCAGTGTCAGGTCAAGGTTGGCGCCATTTTAACCGAGTAGTTTTTTATTTCGTACATCTCATTACCTTTAAAAAAAAATTCAACAAGATAATTGTACAATTTAAGTTACAGTCGTTCAGTAAATAGTGTTGTACGGAAGAGGTGTGATTATTCAAATCAACTTGCTTATTAGATAATCCTCCTACCAATTAACATACACGACTTGCTAAACGACCTTTTTCAAGTCCTGCGTGGTAACAACCTAGCAAGGCACTCCCAAGTAAGATCGCTCGAACTCGTGACATCGTAACGGTCAAACAAGCGTCCACCTGTCGTTTCGGACGATAACTTCTTTCATATAACTTATGGGACATTTCACGTGAAGCGGACAGGGAAAAAAAAGTGAGGTTCTGAAAATCGACCACATTCGGCCCATTTGTACTTCTAGTAGGTATGAATGTGTACGCAAAATATTTTTTTTGTATAGTGTATATTTACCAAGTTATAGGTTTCAAAAGAATTGTCGTTGATTGGTACTACAATTTTTCGAAAGTAATTTTTCGAATATAACAAATCTACTATAAAATATTTTACGTAGCGATACATATTAAAAATATACTGTTCTTTTTGACAGTAAAAAAAAATTTAAAAATTAAAAAAAAATTAATGGCCAAAACCGGAAGTAAACTTTTCAAACCAGAATTACAGTCACTTCGACCAATTTTTTTTTATTTTTTTTTCTTTCAAAATATAGCTTAAATGATAATGAAAGTACACTAGAAAATTTAAAATGGGATCTCTATTAGTTTAGGAGATACGTTGAATAATATACACCCGCGTCGCAAGGGGCGTCATATGTAGCACTTGCTTAGATAGGTTGGTGTGCGTCAAATAAAATGGCTTGTATAAATTACTGTGATAAAATAGTTCAAACATAATAAAACAACATTGGTACAACACAAGAACTGTTTATTTTGTAATTTTAACAATTTTACAATGGGAATCTATGGCAGAACTGGTCCTCTTTACAAGAAGGCCTGTGGTTGTTGGAATGAAGCTGTGAAACTTTTTGGTTCCTGAAATGGTGACCGTAGACGCAAACCGGGGTTCCAAAAAAAAACTCTGACGCTCTATATCATCTTTAGAACAGAAATAAATGGCGGTTTGTTTTAAAGATGATTTTGCCCATTCATATAATCGCATTGGTGTTATAATTGCTTTACTTGGAGGTAACTGTAAACTTGCACGCGCAGCTAAACGTTTCAGATTCCCCCCTAGACCATCGCATGGCCCCTTTCCGTGAGATGTTGCATGAAAATGCAACTCTGCATCTGCATTAAAATCTTCTTTGTAATAAAACAGATTCACAAAGTTAACTCTATTTTTAAAATGTTGGGAAAACTTATTTCATATCATTAAATGAGGTTAAATATACCCTAAAACGATATAAAATATTAATAAAGTTGCAATATCGCGCAAACTGCTCAACCTTGCAAGCGCTACATATGACGCCCCTTGCGACGCGGGTGTATATTATTCAACGTATCTCCTAAACTAATAGAGATCCCATTTTAAATTTTCTAGTATACTTTCATTATCATTTAAGCTATATTTTGAAAGAAAAAAAAATAAAAAAAAATTGGTCGAAGTGACTGTAATTCTGGTTTGAAAAGTTTACTTCCGGTTTTGGCCATTTTTTTTTTTTAATTTTTTAATTTTTTTTTACTGTCAATAAGAACAGTATATTTTTAATATGTATCGCTATGTAAAATATTTTATAGTAGATTTGTTATATTCGAAAAATTACTTTCGAAAAACTGTAGTACCAATCAACGACAATTCTTTTGAAACCTATAACTTGGTAAATATACACTATACAAAAAAAATATTTTGCGTACACATTCATACCTACTAGAAGTACAAATGGGCCGAATGTGGTCGATTTTCAGAACCTCACTTTTTTTTCCCTGTCCGCTTCACGTGAAATGTCCCTTATACTGGTTACAACCGTTGCAACAGACTTTCTATGGCACGATTCCGTTGTCCAAAATTGTAGAGATAAAATACTATCAACCGACCGTTTTGACCTGCAGTCTGCCGTAAGGGCACGAGTCGCCGTCGTAGATGTAGAGAGACAAAACGTGATCCCCTGCAGTCTGCACTAAGGGCTCTAAGGGTAGTGAGTGTATAGTGTGTACTCACTGAGAAGTTGAGCGCAAGCCCGAGCCGGATGGGGTGCGTGGGCGGCAGCTCCGTCATGGCGATGTCGGAGGCGGCCTTGTACGCAACGAGCGAGTTCTCGGCCGCCTCCTTGCGGTCGTTGCCCGTCGCGAACTCCGCCAGGTATCGGTGGTAGTCGCCCTGCAACAAACATAACAAACATTGTATACATTGTTCTTGACGATTGTGATGTTTGTATATAATATTAAGCTAAGCTACACACACGTCAGTTGAAGCCGTCATGTGTCATCTGTACATACTTAGGGCATGATTCTGATGCGGCGACGTCAACTGGGTCGCGCGACGTCGCGGTAGCTGTATCGGAGCCATGCCTTTAGTCTTATTTAAACAAAAGGCTGAAGTGACTTTTCTCTTACGGTATACTTACTACGTTTTTTGTTTTCAGGTTAAGTAGTAAGGTAGGCATAAGGATGAAGGCTGATTACACATAAGGAAATATAACATCGAATATACTCTTTGTATACATAGCAAGCTGAAACCCGACTGGCGACTAGTATGACGACGCACTTACAATTTTTATATACACTGTTAAAATCATTACTCTACTTTTTGCTTCGCTTCAGTTGGGTGAAAATTACGAAATTACTTTTGAACTTCGAATTGAACAAATATGGACATAATCAAGAATTGTGACAAATATTTATTCTCTTTACTCATTAGAGTGTGAAAACCCCAATTTTTATGAAGCTGGTAGCAGAGTTTCGAGGTATTGTGAGTCAGCGTTGCGTAGTTTCTACGCAGTCAAATATGACACCTACAAAGCTTATCTTTTATTTGTAAAGCCCTAAAGAAGCGTCGCGGCCGCCTCAAGTATATTCTCGAACATATTTGAACAAGATAAATATTTTTACATAATAGGGAATATGCATGAATTTTTTTTTTGCTTTAATAAAATTTCATTCATGTAATAAACCGTAGAAACAATTATTTTTCGAATAACTATAAAAATAACCAAGATTATAAGTCATTAAAGATTTGTATTTATCTCTTTCTAGCAAAACAGAATTTAACATGGGAGTTAATATGGCCGTAGTGCACGCTGACGTCACAGTTCATGTCGGATCTCTGTCTAATTAGTAGATTTTAAATGCTTATATTATCCGTATTTTTTGACGATTTTAATTTTAATTTACTTTTTGCCACCTCTTTTACAGCTTTTTTTATATTTTGTTAAAAAATGCGATAAAATAAATATTGCATATTCCCTATTGTACTTTTGTCACTGAAGAGCTGTTTCTATTAAATATAGGCTATTTCCCAGTTTCCCTCACAGCTGAATCGTCCTAGTTGCCTGCCTAACCTAACCTAACTTTTCGTTTAGAACTGAAATACTAACTGTCACTCAATGTTCAAGGCAAATGCATTTGATTGTGTGATACAAGTTTATCTTAGTAGGAGCATCATACCATACAAAGTTTAAAAATGCATTAAAAGTGAAATTAATGGGGCATTAGCATGGCTCATGTTTTCAGGCTGTTTTTTGCATGAACCCCCGAATTACCAAAATAGTGTATGGAAGAGTCCCTTCCTGTCCAGAGTTTGTCTTTACATTCATAACTTGACATGCACTTCAGTTTTTTTCCAGATTGCCCCCCCAAGATTTTCATAGTACCTAATAGGATGGACAGGGTGGAAGATGGGAATCACCCTGTGTGTGTTTGTGTGACCAACCTTCATTTTGTAGTAAAACACTTTGGACTCGCCGGTCTGCGAGGAGGGGATGAGGTGCTTGTCGAGCACGGCCAGGATGTCGGAGCAGATGTCACGCAGCTCCTTCTCGACCTGAGACCGGTACGCGCGGATCATGCTCAGCTTGTCCTCCGCGCCCTGAAACAACAACGTGGTTACCACGAGCCACTGAATTCCAAACTTCACTAGTCATTCGTGACTCGTGACCAAATAATCGAGAGAAAGGGGTGGGAGCTAACGTAACTTCGAACTTGATTTTAAAAATCAGGCCCCCTAATATCCCTCTAATATTTTAGGGTCAAGGTCCGCACAGATCCCTATAAAACGAAAGCGATATATTGGCACTGAATGTGAGTAGGACAGGCCACATAATTTACATCTTTTTAATTCTATCCCTTATAACGTTTGCAAATGGAACCATAATCGTCTCAAGATACTCCTGCCTATTAGAAATAAATATAAATAGAAACTGTTACTGTTTAATTTTGGTATCTGTGTGTGTTGCCATTCTTTTCATAATCTTTAATCTTTGTTTTTTTTTCTTGTGATCGTCGAATAAATGTTTTTATTTCTATTTTATAATTGTCTCAAGATACTCCTGCCTATTATTAGGACATTTCACCTCTTCGAGCTTCGACATTAGTATCATAGGACCCTCCATTATGTAACGTAGTACTATAATATAGTACTACGTTATTATTAATAATCAGAATGTCATGGTAACGGCAGCGCTCATTCGTTTACTCAAGATTATGTAGCCGCTTATTGTTTAACTTCGCTTTTAAATAGAAGATACATATATACAATTACATAAATTCAATTAAAACAAATACAGAATCAAATCATCGTCAATGATAAGAGGTTATGAACGTAAACATTACATATGAAAGAGAACGACAATAATGGCCAGAGATGGTAAAGAACGAATTTATCTAGGCGATAGGGTGTAGCAATCCGAGCAATCGTTTATAGTGTGAATTACTTAGAAAAGTATTTCTCCAAATTTTATCCAATTTACTCAATTAGGTAGAATAGGCGAGTAGTAAGCATGAAACTATGCAATAATCTCCAGTTAAAGCTTAGTAATAGGGTTCCGTTGGCACCTTTTGGGTACGGAACCCTAAAAACTATTGATGATGGCCTTTTAGTTAGCCAACGCTCGGCGTCATTAGTTGGGCCACATAAACTAGCCACTATGTTTACGGACACACCCGCCGATTCAATTAGCACCTAGATAATTACTTTCAGAATTAAATATGGATCCACCATGACGTAGCCACTCCAGTTGACATTATATCTCATAGCAACTAATCGTAAGATTCTGCGATATCAATAAATTGTTATCTCCAAGTGCCGACAGAAACGATAGGTAAAATTTAAAATATCTACAAAATAACCTGTGTATTACGCAAGACACATTGGAACATAAAATAAACTAGTGGCTTTGTGAGCTGTAGACCTCGCGACAAACTTAACTTTGCCGTTGGACTACTGTTATCGCCATACATAGACATAGGTCGCGGTCAGTTCACCAACACCGCAAACGAGTTGGTAAAACGCAAAAACCCCATATCTCCGCCATTTTGAAAAATTTTGAAAAACTCAATCTACAAGAAAAATCCATATAATTATCGAACCTGCTCACAAAATTTTACGAGAATCTGTTGAGAAACGCGACCTGTAGAGGAGAACAGCCGGACATACGAACGCATTTTTGCCCAGGCTGAAACGGAGACGCTTCGCTCGCTCGGTCAATAATGTGAAAGTTTGGGATGATGATAATAAATAATAAGGAGTCTAAAAATGTTGGTATGTCATACCTAACTACTTTTATCCATGAAAATTTTAGTTTCTCGAGTTTCTGGGAAATAACGAGAACTGATGTTTCATTAGCCGCATCCATTTTAATTTAACGATATGAAACTCCTTAAACCAGTAAATTAAATATCTACATAAAAATAAGATTAATCAGACTAATTATGCAAATGTGCGCGAAAGTTTTCGCACGGCTCGTCGGTTCTAGATAGTTGACAAATTAGCAGTTAGCTAAATTACCTAAATACGTCGGACATTCTGCGTATAAGTACCCACGAAACCGCCTATAAAGACTTAAGAGGTCAAATACCCGTAAAAATATCCATTTACTAGCCGCGGTCGCGGAGGTTAATGGCAAAAAATACCTGATAAAGCCCTAGCCCACATTAAACCAATAATGGGTGGCCTAACCTAACCTAAGCGTGGCTAGCCAAAGTGGGTCTAAGAATGGCTGTAGCCGTGTGCCAAAAACCTACTTGCTGCATTCCTAAACTAAGTAACAAAACAATTAGGAAGAAACCCGCTCAGACAGAAAGCCAAACGTCGGGACCAGACTTCATTAATTCGTTATATGACCACACCCATGCATAAAATATGTATTTCTGGTAGTGAAGGTTTAATCAAATTCCCGTGCTGTGGTGGCCTCAAAACTTGTTTCAAAACGGACAAAACATCGCATATAAAGGAACCACCGGGGCATAACGACTTTTTCCACGAAATGTATTGTAACCTCGTGCTACTAACTGTGTCTAGAAGAAAACACACTGAACACACAATTAACTCTGGCTTAACAGCAAGAGAAAATGATGCTTTATTGCCACCCACATAGAAACATTGCAAACATTTTATCTCAGAATTAATAGATCAAAGATTTAATCTTAGAATTAATAGATCATCCCTATACTAGAAAAAACCGGCAAAGTGCGAGTCGGACTCGCGTACTAAGGGTTCCGGTACCACCGTACAAGATTTAACGCTATACTACTATGGAGGCCCCTTTCATTTTTGATTTTATTTTATTTTTATTATTCGTCGTTATAGCGGTAATAGATTTACACTGAAAATTTCAAGTGTCTACCTATTACGGTTCATGAGATACAGCCCGCTGACATAGACGGACGGACAGCGGAGGCTAAGTAATAGGGTTCCGTTGACACCCTTTGCGGACACCCTTTACGGAACCCTAACAAGACAAGTGCCGCAACAGTTGTCAACCTTAATTTGCGCTGACCATAAAATGCTTATTATTATGCTTATTTTATGCCCAATTAGACTCAAATATAGTTAATACATAGTTATTTATTTAGTCCAATTACTAATATTATAAATCCTAAAGTGAATTTGTCTGTATGTTTGCTACGCTTTCAAGGCTAAGCTACTGAACAAAAGATAATTTTTACCGAAAACAAATACCTAGGTGATTATCGAGGGAATTTTGATAAACGAGTTCTACCACAGAGGAAGTAGTGTGCAAAATAGTTTGCACAATAGGGACAATATATTTATATACCTAGGTTCAAGTATAACGGTCAATGTATGATTCATTGACAATTGCAGCAAGACAATTAGTGTGAAAGTCTCACTACCAGCTTATTTTTAGACTATTAAATGAAGCTTAGTCATCAGATGATTAAGTATGATAATTTATATTCAAATAGCGTTTTAAATGCAGACTCGATTAGAATGTGAAATTGTCAGTATAATTAAATCTAGTTAAATAGCACGTCGGCGTTTTATGAAGCCAGTTCTTGAGTCATAAACTTTGATTGTTTCATCTTAATTATAAGTACACGTTAAAAGTTGTGATCGCATTACAAATACTTTCTACGAACATTTTAGCCTTTTTAGGGTTCCGTATTAAAAGGACGATAACTCATTAATTTGCGCAAAAACTTTTTTTACATCGCGGTATCCTACTTAGTGAACAGAACATGTTGACATTTTCGTCTCAATTTTATCTACTAATCATTTTTAGCAACTAGAAGGTAGGTACGGAATCTTTTTCAATATGTCTTAAAAAAGTACAACGCCATGTATTTTTTCCAATTGTGTACCTCTCTTTAGGCTAGACGCGACATTACAGGCCACAAAAAACGACCTTGATTGACTTCACACTTATTCAAGTTTACCCACTGGCTAAGCTAACGGCGTGGCGGCTAACAATGCTTTTGTACCTACTTCAAGAGTTCCACGATTTATGGCGAAAAGGTTACTAGAATAATTTGTTCTTATTGCTGTATTTGCATACGTAGACTGTAAATTCGTGCTTTCGAACTTTATGTTAAAAATACCTAGCCTAGACAAATGAATTCAATTTTTTTTTATTATAATGAGCGTTGCTATGACCACAAAGGTGACCTTTAGGTGCACGATACTTTATTATCTTTTACCCTCACGCACACTGCTGACTTTCTATCGGCCGATTATACGCTTGTCCTTATCCATTTTTACAACGTTGGAAACCAAAACACAATCGGCCGACTAATATCTAGTCTGCAGGCTGCACGGGGCCTTACTTTGATAAATGTTTATAGCTACCGCAAATTTAAAATTGGAATCGGGTCCGTCAGGGGGGGAAACTGTCTTATTTATTACGGCGTATTTTTGCCCCCTTACTAATAAACGTTGAGTAACGTCTGAGTAGTTATACAATGCTTTGTCCTTATCTGTCGAATTCAAATGTCACAATGACAGATAAGGACAAAGCATTGTATAACTACTCAGCCGTTACTCAACGTTTATTAGTAAGGGGGTTAATGTGACAGAAACGCCACCTGGAAACCTATCGGAACTATTTGCTACGTTCCAGTTAAATCAAAATACGATTCACATCGAGAAACAGAACAATTCAAATTATTATTTTATTAATCAATGAAATTTGGTGTAATAATTTGAGTACGTTTTTGGTAAAGTATGCTACATGAAAATGTTATTTATGACACATTTATGTCATGATACCCGAATCATTAAAACTAAACGTAAGAGCTTCGGCAGTATCAACTTCACCTACTTGCTCGTTTATGGTTGTTATCATAGTTATTATACTCTTTGGTTGTTGTCAGATTTATTCAGAATGATTTAAAGAAATATTTATAAATACAGCGGTGAACATAATTATTTACAGTTGGCAGGCAAAATTAAGTAT
The DNA here is from genome assembly GCA_963241965.1 of Tortrix viridana. Classification (NCBI taxonomy): domain Eukaryota; kingdom Metazoa; phylum Arthropoda; class Insecta; order Lepidoptera; family Tortricidae; genus Tortrix; species Tortrix viridana. Next base: position 3,056,584 of record OY725191.1, on the reverse strand, counting down.
TGCGGAGATGATCCCATCAAGAAAAGTGCCAGTGTAGCATAACCTCGCGTATCTGCAATGACTCATACGATACCTACATCTGACAATGTATGATTAACTTTTTAATTCCAACACAAAGCACATGTGGTCGTTAAAGCTCGGAGTTCTCGAGCATATAATGCGAATTAACATCAAATATGTGAAAATTAATGTTAGTCTCTTGAGGGACTTGTAAGATTACGAAATTAAAACGTAAGTACCTTTTCGGCATCACTCATGCGATATTAAAATCAATCAAAGAGTTTCTAGTGTCTACATTACTATTTTATTATCTCAGGTACAAGCGGCAAAACATAGCGACAATGATAATATAAAAAACACATTTTAAAAACTTTATTAATGACTCAGTACTGAATCCTCTATCTAGCAAAATGTCCTGTGATACGAATTGGCCAAGAAGCGAAATGTCCATTATGTAAATTGACAATTTTGTGAAGTGCAATCAAGCAAAAATGTCAAATATTTAAAAAGTCCAAAACGCAAATTACCTAATGTCAACCACAAAGCTAAACACACACTTTCATGACCAAGCTCAAATCAAGTAGTTTCGCTGCATACCTGAAATCTATAGCTAGTATAGTATGAACAAGGCTCCCGTGTTCTCGGCATGTCGGGAATATCATAGAGGACACGGTAGCCGTGTTCTCGGTCGTGAAAGTGTTAAATAGCAAAACGTCCAAGACATATGAAATTACCTAATAGGTATCATACCTCCAAATAGTGATCAAAACTCCTTGGTAATACGAAAACACCCTAATAACTAATAATAATTATTACCCCTTCTGATTTATGGACGATTTTCTTTTTGAGCATTGTGCTACTTGGGCTAACTGCTTTCAATAAGATTTGAAAATGAGCTATTCCTGGTATCAGCTTTTTGGCATTATGTAATTTGGACATTATGCTACACAGACTTATTGCTATTTTGATGTTCTGTGTTATTGATGTTATGTTTGGGCAAAATGCTAATATGACACCTGACATTTCGCTTCTTGGTCAATTTGCGTCACTGGACATTTTGCTACATAGACAATTCGGTACAGAGTCATATTAACCACCTATCTCACAATCGTCAAGTAAAGCATATCCGTCACATAAATTAAGCACTTTCCCTTTCGTACATTTGAAAATAGACAAGGCTAACTTTAAGTGGCAGATAAAATTTACTTGTAAGTCGATTGTGAAACAGGCCTTCGGGCCAGTTGGGTGGTAGGTTGGTTAAAAAAAAATACTTCATAACAAGCCACTACATAAATTTTAATTGTAGTCACTGCTATACACCTTACTTATTTTCATCACTCTCGCAGTAAATCTGTTTTTTTTTTTTTTTTTAAGAATGCCATGAACAACAACACATTCTACTCTTAAGGACAAACATACGTAATAATATTCATTGTGGATAACCTGGGTTAAACTCAGTCATAACTATTTATTTGATAAAGTATAAACCTTTGCAATCTTTCAAATCAATAATATTCAATAAACTTATAACAATGCACAAGAGATGATTCAGGTTACAATGGTTCTTGCAAAACTTAATAAGCATTAGTTGAACAAGGCCATTAAATGTTGAACTAACCCTTTGTTCAATCTATTGATCCATGCTGTCAAATAGGTCAACAGGTGGGGCTATCCAATGACTAGCTATATTTTTTCAACAGTCCTAATCAAACTGACACTGCCTCAATCAGAGATGAGTCAGTGTTAAAATGTGACTCGACTCAACTGTTGCTCAATGTACCCTTTACTTTATACTTGACACATGCATTGAAATTATCATGGAAGGAAAGTCAATTTGGTTAGTAATCATAGAAACCAGTAAAGTTGCTATAATTACCTATTTTTAAAACCCGGCAGATTCTCTTGGGACTATAAATATGCTGTGTGTAGATTTTTATTGACAAATTTTTTGGTATTCATTGCATGCTTAAGCTTATGGTTCAAATATTACCCTATTAAGTTGCTCAATGGACCTTATTTTTTTTATGCACAGGCACCTTATGGATCATCCATGCATAATCAGTCTTGTGCCTTTATTTCTATAGACTTATTTACACCAAATATCTCAAATACTTAATAGTTACAATAGAATTTATCTAATCCTGTGTCAAGTATACTGTGTTGCCGTCCTGAGTCAAAAGGTTTATCTCCCTCCATTTTAATATTTTAAGCAAATTTTGTTCTCTCCTATTGATGAAGTAAAAGTCTCAACAGAAGTTCTGCCATTTGGCTCGGCAGAGCAATGTGATCCTGTAAAATAAAAATAACCTACTTTTGTTTCTTCCTTCTGTTCAATGGAAGAGATAATCCTCCAGGAGGCCCGGCGGGCACCGATGACATTCTTGTACGCCACGGACAGCAGGTTCCTCTCCTCCACTGTTAGTTCATTGTCTGATACGTTGCGGGAGGCTACATTCTTCATTGCCTCTACCATTTCTGAAATTTAATTGTTGAGTGACTTAGCTTTCTCTTGACACATTTGCATTGTATTATCTATCTAAATTCATAATGAGGCTTTTAAATTGAATTAACATCTAGAACAGTTATTGTATTATTTTAACATGAAAAACCAATTAATACAATCAAATCCAGTTTCATTGAACTGTTAATTGATTAAAGAATTAATGACTAAGTATGATTACCACTAGCCTGTCATAACTTTAGCAATTGATTAACATGTGACATTTATTGACTGAAAATCTACTAGATTTTGAGGTTATTAATTAAAAAAGAAGTGGTAGAATTTAATGACATACTTAATAAGTTCAATTTCATCAGCAAGTAGCCTTGTTAATCTTACATTATCACCATTGTTGGCATTCACATCATGGCCAAGGGTGAACAACTCACATTAACATAAAGCATCATTCAATAAGTGGTCAAGTTAACAGAATAAGCAAGGTTTCACAAAATAACCTGAAATAACAGACTAGTTGACTAGGTAAGAACACAATTACTAAGTTAAGCAAGGGATTTGTCAACTACAACTACCTTTTACATAACAATTTCAACTCAAAGTATTGGCAGCATTCCGAATAGTGACTACTTTCTAATCTGCACCTGTGGCCAAAAAATACTAGTGCACGAGTTTCTTCTGTGGAATCTGTGCAATCAGCAATACCCATAGGCCTCCCATGGCGGTAACTGCCACACGTGATAAGAAAATCAATCATTAATTGTTGAGAACATGTAGTAACAAATTTCATTCAATGCCGTTATCAGCGAAAGTATATGCATACGCAAATAATATAGCCGGAGATAACCTGTACAAAGATGGCATTATCGTCTTAATTCAAGAGATGAACGCGATAACAAGAGGTTCTCAGCAAGATCGCGAACAATAGGTGAAACCGCGGAGGGCGTTAAAAAGACTGCTCTAATACAGATTCTAATGAAGTCAGATCGTTTCGCGACCGCTAATCTAGCTATTCGACCAAGGTTCGACATGCATGAACGAATTCAATAAGATCGATCGCTGTTTAACTTCCCTGAGAAGAGAAAAATAGGTGACACTTTTTTTCTTCTCGAACTTTTCGCTCAGAACTCAACGAAGACCGTAAATTTCCTACAAAAACTTACGCATATTACATCTAAATATAATGACAAAGGCTCTAAGGCCTAGTTGGCCTGCTTTTTCATCGAAAAAATCTAAGGAAAATGGTAAAGGGCATCCCACCGGCGGATGACGCATCGATCGTTGACCAAGCCTAAAGAATGCCATTGATTTGTTACAGTTTCGAATGAAAAACGGATTCAAATCAATGTATGCCTAATTAAACTTCATAAAGAGGACTTGAAAAGGGACCAAATCGTAGTTTGAGTAAAGATATTTTTCAGACTATCACCAAATCGTCTTTCAACTGTCGGCGAAATTTAGAGAGAATTTTCGCCCTCCTACGAAAAGATATTGCAAAAATATGTACTCACCATCGTAACGCTCAGCCTGCTCAGCTAACTTAGCTTTATACACATTATCTTCCCTTTCCGACATTGTGGATGACAAATGATTTTTCACTAACTATATCCGAATCGCCAGGTCACTAATTCACCAAGATGGCCGCGCCCGCCAACCGAATCCGAATTCGATCTTCAACTAAACTCCGCCCATGACGTCATTCAAATGGCAGCTTCCGTTCTAAAAATGTTGCCAACTTGTATACTAAATGTCTACCAAATTTCAAAGGAAATATTAAATTTTAAATATTATATATTTTCGTGGATAAAATAAGATTATATACATTATATTATGCATATACGGGTACTAATAATTGACTTACCAACCAATTGAAGCCAGTTTCAATACAAAATTCTCTTGGAAAAGTGTCCTAGGGCAACATTTACAAACTTAGATACTTGTCAGTCATAGTCGAACTAAAACATTTTCATAAACGCAATTTTACTTAAAATAAGATCCCATTTTAAAATGAGGTCTTATTCACTCGGCCGTGTTACCGGTTATATAGTTGAGATGAGTTGAGTATTGTTGATCGAAGGTAGGGTAGGTAAACTAATCGAATTCCGTGACTCGCTCTATTCCGTGGTAGCAGTTCTATAATCCGCTAGCTAAATCCAGGAACTGAAATACGACCTTAGAGTGTTAAATAGGCTAAGACAAATAAATAAATAACCTGCAGGGTTCTGTGGCGGATTATAGAACTGCTACCACGGAATTGAGCGAGTCACGGAATTCGATGAGTAGACTATACTAAATACAAATTTAATATTTACTCTGTGTGTTTTACGCCGAAAATCTAAGTTTGGCGTTATGCTACCCAACTCAATCTTCTCGCTATTTTACGCAAGCAGTTTATATAAATCGATCAGGGAATCGATATATTGGTGTACAAGAAATAATACATCAAAAAAATTTAAATATATCAAAATTCATGGTGAAAAATAATAAAATGTATGTATAATGTTAACGCCATCGTTCTTCGAATTTGATGTGTTTTGATTTTTGCTGCACGATAACATAGCACAAAAAGGTATTATCTTGGAGCTTTTTACTGTCCGAAGACGATTTCGAAAATGCGAAATATTCGACTAAATGTGTAGTTTTTATAAACGTGAAAGATCATTTGATAATATACACTACCGCTCAAAAGTATTTAGCCACCCTCAAATTTCATGAAAAATCAGACAACCATTTTATTAATAGTGCTAATTCTAACTACACTTCAAGACTTGAAGAAATATTGTATACGAAAAATCTGCATTACTCAGAAATAAGTCAGAAAAATAATCAAATTTAGTAAATGATAATTCCTTTTAAACTCGGTAATTTTGGTGAAAAGCAAATTTTTAAATGATGCTAATGGCTATATTTTTGTATATTATTTTTTAATCATACCTACCTTATTATTAGTTGATGCTTTTAGCCATATATATAATAAAATAAAATAAAATATATAATTAGACTTAATGTATTGACGAATCAAAAATTTTGTAATTAGTGTTTTTTTTAATGAATTTTACACATTATGTAGAGTAAATTAATTATAATAAACATTTTATCAGTTGTTTTACTTGTATTCAAACATATAACAAAGTTTAATTAAAAAAATGTACAGTGCCTAAATACTTTTGAGCGGTAGTGTACCTCGGCAGAGGGGAAAGTCTGGGTAAGGCCCGTCCTGGTGTAAATGGTCTTAGATACAGACGTCTTTCAAGTAATTGTAATTTAAAAATCTAAATTGATTTTTTCATTTATACAAAAACCAACAGCTACTTAATACATGAGATTATATAATTTATACAGTTCACTAAAATAATGTCATCAAGACAGAAATAATTTATCATTAATATAAGAGTTAGGAACAATTTGGACGCTGTTTGGAAGTCACGTGAAAATGAAAATTGTAGCTCCAACTTGTATAATACATATATAATAATTACTTATATTTGTTCAATCATCAACTTACGTCAATTCCATTCATCTGTTTTGGTTTCTACAATATCTAACGTTCGTAATATCACGATAAAGGTTTTTAAACAGTTTTGGTAGCTCGTGCGTGATGGTATTTTTCAATGGTAGGTAGGTAGTGTTTTTGGTAAACCAATAGCCACATTTTAAAGCTTGTCGGAAGTTTCATGTCGCAATTTTTTTTTTTAATTTTTTTAAAATATTAGGATTAGTAAGATGATTTGAATTATATTTTTTATTATTTAATTCTAAGAATTATTGTTATTAAAGTTTATTTTGTACACTTCATTTCACGTAGTTCCCGCAAAAACCAGCATTTGATAGTACAACCTGTACTGTCAACTGTCGTCTGTCAACCTACACGCTTGGCGGCCATCTTTTAATATCGTTAATCTGTCGGTGTATTGTTGATTGTATTTCAACTAATTATTTAACTTTTATAGTCTAAAATCAACATCCTAAACTATTTAATCGTTTAAATTCATTACACGTTATTGAAAATGTGCCCTTAAAAAAACCTAAATACCTCAGTTTATGTGATTATTCTGGGTCCAATTGGACTTATTTTCAGTCGTTGTAATTATTAAAAATAACTTCGTAGAAAGCCCTAACCGGGGCTTTTACTTGCTGTAATAATGTCTAACGTTAGCTATGATCTTGATACATCAGGTGGGCTTATGCCGGTAAGTTGTTGGAAGCAGTTTTTGCAAGGCCTCAACTTGGGTATAGTGATGCTGTGGCGCCATTTTACTTTGAGCATTTTTGATGTAACTTCGTTCGACTGCGGCTATGTAACATGTTTGTAGAATGGTTTTTTATGTATTTTAGCTAATAAAGGCGTTGATAAAGCCCCCGGACGAGGAGGTAACTACCCAGAAGACCAAGAAATCCCAGCATCCTTACTACAAGAGACCTGGGAAGGGTCACAACCACGACTCTTGCGACGCTTGTGGCGAAGGTGGGGACCTCATATGCTGCGACCGCTGTCCAGCGAGCTTCCACCTTGGTTGCTAGTGAGTTCTTACATTTTTATTAATACAAATTGAACAACTTGTTAGGAGGATGAGTTAAAAATATTTCTTGAGAGAATAGGCTACATACAAAAGTTTGTCTAAAGTTTATTTAAACATATATTATTAAATTACATCATTCATAATTATAGATAAACGAAACATCCATTGGGAAACACAAATTTTACAGAGTATGAGGAGTCCTAACATTTTATTGATTAAAATATAATATATAACATTACAAGTTGATTGAATGTTATATATTATATTTGGTCTCTTCTGCTAAATTGCTAACATGTGGAATAACAATGGTACTCTTACATGTATATTGGCAAAATTGACCCCTTACCTATCATAGAACTATGTCACAATGACACTAAAACCTATTATAAATCAATGTATTTGGCACTTGTAACAATTTATAACAATGTCACTGTAACACAATTCTATAGAATAGAAATAAAATATTATTTAAGGCAACAGATTCAAATTAATTTATTTTCTGGCTAACCCTACAGACTAAAATACATATAAGGCCCATAATGGTGTGTCAGGGTTCCAATTTGCCGATAATGCTTTTCTATGTTATAACAATCTAAAGTATATTAATAAGAAAAATAATATGAATTAAGTTATTTTAGTATTGTTGTGAATTAAGTTAGTATTTTTGTTTATTAACTTTCAAACTAATGTCCTACTGTTTGTGGATTTAATTTAGAACCAGAAATATCTTGCTTTCTTTATTATGTTAAAAATAGCTTTTATTACTACAACATACAAATAAAAATTTATATTACTTACAAATATCTATAATAGATATACAAGATATAATGTAAGTTAGATACATTGTAGCGACTTCTAGCAATAACACATAGCAAGTAGAAGAGAACTATGTATGGGCAGCGCTACCAGTCACAAAACAGTGTAACTAAATGTTTTACAATGCGCTATCGAAGTTTCTCCAGATATAGAACTTACAACTTCATCTGAATGGACTTCGGTCCCCATAATAAATAAATAAATAATGAAAAGTTTATTATTATAAGTTTAATATATTATACTATAGGTCTATAATTAAGATCCTGTAGGCTATTTAGTTAATGTACCAATTTGTTATGTAAGACTGTTTCTTTCTAATAAAAAACACATTCTAACCATCTCTACCTTCAAGCGACCCCCCGTTGGATGAAAATGACATCCCAGCGGGGCTGTGGCTGTGCCGGCAGTGCGCGGGCGCCGACGAGCAGCAGCCCGCCAGCGCGCGCAGCTCCCGCGCGCAGTCGCCCGCCGACAAGTCTGACACCGACAAGAAAACCAGGTCTGTATCTGTACCACAGTCCACAAGGTCACATCGTATGCGCCTAAGCCAACAGGCGGATTCATTGTTTGGCGTTAGTTATTTCATAATAATCAGTAGACATGGGCCGAATATTCGGTATTCGGCATATTCGGCAAGTTTTTCAATGTTCGTATTCGGCCGAATAGTTCGGTTACATTGCCGAATAAACAAAGTAAATAACGAGTGTAGGTTGTTTCGTAATTCGTCGGATTGACATCCTATTTCAGCATTCTAAGCAACTACCAAAAAGAGATAAATATGTGTCTAAATATAAATACAATTATTTTGCAAAAAACCGTAGCTTAAATAAGAAAAACCAGAGTTGTTTTAATTAAGTAAGTTTTATCAATCAGTAATCACTAGTGTCCGACCGAAATTTCGGTTTCGGTTTCGGCCAGTTTCGGCCAAAAGATCAAGTTTCGGCCCGAGTTTCGGTTTCGGCCAAAAACGGCCGAACCCTTCGGCCGCGCCGAAACTTACAACATCGTACCTCCGGGTCGCGCTCGGCTAACGTCGGGCGCGCTCGGCACGGCTGGCAATATGGCGTCGCTCGCCTGACTCCGCCGGCAACTACCTAAATCAGTGCGCTTTGCTCGTGTAGACGTGTCAATACGTGTTGTGTTTGTTCCGCGAATAATTACTAGAGATAGATTTGTTACTAAGAAATAGATTTGTTACTATATTATACTTGTTGATTTGTTATCATAACCTATGTTATGCACCTTACATAATAAAAGAAAAGGTTCGCTAAAATGATTACCAAAGGTGATCAATTTGATTATTTTGATTATCTAATTATATTTGAATTAGCCATTCGAGGCTAACTGATTGTGATATTTGTGAGTATAATTAAAATTTAAGTAACTGAAAATAAAAAAACATAATATATGAGCATCATATTTTAATAATAAATTTGTTTTAATTTATACCACCATTAATAAATCGCTAACTTTGTGTTACAAATAATGTATTTTTTTCACTTTATAGGGTAGTTAAATTTTCAAACAGAACCTCTGTAACTGTGCTGAAATTTAATTGTGATAAATCTTTGAAAGTAGAAACCTGTAATTATAGGTCGGCGAGATATTCATTTTAGAAAAAAACGGGCTTACTAACATTTTTTCGACTTTTTAAGGACTTTTTTTTTTAATAAAAGGTTCGGTTTCGGTTTCGGCCGAAACTACAATGAAACCGAACCTTCGGTTTCGGTTTCGGTTTCGGCAAAATAACATGTTTCGGTCGGTCACTAGTAATCACCCTTAGGCCTTTGTCCAGCAGTGGACGTCTTGCGGCTGTTGATGATGATGATGATGATGAATCACCTTTCTCAGTTATCCACTAAAGGTCGACAAGTCAAATGGCGCGAGCGCGAAGGTCCGAAACATGTGCGGAGCGCTGAGCGCGGACGTGTTAAAACCTGTTTCTAGCGATTCGGCGCAACCGAATATTCCGCCGAATATTCGGTTCGGTAAGAGCTGAACCGAATGTTCGGCAGAATATTCGTATTCGGCAAAGTCCGTATTCGGCCGATCTCTAATAATCAGTTAAAAATACTCAACACAAAAAAGCTCTTATAATCGGTCAAGTGCGAGTCGGACTCTCGCACCGTTGGTTCCGTATTTAAGATAATATGGTTGGTAGATATACAGACAGGGTGAATTTGTAATAGTATACAGGAACCAATTTTTCTTACTCCCTGGATAAAATTAAGTCTAATAATAATAATAACTATGTGCGTGTGATTGTTTGGCAAGAACTGGTTAGATAAAGGAAAGAGACGACAGGAGTGGAATGGATTGGAGGAGGCCTTTACCCAAAAAGGGATCCATAGCAATATATATAATCCAAAACTAAATAAACTCGCAATATGCATACACTACATACAATATGCATACATAGACTATGGAAATAAAAGGCTTAATAATAATAATAATAATAATAATGCGTGTTTTAGTAATTACTTTATTCCTGAATGTTTGAATTTAATTAATAAAAAAAGTTAATAAATAATACTAACTAACCTCATGGTCACCCTACACTTGAGGTGCATACGTCAATTACATTTGACAAGTTGGCATTGAGTAAGAAATTGTATTATGGTTGTGAATGTCTATTTTAGGAAACAGTTGTTTTAAAGAGGTCTTATTGCTACACTAACCTCTTAGATTAACCAGGCGTAGGGTGACAATAATTTCGGTTAAAAATTAAATCCTAAATTAAAATAAAAGGTTTATAATAATCATGTTTATTTTATGTACCTCCGATGCAAATGTAATTGCCGTCGATTACTGTGTAAGAAAAATTGATTTCTGTATACTTATACAAATTCGCCCTGTAGAAAACTATTTTTCCCGTAAAATATAAATAATTAGCTATATGTCAGTAATTTTTCAGATTTTTTGGTTCATAAACTTCAAAGATAAGGGGGCGAACGGTAATTTTTTCAAAAAGTACGTCACGGTAAATTATAAAAAAACATTGTTTTGAATTGTGGAGTTTGAACCTTTCATATGACACTCCATTTGCTAATAATCAAATCACTTCCATTTTTCAACCCCCAATTCCAGACCCCTTTTCAATTATTTACAAAATTAATTTCATTTTTTTTACTAAAACAGATGCAGGCTATCAAGTTATACAACTATGCCAAATTTCAAGTTGATAGCATCTGTAGTTGCTGAGAAATATTGCTGTGACATACAAATGGACAGACAGACAACAAAGTCTCACCATAAGGGTTCTCTTTTTACCATTTTGGTACGGAACCCTAACAACCTATTCAATAATTATCTTTAGCTTACGATTTCGTCCCAACAGAAGTCGTTGGTTGCTATTCCATTGGAATAAAAAGCACAAGTCTACCTCCAGGACATACCAAAATCCACATCAGTCAGTTGAGGCATTAAAATATTTTAGGTCTCTCCGCAACCGTTCCAACTCCTCCAAGAAGACTGATGAAGAAGACAAGAGCCAGGACAAGGAGAAAGAGAAGGAGAAGGAGCCGGAGAAGGAGCTGACTCCCATGGAGATCCTGGTGCGGGCGGCGCGGATCATGAACCCGCGGCAGTTCGAGCTGCCGAGGGAGATGCGAGTGCCTTGCCCGTTCCCTGGTACTGATAAAGGTATGTAGAGGTGGCTTGACGTGTAGAGTTGTGAGGACATTAAAGAAGAGCAGCGATTCTTATACTTATTTAGCTATAGAACCCTTTTTAAACACTTAATATTTTATGGAGCCCCAAAACAAGGAAACCCTGGTTTTGTTTGACGACGCGGTTAGCCTAGTTGGTAGTGACCCTGCCTACGAAGCTAGCGGTCCTGGGTTCGAATCCCGGTATGGGCAAATATTTGTGTGATGAGTGCGAGTATTTGTTCCTGAGTCATGGATGTTTTCTATATATTTAGGTATGTATTTCTTTATATAAGTAAGTATATCGTTGCCTGGTACCCATAGTACAAGCCTAGAGCTTAGTTTGGGCCTAGGTCAATTTGTGTGAGATTGTCCCTGATATTTATTTATTTATTTATTTTATTTATTTAATTCTTTAATAATGAGACAGCAAAATGCAGAATGGGACTTTACTGAGCCCCAGGGCTCCGCGATGCACACGTTGAAAATAGCGAGTATTATATAACCACCATACGTCATGATAAAACGTGCACATTCCGCTAACTGAATATGAAAAAGGGGTAATTACACGAAAAAAATCCTATGAGAAAGAAGGGGAGTGAGTACCTAAGGGTTTAAGGATGGATAAACTACACGGGTCCCGATAATATTTAGTTAGGTGCTAATATATAAGACCGGAAACTTTCCATACGCTTGCCGCAACCCGATACTACACATTCCTATTGCGCTGCCTGACGATTCAGCAACATTTGCTTACTCGCCCCGGCGTATCGGCGAACATGTAACATGTAAATCCATTTCCAACTACGACACATAATTTATTATCGCAAAACAATCTTGAATAGTTGTGTTATCAGGTGCTAAAAAAAACTCTTCTACTTAACTTATGTCAAGCTTTAACCTCTCCTGGTGAAAAAAATATACAAAACCGCTGGTTAGCTTATTAGCTTAAAAACATGCTCGTTTAATAGACATTTAAAAATGATAAATACTTTATCATAAGAAAAAAATACTGAAGAAAAAATGGTAAGAATTTTACTAAGGTCATTTTTATATATTTGGTAGGTGACCCGTTCACCTGTCTCCCCCTTAAGTTTGTCGTGCTACTTGCGGGACACCCTGTATAACAACGATAGCTATGCAGCTGTGTCGCTACAAATTGAACGGAATTTTGCTCTCATGTTGCATATGAAGCTCCAACTCTGACAAAAGTTCTGTTCTTAAATGTATTCTATTTATTATTTTTAGATAACGGCAACGGCAAGAACGGCAACGGTTCCCTAGTGACCGTGGACGCGTGGGGCTGCGCGGCGCTGCCGGCCAAGGCCTGCTTCGTGTGCCGCGGCACGTGCCGCGTCGCGCCGCTGCTCGCCTGCGACTACTGCCCGCTGCTGTTCCACCAGGTGCTATATTCTGTTCGGTATTCATAGTCATAGAGAACGGCAACGGCATTAACAAAACTAAACTTGTATCATTGTAATATTTTTTTATTTAAAAAATGACCAACAGTTGAGTTTCTTGCGGCGCGTCTTCTCAGCAGTGGTCTCCTCTTGGGAAGCGCTGGTAGATTTTGACGTGTAAAAGTGCCCGTGCGGCCTACTTACTGAATAAATATCTTTTATCTTTTATATCTCCTATCCAATTGCAGCGAGGAGTGAGACAGGGAGATGTAATATCTCCAAAACTGTTTACTGCTGCATTGGAAGACGCTTTCAAGCTTCTGGACTGGGAGGGTTTTGGCATCAGCATAAATGGCGAATACATCACTCACCTTCGATTCGCCGACGATATTGTCATCATGGCTGAGACCTTGGAGGACCTCGGTACAATGCTCGATGGCCTCAGTAGAGTCTCTCAACAAGTGGGTCTTAAAATGAACATGGACAAGACGAAAATCATGTCAAATGTCCATGTCGTACCCACTCCTGTCAAAGTTGGAGACTCTACTCTCGAAGTTGTTGACGACTATGTATACCTAGGACAAAAAATCCAGTTAGGTAAGTCCAACTTCGAGAAAGAGGTCAATCGTCGAATCCAACTCGGCTGGGCAGCGTTCGGTAAGCTACGCACTATCTTCTCGTCTCAAATACCACAGTGCCTCAAAACAAAAGTCTTTGATCAGTGTGTGTTGCCAGTGATGACATACGGATCTGAGACATGGTCGCTTACAATGGGCCTCATAAGAAGGCTCAAGGTCACTCAAAGGGCGATGGAAAGAGCTATGCTAGGTGTCTCCTTGCGAGATCGAATCAGGAATGAGGAGATCCGCAGGAGAACTAAAGTAACTGATATAGCTCACCGAATAGCAAACCTTAAGTGGCAGTGGGCGGGGCACATCGCTCGTAGAACCGATGGCCGTTGGAGTGGAAAGGTTCTAGAGTGGCGACCGCGAACCGGGAGACGGAGTGTCGGCAGGCCTTCCACAAGGTGGACCGACGATCTGATAAAGATAGCGGGAAACCGCTGGATGACAGCAGCAGAGGACCGATCGTTGTGGAAAACCTTGGGGAAGGCCTTTGTCCAGCAGTGGACGTCTTGCGGCTGTTGATGATGATGATGATGATGATCTTGAGCACGCAAGTCACCACGAAACTTTTCTCTGACGCTGGAAGCTCTAGCGTCTCTCTTGTTGAAGCCAGGTTTCTTTAGAGACGATTAGCAAAAAGCTTACTTGGGTTTAGATCAATTTACGTCACAGTGTCCTATTATTTATGTAACGTTGTTTCCAGGACTGCCTGGACCCGCCGCTCACCGCGCTCCCAACAGGACGCTGGATGTGTCCCAACCACGTGGAACAGTATATCGTGAGTTTAACAAAAAAATAAAACCGTCTTCAAAAACCAACTAAAAAGGATTAAATAAAGACCGGCCTCCTAGGAGTCCTAGGAATAGGCAATTTAGTGCCTAATTGGTACATGAAGTATATCCAAGCCGGTGTCAAGTAGGTATACACAATAGCAATGACACCATGATTCTTGCCACCGACTTCGATATACTTCATGTACCTATTAGGCACTAAATTGCCTATTCCTAGGACTCCTAGGAGGCCGGTCTTTATTTAATCCTTTTTAGTTGGTTTTTGAAGAAGGGTTTATTTGTTTGTTAGAATTATTTTTTTCGTTCCTTTTTAGTGATGCACCTAATATTATTATGTGATAAAGCACATAGACATAAGAAACAATAGCCTAATACCGATTTCTCGTCACCCTTAACAAAATGTCGCTGTCCAAGATGCAGGGCCGTTAATCATTGAGGAGTTCTCCCGGTACTTCGCCATCAGTTGCACTTCACCCCATGCATTATAATGTGTACCTATAAAAAGTAGCTATAAGCTATAAAGAAATCTCATTGCTGGCGTCAATCACTTACGACTAAGAAGTTCCGGTGGTCATCTCTGGTCTTCATCATCAGGTCCTCTTCACCAAGAGGTGATTTTGTAATGCAATTTCTGAAGGTCTTGCAGGTAATACCAAAATCGCTGTATGCGTGCCTATAACTTTTGAGGAGTTCCCTCGATTCCTCATGGATCCCATCATCAGATTCTGATTTCGTGACAATGGGACCACATGGGAAGTATACCCTTTCAAACAAAAAAGAATTTTCAAAATCGGTCCACAATTGGCGGAGTAATCGTAAAACATACATAAAAAAAAAAAGGAATTGAGAACCTCCTCCTTTTTTTGAAGTTGGTTAAAAATACTAAAATTTTTGTCAACAGAAATGCTTGTTATTATGGTTTATAGACATTTTTGTATGAAATAATTTTATTCATTTTGAAATCTGAAGTTCAAGAATACTTAAAGATTGCGCAAATAGACCCACTGTTTAGTATGAATTTATATGGAGCGGTGACCGAGCTATCTTTGCTTAGATATCCTCTCTAACTAGTTTGTACAGATAAAGACCCACTGAGCGACAAGAGACAAAATACAAGTTGTGGTGCCAGTCACTCGGGTAGCCTGGGAGCTTGATAAATAAATGGCGGTTTGTCAGGACTGGAAACTGGTGAACTCCGTGTCGGCGACGCAGCGCGTGGCGCTATGGGAGCGGTTCGCGGCGCCCGTCGACCAGCACGCCATCAAGATCGACTTCATCCGGCGCGCGCGCAGCCAGCGCCCGCCCTTCAGGTAACACACACATACCGCGGCCTGTACACGTACACAAGGGTAAATTTCCGGGCGTTTCAACCGCCGTCATTAATGTCTTCAATATATTGATGAAATCAATGACACTACAGCAACTTCTGTCCTAATAGAAATCACAACCCAACAATATATCAGTACCAGTACCAACTTAGAATAAGGGCCATAGAAAAATAAATAGATCCGAAAGCCTTTATCTCGGCCAATGAGTCGTATTTCTAAATAGGTTAGAGAGAGATATGTCGTCAGTTTGGGTACAGGCTGGGTTGTGCGCGGTCCGCAGGCTGAAGGTGCCGGCGGGCGTGCGCGGGCGCGTGCTGGTCCCGCGCATGGTGCGCCGCCACTACGCCGCGCCGCCGCCGCTGCTGCCCTCGCGCCGCGAGCTCGTGCGCTGCCACGCCGGTCAGTGCCCACAAGCAACGCCGAGCGGCAACGTCGCCTTGTAGCCACCTGCCACTTTCTAACTTCAACTATTACAAAATGACACAACACTTAATGGGACATTAGTGATAACATCGTTTGTGGAACTGGGTGTCAGTCGCAGCCGCGTAACACCACATATTTATTACACAAGAAGCTTAGCAGGCGCAAAAGAGTGGAGGTCTCTTACCTATTAATCAGCAAGGAATTTAATATGGAGTGATAGGTGAATTGATGAAAGGGCAATATTTTTTTTAAATCTCTCGTTACGCTTAAATTTGTTTCAATATGAATACATGTATTATTTTACTCCCGTATGATTTTGTCTAAAGAGGCTTCTAAAAGGGCCACATTTTCCTGCAATATATAACCAATCTAAGGGCATCTTGTTCTGGCGTACACAATTAGAGAAAGACAGCTATTGTTGCCGGCTACAAATTGTAGAAAAATATGGCCCGTTTAAAAGCCCCTAAACCAAAAGATTTAACTCACATTTAATTTGGTTCCAGTATTAAAGAACCAGCAAGCGACCAGCGACTACGAAGCCTCTGATGAAGACGAAGACGCGCCTAAACACCAGATCTGTCTGAACCTGCAGTGCCCGCAGTACAGCGGCGGGCGCTGCCCCCACGCGCCGCCGCTGCGGGGCGCGAGCGACGAGGACGCGGCCGACGACCTCAAGGCCATCGCCGACACTAAGGTACGTGCAGCACGCGCGCCAGACCTGTCTCCACCTGTGATTTTTATCTTCGCGCGCTTCTTAGCTGTTTCGAGCAGCTTTCGTGGAAATGCAGCCTAAAACCTGCCAATATGTCCTTGTATTACACGGACATTTTAAAACAATTATGTAGGTTAGCTGACGCGATTCACATTACCGAAAATCTAGCTCAAAGCGTAATTGCGAAATAAACCATTTAGTGCAATAAAAGTACCTACTCAATAATTATATTCCGTATTTTTTCAACCATTACTTATTACAGCATTCTACAGATCTGGCCCGAACATTTGGTCTTTCGAATCTGATTACCGTTCCCCGAAGCAAAGAGCTATCTGGTTCGAAGGACCAAATCATCCAATGTTGGCTTCTACCCAGTTCAGTGTACTTCGATACGTAATAATAACATTGAATGCCCTTCAGATGGAGCATTCTGGATCCAGCGAGCACTCGGACTCGGACGCGGACATAGACTACGAGGCCCCTGTGAAGCGCCGCCGGGCCGCGCCGCTCGGGCCCGCCGCGCTGCGCGCCGCCGTCAGCGCGCAGCTCGGCAAGCTGGACCACCACCTGGTGCAGCTGCTGGCCTGGCAGAGGCTGCAGCAGGTATCGTCATCACCAAAAAACCAGTTATACTAATGCTATCGCTGCCGCTATAAGCGCTTCGGATAGAGAAGAGACGCCGTGAGAAACTCACTACCGCATACAACCGGTTTTACCAAAAAAAAAAAAAAAAATATTAATTAATTCTTTTTTTTTAATTTATTTATTTAGTCCGTCTGATTATCAAAAAATATTGAACACTTATTTTTCGCTTACGGATCAAAACTGACACAGATAACGCGCATCAATGTTCGGGAGTGGGAGCTCGTGACGTCACAAGTCACAACGTGGTAAAATGTGTGCCACGGCGTTGCTGGCCTAGTAGCTTAGGTCGTAAGGTACCGATTTCGACTCCTAGCGGGATTTAGAAATTGATTACCTGATGAATCTGATGATCTTCAGATGAAGGAAACACATCGTGATTAAATCTGCACATTCGAACAGGAGTGTAAGAGGGTAATTGCACAAAAAATCTTAAGGGTCGAAGTCATTGATTTAGTATATACTAGATACACAATCCCGCACAAAAATGTTGTTATAAACTGTCCCAAATGACATTGACAACTGCATTCAGATACATGCTAACATCGCTATTTTTTACCTTAAACATTCATGCAAAAAAAAACTCAATATACTAGCTGTCAAGTGTCAAGTTTGCAAACGAACGTTTCAAAATATTTAAAACTTTTTAGTGAACTCGTCATTGTCATTGTTATTGTCGCCATTTATGACAAAAGTGAACATCGGACGAATGGAGTCGCATTTCTCATTTTTATATTGTATTAATTTTAACGAAATGATAAATTATAAAAAAAAAACTACACACATGACCCTGAAAACGTTTACATTACACTCCTTTACTCCAAACAAAACAAGATCTTATCCTAACCAGCTAAACGTAAAGTAAAACCTACTAATTTCCTTGAAATAAGTTCAATTTATTATATAATTGTCTTTTAGACCTACATTTACTTAAGATACTTTATTTTTTTGCAATGTAATGTAAACGGACGGTTAAATATCGATCGGTAATAGATTTAATTAACAGAATTCTATGACTATTATTGTGCTCTTCTTCCGTAGTCGCATTAAAAATATCTATTTGCATAAAAGTTTTTAGAACATTTGATATTACATATTTTAGTATGGTTCCGTGTTTCTCCCGTTCGTATGTTATTTCTAATGAAAGCTTCTGTTTACTTGCACACATCAAATACCTACATCTAGAGATGCGTAAAAAATCCCACCTAAATGTTTGATGTCAATTAATTTATGAAAATCGTGCCTTTCTTTAGCTAAAAGAGAATTTGTGCATATGTTGCACCGAATTGATTTTATTAATTTCCGTACTACGTATCCGGCAGTATATCCTTTGACTTGTTTGATGTAATCACAACAGTTTCCAGACTGATCAAGATCTGAAGACAAAATGTCACAGTTTGCTTGAATATTTGTTTCTATTGCTGATTCTGCGTGTGATTGGTCATTGATTTCTCTTTCGGTATCCTCGCGATACCCAATATAAGAAATATTATTATAATTTTTTTTTGTCATAAGTCAAAATAAACCAACACGATTAATTAAAATTAATAAAAGTAATAGCTACTCCATATATTTTTGTTCCGTGATAAGTCATAATTTGTATGTACAAAATAAATTGTAAAAATCATGAAAGCATTATAATTTTAACTAGAATCTGTTTATAAATAAATAGAACTTACTTACAATAAGACATTCCATCCTTTTTATTGTTTTTTTTGTTATTATTTTTGCAGTTTTTCACTGCACATTTCGTCATGATTGACAACTGCCACTGTCTGTGGTTGGAACAAGACTAATAGCCAAACTACTGCCCAAGTCGATTAGGAAGTAGTTTTGACTTGCCATTTTTTCCTGCTGATTGTGTATCTATATATACTAAATCAATGGTCGAAGTGTATATCTGAAAGCGTCCACCTCGTCAAAGATAAGATGCGGTATCATTTCAAATATAGTCGATTAATAGAATCTTGTATTCTGTCAGATCCTAGTAGGCGAGCAGTGCTACGGCCCCTGGTCGCGGCTGCCGCTCTCCGCGGAGACGGAAGCCCTCGTTCAAGCGTCAATCCCCCGGTCTCGGCTCGCGAAGCACGGGTTCAAGCACGTGGCGCTGCCGTCGGAGCTGCTGTCGCGCGCGGAGCGGGAGCGCATCGCGCGCGCCGTGTGGGGCGCCGCGCCGCCGCCGCCGCGCGCCGCGCCCGCGCCCGCGCGCGCCGAGCCCGCGCGCGCCGCCGCCTGCCCCGTGCTGCGGCCCGGCAGGTCAGTCCGACTCCTACTGTCGCGCAAGCCGTGTAAATAACTAATAAAATCAAGTAAGAAGTGGTCCAGAAAAAAAGTAGCAAGAATCATTTTTGAATTTTGATGAATTCACGAAAAATTTAAAACCTGTTTGTTTCACATCTATCACGTAACATACCGAGAAGTTATTTTATGGTAGCAATTATTCGATTTATTAAAAATAAAAAAAATGTCGCCATCTGAAGTTACTCGTCGTAAGTTAATTATATACACCTACCTAGAAAACGCCGGCTGGAGTCAAGTTCAGGTCGCCAAACATTTAACTATACCTACCCAGATCCACAGTAGGTAAGATTTTGCGGACTTACAGACAGAGGTCAACTGTTGATAAAAAAAAGCAGGCTCCGGTCGGGGAAAAGGGTTTCAGGACAAAAAACTAGCAAATAAGATAAAAGCTGCATACAGGACCAACCGTAACTTGTCCGAACGAAAGCTCGCCGATAAGTATGGGTTGTAGCAAGTCTACGGTCCATCGGATTAAAGAGAGTGCTGGACTGAAGTCATACAAGGTTCAAAAAGTATCAGACAGAACGCCAGAAAAACAAAAAACGCTGTTGTACTTTCATATACACACTAATATGACGTGCTACTTTTTTTTTGGACCACTTCTTAGTACGTTTATTTATGCAACCTATTATTTATTCAACCAACCAACCAAAACTCGTTAAAAGGCTGGCTACTGGTGCCTTTACCCTACATCCGATATCAGGTTTAATGAATAAAGCTGTCGTTCCCAGGAGCGGCCTCGGCGACGGGCTGGGCCGGCCGGTGCCGATGCGGCTGTCGCGGCTGTCGTTCGGCTCGTCGTCGGCCTGCGACGTGCTGCTCGACGCCGCCCGCTGCCGCCGCGTGTCGCGCCTGCACGCCACCGTCTTCTACGACGAGGTAATCTATCTACATCTTTTTGACGTGCTTCTCCAAACCTTGACAGTTGACACTTTATCTTTCGCGTGACGACACAGTTGGGCGATGCCAGTCAATTTATTTATTTCAGACCATAAGTCGATCTATAATTATTGGTTTAGAGAAACAAAGTACTTAGGAACCTTAGTTGGTACCACACAGATGCTTAGAACCAAAATAAAAACAATACAAATTAATTGCCAGACTACCCTACATAAATAAATAAATAATTATCAGGGACAATTTTACACAAATTGACCTAGTCCCAAACTAAGCCCTAGGCTTGTACTATAGTACTAGACAACGATAAACATACTTATATAGAGAAATACATAATTAAATACATAGAAAACAACCATGACTCAGGAACCAATACTCGCGTTCATCACACTAATATTTGCCCATACCGGGATTCGAACCCGGGACCGCTAGCTTCGTAGGCAGGGTCACTACCAGCTAGGCTAAACGCGTCATGACTTTCTCTTGCGGCCTAAGTGACTTGCCAGCAACTTTGTCAGATTATAGACATTTTTAATACTTTTTAGGCTCCCACATAAATCAATGGCTAACTATTCCATGCCCGGTTCATTTGTATAGCAACCGGCAAGTTAAAAATTGATTTAACCATTAAATGTTTCTACCTACAGGTGACACGGCACTTCGAATTAATCAACTACTCAGAATGGGGCTCCCGGGTGAACGGCGTGCTGTACGGCGTGGACGTGGCGGAGCGCGCCGAGGAGCCTGCGGACCGCGCGGCCGACGAGCGCGCGCGCGCCGTGCGCGACGCCGTCAGCCACCGCATGCCGACCAGGTACGCGGATTGAGCTGATGTTTTGGCATAGAGGTCCTTGAATCGAGCAAAAATATCATTGGAGATGAACCTACCATCCAGCTTATTCCCACAAGAACATAGAAATAGAAATAGAAACATTTATTCGACGATCACAAGAAAAAAAAAAACAAAACAAAGATTACAGATAATAAAAGAATGGCAACACACACAGATACCAAAGTTAAACAGTAACGGTGCAGTTACACGGGCAACCCTTCGAGCAATAATTGCCCGTCAACCATAGCTTCTCTTACTCTAATTTCGTAAGATACACGATACGTCCATAGACGGCCGGCTAAAAATTGCCGAGAAGTGTTGCTCGTGCAACTGCACCTTAACGAAGGAAAGGCGGCGCTAATACTCTGGTTTTACTGTATACTCATTAAACCTTTTGTATTATTGTAGCATATTATTTGTAAGTCTCTATATAAGTATGTTTATCCATAGTACAAGCCTAGAGATTATTTTGGGACTAGGTCAATTTGTGTGAGATTGTCCCCGAATATTTATACATTTATATATATATTTATTAGTGCAACACAGATCACCGGAAGTGATCCAAGTATAACATTGTTATCTTTATTTTCAGAATAAACGGCTCCTTATCTGCCCACGAGCCTTTAGAATGCCGCTGCGCGGGCCCGGGCGGCGCGGGCGGCGCGTGGGAGGGCTCGGCGCTGCTCGCGCACGGCGCGCTCATCCAGCTCGGCTGCCTCATGTTCGTCTTCAGCATCGCTGACGCCAAGCCCTTCCCCTACGAGGCCGACAACCCCGAACCCGCCGTGTAGTGGGAACTAGCAGTAACTGCTGCAGAAATGGGTGTGACAGCTAGTGAACAAGTGACTGTAAAGTTCAGTAACCAATGAAAAATGGGAGCAAATAATAAACAACAGTGTTAATGAACAAGTGACAGTGTTAACTACAGTAGCTGATGAGACTTATCGGAAGTACGAGCAGTATGCAGTTAGTGAACAAGTGACTATAAACATCCGAAGCTGATGATGCTATGGCAATGACAACACAGAAAAGTTGGAGCAGTGAATTAGTGAACAACTAATAGTGTACCTAAAGAAGCTATGACACTGACAACTTGCCGGCCTTGTAGTGCTAACTACTAATATGAACTCTAGATTGAGATTCAGATTCTTTATTTGTGATAAATATGGGTGGTACAAAGATCTTACAATATTCAGTTATGCCAACAAATACAAATGACAGTAACAATATGAAATGTCTTTGTGAACAATGTGCAACTGCTAGTGTATATCAAGAGTAAATAGATGGAGCAAATGCATGTACAGAACAAGTGAAACTGGAAGCTCCAGTGGTAGTCAGAGATGCCACATCAATTACATTCATTAATGGGTAGTGTATTGTATAGATTACAATGCTACAAGAGAGACAACCTAGAGCTTGCTTTGTAGTGGGAAGCGGGAGTAAACATACAAGTGTTGTATGGATGCTATAAATATGGTAGCTCTAGTTAAGTTACCTGCAGGTATGCCTTCACTGCCAGTGAGCAACCTAAAACTTATTTATAAGGAATGTTAAGTACCAAATAAAAAAAAGGATCATCCATTATTTTTCTATCATAAACCTACCTATATGCCTACTAGAGAATTCTTTGTAAAAGTTGATGTAAAATGAGGAGAATTGACTAAACTTTGGCACACATCTGGAGTTTTAACCTTGGTACCTGGTACCTTAACTAATACCAGACGCGCCACCATACGTTTTAGAGTAACTTTTTGGACGCAACGTTTGCGTCTTCGGCGCGTCGGGGGCGGTACGCTCGGACGCATACGTTGCGTCTCCGGGGTCGAATGGGTTAACTATAAAACGCGCGCTCCTGCTGTAGTCAGGGGCTCCTCCGTTCCTTTCAGCGTTCGATACGCAGCGCCTAGAACGCGCGCTTGCGATGTTTCATATAAAATTGGCTAGTTCCTAACTGAGTCACTGTACTGTCATATTTAGCTCTTAAATTAGGAACGGTGGCGCGACTTGTATGGCTATTCTGGGCTTTTTCCCATCTGTTACTGCACTCTTTTGTTGCCACTTTCAATTTTTTTACCAGTAATAAGGCTACAAAAGTGTACCACCCAGTAACAGATGGAAATCAGCCTCTACTTTATGGAAACCTTGGTCGCTAACTTCGCCAGTGAGCTTAAATATACATACGAGCGCGGAGGTTATGGGTGGTTGCCGGGCGAACGAAGCGAACCTTATATCTAATGGTTTCTAAGAGGATATTAGCACTGAACCTTTGTAACTAATCTATATGTTGAGGAATTGATAGTAAAGTAAGTCAGTATTATACAGAAGTGGACGAAGGGTGGCGCGATAATTTAATACTCTAATAGTCCTACGTTCATGATGGATTTAACGTAAAGTCGCGTATTCATAAAAATAAATTATTTTAGCAACAATAAGTTAACATTTGCAAGAAATCTTGCCTCAACCATGGTTTCCTGCCACACAGAAATACGTTTCTAGAATAGTTTACTTGTTTTTATCATTTACGTGTAGCTTTAACCCTTTATTTGACAAAAACAAAAAAAAATGTGAATGTTATGATATATATTGCCAAATAAAGGGTGTGATGGTCACTTTGTCGTTTTTTTAATAGTTATGTACAGTCGAGGACAGACATACAGAAAGACAGAAAGAAACACTTTTGGACCTTATTACAATGGAACAAGGTGAAAAAGTGTAAACATCTTTCTGTCCTCTACCGTACACAGTAAATCGAACATAGAACAATAAAATTAATCACTTTTTTATGTTGACTGTACCATAAACAACTGTTGGCGTACATACAACTTGGTTTATATTATAAAACATACAACTTTCAGCCTTATCAAAAAAATGTTTCTATAACTGCACATGACATGTCATCGTAATAAAGTAACAGTTTTATGCCTTTGAAAGTACATTTTTGTATATATAAAACTATTTTTGAATTGTAATATGTAAAGTGTTAAAATTTGTAAAAATTACATCAGTAAAAATGTTAATTCTTTTTTAGGACAAAAAATTACATGAATTCAATCCTTTCTTTTTTGAATTTTGAAGGGACATAAAAAAATTGTGATTAAAATATTTCAAAAAGTAATTCATGTACCTCTGCAACTGGAAAGAAAAAAAAACTTTTCTTTAGTAGGCGTGGTCACATTGTAGGATCATTTTATGGTATATCTATAGGTTGTGTTAGTGTTGAGGTAATTAATTATAAACATACCCCGGTTTCGCGGTGGCGTTTAAGCAGGTCACTAGTGATTACTTAAATATCGACTCAAGTTTCATCGACATCGATAAAGAATTTTTTAAATCATCATTCTCCTTGAACTAAACATTTAAAAATAAGAGAAGAGCGTAAAATGTATACATTCTTACATACCTCTCCTCTCCATTTATTACTATCGCAACTATAAACAACCGTCATCTAACATTGGGGGATATTACATGCCATAATCAATATTATAACGCGATACTCGAGTATCACGATAATATTGATAGTGTAACATGCCATATCGCAGTATTTTATTATGGCATCAGTATTATCGTGATAATATTGATAATGTAATCCCCCATTGACTCGAGTCAGTACACAATTGCCATTCAGTACAAAATTGCCGCCGTCAAACCGGGCGTGGTTATGCCCGGCCCTTCACTTGGCTGATATTTGTAAAATATTGTAGTTGCATCTCTTTCATTCGATATGTCAAATGTAAGAGATGCAAGATCAATATATGGCAAATATGGCAAAGTGAAGTGCTGGCATTAGTAAACAATCTTGTACAGTCGAGTTTATAAATATGTGTACACTTTAGTACCTTGTCACTTTAATCGCTGTGACAATGTCATATGGCAGTTTAAACATGACGTTAAATGGACAAGGTACTAAAGCGTACACATATTTATTAACTTGACTATACAGGCAGCAGTAGAAGTAGGCAGACCGAGACAGACTCGGGGCGTACCTACGCTAAAACGCGTGGGTGCTCGGAGCGGGCGCCCGCTCCGGTCGTTTTCATACAAAAATCTGTCGCACGCGCGCGGGCCAGAGCGCGCTGTTCATACAGACCCGCCAGGCGTGCGCCCGCGCGTTTTAGCGTACGTCCTCAGAGTAGGGCATTAGCTGCTTCTACTGCTGGCTTAAAGGCTTATTACACCTTCCTAAATTTAGTCACTAAGAGGGACGCCGCAATACATTGAATGAGATGGAGATATCTCCAGACGTATCTAACGTATTGCGGCGTCCCTCTCGTTAGTGACTAATTTCTGAAGGTGTAATAAGCCTGTTACTCTAGTAGGATTCAATGCAAAACCCTAGGTTAGTTAGGTTAGTATATTTTAATAATTGAACTGGTTATTCTGGTTAATCTAGGGTAATGTTCAGAGGCACGCATAAACTGATATATTTATTTAGTTAAGGTTATTTTTTGTCGAAAAAGAGTTTCTTTAAGTAAATAATTATGTATCAGATAGTCCGACCTCTG
The DNA here is from genome assembly GCA_963241965.1 of Tortrix viridana. Classification (NCBI taxonomy): domain Eukaryota; kingdom Metazoa; phylum Arthropoda; class Insecta; order Lepidoptera; family Tortricidae; genus Tortrix; species Tortrix viridana. The sequence continues at coordinate 3,030,692 of OY725191.1, read as the reverse complement.
GGAATGTTTGTTTGTAATAAACTGCATTTGTAAACATTTTCACACTTTTATTTCTTATATACAGTTGTCCGTAATTTTACACAGCCCGTTATTAACTGTTACATTATATATGACAAATATGACAATATAGCTAATACAAATATTATTTTAACTGGAAAAGATCCCTTAATGGGATAGGTTCGCTTTTGCCACAGGCTTTTGCACGTAACTATTTTGTTTCTGGCTCTAATTTTTTTGTTTGTGGGTGAATCAAGTTTTAAGGTACCTATTCCCCATTTTTCGAAATGTTTCTCAAATTATATTTTTTTAGAAAAACTATTTATTTGCTGTGGCTATTTTGGCTTACACGTTTATAAAATCAGACAAATAGGCTAACATTTAAAAAATGTTCTAAAATAGTAAAATTTTAAATAATAATATACTTGGTAACGCAGGGGATGATGTTGTCCCCAGGTTTTGTATGAACAATGTGCATTTTCCCCCGAGTTATCAGGGTTTTTTGCAAATTCAGAAATATTTGAGGTGTCTAACATGACGTGGGATCTGTAAATTTGATGGTGAAATCACCAGTTTTAGTGCCGCAAAAGAAAAGGAGTACCTTAAAAGTTGATTCACCCTTGTACAAGAAAGTGTTTTACATCATACATACACGTCAAGGGCCAGCCACACAAAATGGACTGAGTGTGTTACTAACAATGGACTTTAGGTAAACCAAGGGACTAATTCTACTGTAAGTCTAGTCTCGAACAAAGTCTAAATAAATAAAAGTGGCGGTATTTCAAAACCTAAAACGTCGATGGTATTTTTTTGGACAACTTATTCAATTATACATCATCTGCATAATCATTACAATAATGTAACAGTAGTACTTTAAAATACGCGTTTTTGGCGCAAGACGCATGCAAGGAAAATTTACGTTTATTACGTTATACACCTACAAGAAATCCCATATCTAAAACTAATCATCTTCATCAGGATCTGGCTCATCGAAATCCTTTATCTTTACATCTGCGTCTTCTCCGTACTGAATTATATTGTCTATGGTTATTAGGATGTTGTCTATGCTCTCCTCATCCTTTATGTTCAGTGGGTAGAACCGCACGAGGCTGAAATTCTCTATGATCTCTCCAATGGCTTCAGTTAGTTTTGAATATTTTTCATGCCACTTGGATTTGGAGTTTCTCATGTCCGCTAGCAGGATGTGCGGGTCAGGGTCAAGATAACTGTAAAGAAAAATAGGAAAATAGTTCATTTAGAATAGTAGAATTCGACACCTTAACCGAATAAAGATTTAACATTTTGTTTATATGTCTTTATTTGGTTGGGGTTTTTGCAAATACATACGTCTTTATTTGGTTGGGGTGTCGAATTGTATGTTATCTGTTTACCGTTTTGCATGTTTAATTTTGTTTCTTTTTATTTTTAATTTACTTGACAACTGATATTCATTATTTTAGGGTTCCATAGCCAGTGGCAAAAAAAGAAACCCTAAAAATTAAAAAACTGTACTGTACTTTGGTACTCACTTATCAAGTTGATTTCTCGACGATTTACTAAGCAGGTCCATTTTCGTGAGAATATTCACGTGTGGTAGTTCCAGATTCACCATCACGCTCAGCGCTGCCATTGTGCCTATAAAAGGTTTTAGTTTTTACATAAAAGGGTCATACACAGTCACAGAAACAAAAGTTGTCTCTCCTGTTCCAGAAAGTTAAGAACTTTGAAACCAATTTTTTCGGGTTAGGATATATCTGTGTAATGGGAGTCTGGTGTAGTTTTGGCCTGTATCTAAATTATACGAGTTAACAACTCCCATGTTGTTAACTTTTAGGAACAGAAGGGACAATTTTGAACATAACTCTGTGTATGACCCAAAGAGGAGAATGCAAATTATAATTTGATATTAAAAGATGGAAACAAGCCATAAGCCCCAAACGCACAGAGCAAAGGTGATGCGGCATGTGGTTCTTATTGTGTTAAATGAAATGTAACGTGTTGCACTGGGCAAAGGTGGAAACGTTTTAGTATGTGTATTAAGAACAATTGAATTAAAGTGCTTTGATGGTCAAAAGTGTGAAATCATAACCTTTTATGGATCATAGTAAATTTATACCCACCATAAGATTCCTTAGAGGGATTTGGTTTGGAAGGGGGTCAAATCTGTATGATATGTATTGTTTCCCATACCTGATAAAAACTTAGCCCCATCCACCATGAACTGTGAATCCACCATGAACACAACGCATATCCTGAAGTTCCACTTCTGCAGCAGGTCTACAAGATGCCTCATCACGGGCAGGTGTGTGTACAGCTCTATCTGCCCCGGACAGTCAAAGAGAAGGTAGTCATCATCTACGTCTCCTAGTTGTTCTTCTAGCCAGTCGCTGTTCTCAAGCAAGGTTCTGGAAAAGAATAAGAGTCAAGGAGTTTTGCTTTACGTTGAATTTGAAGGAAATGTCCACTGGATGTTAGTAGTCTAGGGTAGTTTGTTGTAAGTAATTACGGAAAAATCTATTGATTTTTCTAAAATGGTGCCCCAATTTCAACATACCACTAGTTAAAAATTAATATTGCACTTACTCAATACAAAAAACAAGCCCTCCATTTGGCCCAAACTGTAGTTCTTCATCCTCCATTGCATCATCAAGGTGTATGAGTTCCCGGATATCCACGAGCGGCTCGTAATCAAAGTGTTCTGCTGCCGGGTCAAGATTAACCACTTCTACAATACGCTTGGAATCAGAAGCGTGTTTTACTATTGTTGAACAGTATGTTGACTGAAAAAATGTTAATAATTTGACTGGCTGTCCTTACTAAACTGTATACCTAGTTAAATATTATCAATATGGGCAGTGGCTGGATGTGGAGTGAGCAGGACAGTTCAAGACTATCCAGTTGGTATTCCAGCAAAAAAATAGCCTTCAGGTTTGTACGTATCTCTCACTCGCTTACAGACGCTCTTATACGACGACGACGACGACTATAAATGAACCTGAAAGACCTCAAGTTGCAAAGGCAAGACGCCCGTAAATTTTGTAGGTAATATATAAAAAAGTATTTTACCTTTCCACTGCCAGCAGGCCCTACTATTAACTGTGCGTAACGCATTTTTAGTCTAAAAACTAATTATCAACTTATGTATGCGATGATGCGATCGAGGTTATGTTGTTATACCAATGTTTAAATGAAATAGCATAACTGAGTGCTAGCTATACCTAAATTTTAGATCGAACAGAATAATGCTTTATTCCTAGTTTTTACATATAAAACACAGTGTGAACATTAAAAAAAAATTGTCCATAAGCCCGATTTTCGTTTACTGTTTGACAGTGGTTTGACGGAATGTTTTTTTTAATGTTTATGGCCTGGATGGTTGATTTTATTATTAAGTTTGTTGTGTTACCTTTTCTAGCCTGGATACTATTAATTGAGCCATACGTATTAGAAAACAATATATTATAATTTACTCTTAATAGTCATTCGTAAACATGTCTCAAGCCGTAAAATCCAGCATCCAAGTATTTAAAGGAGACATTATTTTTATTCAAATTTGTATAGAGATTCATATTTTAAATGTAGTATTATTCAGCACTCCGGTTAGACAAGGTTAATCTAATATAACCAATGTAAATTAGAGGTTAAGAGGAACAAATCGACATTTGTTTCATTAATATACGTCGCAATAAGGAAACAGCAAAGCCAACAAAAAATATCACAATTACCGATTCACCAAAGCGTCTCAATAATTAAAATAAATAAATAATTTAAGAACTGGCTGCAACATTATAGATTTCTAGTTCTAAATTGAAATAAATCTATTTTTATCAAAAATTTCATCAAACGTCAATCAAATATCAAGCTCAACTCAATAACACAAGTAAAATTTAAAAACTTAAAGTAAAGGAAGAAATTTAAAAATCTGCAATGCCTGCTGTCGGTATAGACTTAGGAACGACGTATTCTTGCGTAGGAGTGTGGCAGCATGGCAACGTGGACATCATAGCCAACGACCAAGGTAACCGCACCACGCCCTCTTACGTGGCCTTCACCGACACAGAGCGGCTGATTGGCGACGCCGCGAAGAACCAAGTGGCCCTGAACCCTTGCAACACCATCTTCGATGCCAAGCGCCTCATTGGGCGAAAATTTGACGATCCTAAAATCCAACACGACATTAAGCACTGGCCATTCAGTGTGGTTAACGATGGCGGTAAGCCGAAAATCCAAGTCGAGTACAAAGGGAAGACTAAACGGTTTGCTCCCGAGGAAATCAGTAGCATGGTGCTGACCAAAATGAGGCAGGTAGCCGAAGCCTACCTCGGCAAGTCTGTGACGGATGCAGTCATCACGGTGCCGGCTTACTTCAACGATTCTCAACGGCAAGCTACTAAAGACGCCGGTGCCATAGCTGGTATGAACGTTCTCAGAATCATCAATGAGCCCACCGCAGCGGCTTTGGCTTATGGTTTGGACAAAAATCTGAAAGGAGAAAGAAACGTTCTGATATTCGATCTAGGTGGAGGAACCTTCGATGTGTCCATTCTATCTATAGACGAAGGCTCGCTTTTTGAAGTCAAGGCTACTGCTGGAGATACGCATTTAGGCGGGGAAGATTTTGATAATAGATTGGTAAACTTTCTGGCTGAAGAGTTCAAGCGAAAGCATAAGAAAGATATTCACAACAATCCGAAAGCGCTGCGGCGTCTGCGTACAGCTGCCGAAAGGGCCAAACGTACACTCTCCTCCAGTACCGAAGCAAGCATCGAAATAGACGCTCTGTACGAAGGCATCGATTTCTTCTCCCGCCTGTCTCGAGCACGGTTCGAGGAACTAAACTCAGATTTATTCCGTGGCACACTGGACCCCGTAGAGAAGGCTCTGAATGATGCCAAGTTGGACAAAAGCGCTATTCATGACATAGTCTTAGTAGGTGGCTCCACTCGTATCCCAAAAATCCAAAGCCTTTTGCAGAATTGCTTCAATGGCAAGAAGCTCAATCTGTCTATAAACCCGGATGAGGCCGTGGCGTTTGGAGCGGCGGTGCAGGCGGCGATTTTAAGCGGAGAGCGACATTCTAAAATAAAAGACGTTCTTTTAGTAGACGTCGCACCTTTATCGCTAGGCATCGAGACAGCCGGCGGTGTCATGACGAAGATTGTCGAGCGCAACGCCAAAATACCCTGCAAACAGTCTCAGACCTTTACGACGTACTCCGACAACCAACCGGCTGTCACCATCCAAGTATACGAAGGCGAAAGGGCAATGACGAAGGATAATAACATACTGGGAACTTTTGATCTGACCGGCATTCCACCTGCTCCTAGAGGTGTACCGCAAATTGATGTCACTTTCGACTTGGATGCCAACGGCATTTTGAACGTGTCAGCAAAGGACAACAGCACTGGTAAAAGTAAAAATATCGTTATAAAGAACGATAAAGGTCGGCTTTCGCAGGATGAAATTGATCGAATGCTGTCGGACGCGGAGAAGTATAAGTTTGAAGACGATCAGCAGAAAGACAAAGTAGTAGCTAGAAATAAGCTGGAGTCTTATGCTTATGGAGTGAAGCAGGCGATTGATGAGGCAGGGAGTAAGTTAAATGATGGGGAGACTTCGAAGATTCGTCGTAAGTGTGACGAGACTATCCGTTGGCTGGACAGCAACAGCCTGGCCGAGAAGGACGAGTATGAGGGCAAGATGAGAGAGCTGACGAATGTGTGCGCGCCCCTGATGAAGAAGCTTCACGGCTCAGGCACCCGCGGCGGCGACGGACCTGTCATTGAAGAGGTGGATTAAATGTGTTTTTTGTTTAGTACCTACTTATTTGTCTGCTTCCGTTTAATAAATATTGATAATTTGGTTCACAGCCTTGTTTAATTTGGTGCTAAAAAGTTACACTGTCGGTATATACCGTTTTCGTAAGTTATTTACAATTAATATAACTACATATAAGTAATAATAATGTATTCCTTTAGGGATTATTTTCATTTATTTATCTTTTTTAGCATTGATGTCCTCTATCTTCTATTTACTAACCCAACAGTGTCGTCGTCCATTCGTCTGTCGGTCTGTCCTTCTTGTCCTATATGTATTTAAAAGCTACATATTTTGTGCGATTACAGTATTTTTTTTATAAGTAAAAGTTAATTACTTATTCCTTTTTTATCAGTCGGATAGTGTTATCTGAGAGACCTGTTTTCTGACGACTTACTACTTATTTAACCTGTTGCATTAATTTGGACCTAAAAATACATGGAGTGGCATAGAAAATTTAAAGAAAGTGTATATAAATCTTGGTGAGTGCAAGGGTTTCCTAAGCATGTCCCTTTTTATTTAGTCGCCGATTTTACTAACTTGATAACTTAGCGAAAGTAGGTGGGTAGGTATGTTATTACAAATAATACGCTAACAATTATACAAGGCCAATGTATCGGATATCGGATGTAAACACTTACAATGTCCTAACACATAAGTACTAAAATATAGCTGATAAAGGAAATCTTGCAATGTTATAATTACGAGTACGTTCACAAAGCGTAGGATGTGTTGCATAGATCTTGTTATAACGGTCGACAATCGACGCTTCAATACTTCCGTCTAGTTTAAGTAGACCCCTTACATGTATTGTGACGTTCGATCCCATTAAGTGGTATTTTGTTTTAAAGAAACAACCGAGTCAACAACAAAAATATTTATTTATAATAGGGTCAAATGCCTAGGTCTGGTTCTGCCTTCGTAGGACGGTACTCCCCTGTAAGGTGGCGGCGGCTGTTTGGTCTTCGGGATGGCAGCAGTAGAAGAATGCCAGGAACGGGAAGCGCCGATTGAAGTTGGTGTGCTGACTAAATAAGTCCCCAAACTCGTAGGGAAAAGTGACACCCTGTGAATGGAAGTCCACAGTAAGAGTTGGTTTAAAACTTCCTCCGTTGATAGTGAACCTCTGATTTTAGTAGGTACGCCTATTGAAAAAGGGAGAGAACCGGAAGCAGTTGGTGTAAGGGTTCACTATCAGAACGGTGGTAATAACATAAGAACCAAGAACTAAAAGAGTACAGGCGGTGAATTAATAATAAGCACTAATGTTGGTAAATAAATAAGATTGCAAAAATCAACATCATAGCAATCTACTCGCATTATAAGTAATCATTTAATTATTATTATTATTTTTTAAATAATGATCATCAGCATCATCTTAAAAATAAGAAGCGACAATTATCGGACATAAGTCGGTGAAATTATAGGTCAAGCGGAAGCACTAACTTAAGGCTAAAAGCACTACTAAAAAATATAACCTTGTTCAACTCACCCTTATCGGGGTCCGAGATGTCACTTACTATTTACTGCAATTAGCTACTTTGCGATTAAATGCATCCAAAGACGTTGGAAACAATAAAAGTTCTATCGCCGCGAAACGGAGATTTATATTAATATGGCGGCGCGTAAGAGGACACGTAACTAAGCCGTGAACGCTCCGACATAGGTCTGCCTTCGCTGGCGAATAAATCGGGAATGCCGGTTTCAGCGCGGGCGCGACTAGAAACTAGTTTGAGAACAAAGAGATCGCTCAAAGTGTAGAACGCTGACTCTGATTCTGATTAAATAATAAGTACTTATTTATTTTATTTTTAAATATAATGTATTAGATTTATTGTTATTATTAAATGTGATGAATTAGAAAACTAAATAGTCATCGTCATTTAATTTTACTTTTAGAATTTATACATTTATTTTTTCTTTCATAAATTATACATATTTTCAAGGAAATTTGCTATGAACAATTGAACTGCTAAATAAACATGTACGTGCAACGTTACATTACCCCGCGCGTTACGAAAGGATTTTATTACTATACAAAAATAAAATCCGCACTTATGTTTTATGTCCGTATTATAACCTTTCAGAATTTCAATCTTTCATTCTTCTCATACAAACAAACTATAATGACCATTTTGAAGGTCAATAACGCATCCTTTCATTTATTAAGGTAAACACTATCACTGTTGACCCGTACAAACATTTTCAGCACTAGATGGAAAAATATTAATACATAGAATGGAGTAATGCAACTAAAGTGTAATTATTAAATTTAGGTATTACGACCTATCAATTTTAAGTCCTTGATGTGCCAAGTTCCGAGATTTTTTCCTGCCATGTCCGCTAAAACATAAACCAAGGGGGACTTTTTCTCTATTACACGACATTTTAAGAATTTTGGCGCAAGTTTTTTACTAAAATACTTGTCCTTCTCGCTCAAAACATACGTACGTTTCATCACGGTGTCCCCAACGTTAAATTCAGAAGATTTTCGCCGCAAGTTATAGTGCGAAGTATTCTTAACGTGCGCATGCCAGAGTTTAGCCTGAACTTTGTCGAACACCTTAGATAAGCCACCTCGGTTTTCGGCGTAAATGTCTCGCGGAAGGAAAAACATCTCATCGCCTAGATCATTATCTAAATAGTGCGTGCCACAAATTGCTAATTCCCTGCCGAATACCAAAAATGAAGGGGTGAAACCAGTCGCCTCATTCACCGAATTGTTTATGGCGAATTGCACCTTGGGTATAAAGGTATCCCACGTCCGATGGTCATCCTCCACAAAAGTTGACAGGCAGGTGACAATAGTGCGGTTGAAACGTTCGACAGTGTTGACCTGAGGCGTGAATTTTGGCGAATAATATATATTCGGAATGCTATATTCTTTAAATAGAGACTCTGTCATTTTGCTAGTGAACTGGCTACCGTTATCTAAATAAATCGTTTGAGGGGAACCATGTATCAAAAATACTGACTCTTCTAAAAACTTACAGACGGCAATAGACGTTGCCGCTCGTAAGGGGGCAATGAGGCAAAATTTTGAAAAACAACACGTAACAACTATGATGTATGTGTTTTGCTTACGAGTGACAGGCAAAGGGCCCATTAAGTCGACTGAGATAGCTTGAAAAGGACGAGCGCACTGTTTTGGTCGACCCATTTCTCCTAAAACTTGGTGATTCTGGGATTTGTAAGCTAGACACTTGTCACACGAGCCCACAAATTCCACTACATCCTGATGCATGCCTGGCCAGTAATAACGTAACGCCAAACGATGGTACGTTTTGAAAACACCCAGGTGTCCGGCCGTAGGCTCAGAGTGATTTTCACGAATCACCTGCTCGCGTAACTCACACGGGACAACCTCCTTCCAAGAAAATTCTGAACTTAAGTTAGTCAAGTCATGTTTGTTCTTTGTCAGCCTAAACAAGGAGTTGTTTTTAATTATAAAATTCGAGAAATTTTGAGGTTTCGTAAGGCAGGAGTTATAAATGTTCTTATACCACGAATCAGTAGTTTTGGAGACAAAACCTGATGTACTGATCGCGTTAACAGGAACAGCTCTTGAAAGGGCATCTGGGATGACGTTATCAACGCCGCGTCGATGTTTCAGTTCAAAGTGAAAGGCAGACAGACGTACACCCCAGCGAGCCAATCTACCAGTAGGGTTACTTAGAGAAAGAAACCACTTTAAAGCGCTGTGGTCTGTATAGACAGTGAACGGTTTTCCGTTCTCTAAGTAACACCTCCAGTGCTCCAAGGCAATGACAACTGCTAAAGTTTCGCGCTCTGTAATACTGTAGTTCTTTTCCGCTACTGACAACGACTTGCTCATATAAGCAATTGGGTGCTCCTTACCATCCACAATCTGGGTAAGCATAGCCCCCACACCGTAGTTACTGGCATCGGTATGCACCTCAAATGCCTTGTCGTAGTCAGGGCAGGAAAGAACCGGAGCAGAAATCAAACACTCCTTGAGCTTCTGAAACGCAGTGTCAGCTTCAGTAGTCCAGACAAACGGTGGTCCACCCTTTTTGTTTGAAGTCAGCTTATTAAGAGGGCCCGCTATGGTGCTGAATCTGGGGACGAAACGACGATACCAGGTAGCGGTCCCGAGAAAGCGCTTAATATCCTTCCGACAAGAAGGTGTCGGGTAATTAAGGATAGCTTCAACTTTCTCTGGATCGGTACGTAGTCCACAGCTGTCAACAACATAGCCCAGATACTTAAGCTGACTTCTAAAAAACTTACATTTTTCCGGGTTGACGGTGAGATTGGCCTGCTTTAACTTCTCTAACACGCGGAGCAAAAGGGAGACGTGGGAATTAAAGTCGTTCGACACGATGATAATGTCGTCGAGATAGGCAAAGACTTTAAGGTCAAATTCCCTGAACAACATGTCAACCAATCTCTGTTGAGTCGCAGGTGCATTCGTAAGCCCAAATGCGGTACGTTTGAATCGAAACGTGCCCCGGCCTGGGACATAGAACGCCGTCTTGTCTCGATCTTCGGGAGCTATTGGTATTTGCCAAAAAGCTTTGGACAAATCAATGCTAGAAAGGTAGCGCGCATCACGCAGATTATCCAATATTTCCGACACATAGGGCAAATTGTACGCGTCCCGTATTGTCACCGAATTTAATTTACGACTGTCGAGACAGAAACGGGGCTGGCCATTCTTTTTCGTAACTATGAGGACTGGTGAAGACCAAGCGCTCATACATGGCTCGATAACGTCGAGACTTAACATTTCGTCTACCTGTTCTACTAAAATGCGCTGTCTTTCCGGGGACATCCGATAATAGCACTGTCGGATAGGCTGCGCATCTCCGGTATCAATTCGGTGAACGATTAACTTGGTCTCCCCTAAACCTTTGATTTCGGCAGAGATATCATTAAACTGAGTAATAACGTTGTCAGCCAATGACTTTTCAGATGAGGACAACCGATCGTAGGCCTGAATGTGGGACGGGCATCTTGTATCTAGGCTAGCGTTTTCAATTAAAGATTTAGAGAATGTAACGCTGTTCAGATATTTTGGGAAAATTTCGAACTTGTGCCAGAAATCGATACCTAATATGAGATCAACATTAATGTCGGGCACTACAAAAGTTTTAATAATACGAATACTGTTTTCAAATTGTATCGGCAGATTCATATAGCCTATGCCATTCATCGACTGACCCCCCGCAGCTGTGACTGTAATAATGTGGTCCTTCTGGATTTCTGAACCCTGCTTCTCCAGTTCCTGATAAATATTGTTGCCTACAATTGAGACAGCAGAACCAGAATCCAGAAGTCCAAACAATTCTAAATCATGTACTTTTATTTTAGCATAAGGTCTTGGGTCCTCAAAGGACTGGTTCCGCAGAATAGTGTCAATTTTGTAAGAATTGAAATAAAAATTAATTGTTTTAAGCCAATTAGCCCAATCTTTACTGTCAAATTTACTTTGAAGATTGGGTGGTTCACTATTCCGCGAGTTTACTAGTTTTTTGAAGAACCGGGCTTATTTTTATTGCAGTTTGGGCAATTTGGAGTTTTAACACCCTCTTTTCCACAAACAAAACACACAATCTTATCCTTATTTGCACTGCACTGACGCAAATTGTGGGTGTTATCACGACACCGGGGACAATAAAATGTTTTGGTGGCAGAGGATTGCATTGCATGTACATATTTATTATTGTTAGAGTAGTTCTTGTTAGTTTGTAATGTATTTTGATTAAATTTATTATAGTTATTAGGATAAGTTCTTTTGCTATAATTTTGATTAAATGTACTCTGCGAAGAATTTTGATTGTCACTATTGAAAGATTTATGTGATGTTATACCGTTATACGCAAATTCTGGTGCCATGGTGTCTGATGTCTTTTTGGGAGGCTCACGAAAACCAGAAAAACGTGCTTGAATGTTCTCGTAATTACGGCATAAGGATCTCAAGGTGTCAATGTCGGTAATTTCTGAAACTGAGGCTAGGGTGTTCGCGTAACAAGGCCTGATATTATGTAAAAGTATCTCCAGTTTGTCTTCATTTGACAAGGCCTTAGTTAGACGGGAAAATAGACCTGACATAACTGACAAATATATCGTTATATTCTCCGATTCACCTTGAGTCCTGGATCGTATTTCCGAGAGCAACCTGTAATCGTAATCTGCCTGATCGAAATCTTTCTTAAGAAGACTAACAAGATCATCCCAATCAGACACTTGATCTTGGATACTGCGGAACCAGTGCAACGCATCACCAGTGAAGATCTCGGTACTATATGACAGTAGCTTTGATGAGGTGATATTCCTGGCTACTCTAAATTCTTTCATGCGCTGAATAAAAGAACGCACGCAAGACTTCCCGTCGAACCTTAATTTGGTGAGTTCACTGGCTATGCCGCGATCGCACGACACATTAACATTTAATGGTGGACATGCTGGCTGGTCCGAGGAAGTGTTAGGGGCCGAAGGTAGTAAGGGATCCACAGCATTGTCTTTGACAGCATTATGTCTCTGAAATAACGTTTTGAAATCCGCTATACAAGTGTCGTGTATACGTTTGGTCGCGTCATCAACTACTACCCGATTAAGTCGGTGGTAAAGGTGATTAATATAATTTTGAACACGTAATAAATTGTTCCTATCTAGTTGGGAATCAAGAATAGAGTTGGCTTTAGTGATAACGTCACTAATGCCTTTTAGATCTTCGATTATTGTAAGAGGGCTTTCCAGAATGTCCTCCGAAGGAAATTGTGGTCCTAATTTTGAGATCTGTTTACGCAATTCTGTGACAGTAGTAGCTGGGTTACCGCCTCTTATAAGCACCTCGTACTCTAATTCTGCTTTTTGTAACGTTAAAAACTTAACGCGGTATGCCATTGCAATTAATTAACAATGTTAATCGCCCAACAATAGTTTAAAAAAAATTTCGCACCGAAATAAGGAAATGTTGAACAAGGTTTAAAACTACTGCGTTCTGTTACAAAAATAAGCTATAAAAACGTTATGGTTGGCATTAAAAAATTAAATAAGCGGCAAAATAAAAAATAAAAGGCAAACCAAAAAAACAAAGCATTAAAAAAAATGCAACTAATGTGTACACCCTTGTGAGTTTCAACAGTATTAAAAGAAAATGTTATTAATAAATATTACAATTCACTAGTCAGACTACAACGCTGCGGCAACTTAGAACAAAAAAACCTGCTTATGATGCAGTTTACGCATACAGGCGGCTCCTAAAAACAATTAATATGATTGCAACGGAATTAAATTTGAAATTTGGAAAAGTGGAGATTCACAAATAAGATTTAAAATAAAAAAAACTTACATAAGGGGTGTGTACACTTTAGTTACGAGCAACCAAAAAAAAATCAAAAAATAACGTTTCACAATAAAATAACCCACTAAACACAACTACTTCTACGAAGCAAAACCAGAACCTTAAGACCACGTATAGGGCGCCAGTGTGACGTTCGATCCCATTAAGTGGTATTTTGTTTTAAAGAAACAACCGAGTCAACAACAAAAATATTTATTTATAATAGGGTCAAATGCCTAGGTCTGGTTCTGCCTTCGTAGGACGGTACTCCCCTGTAAGGTGGCGGCGGCTGTTTGGTCTTCGGGATGGCAGCAGTAGAAGAATGCCAGGAACGGGAAGCGCCGATTGAAGTTGGTGTGCTGACTAAATAAGTCCCCAAACTCGTAGGGAAAAGTGACACCCTGTGAATGGAAGTCCACAGTAAGAGTTGGTTTAAAACTTCCTCCGTTGATAGTGAACCTCTGATTTTAGTAGGTACGCCTATTGAAAAAGGGAGAGAACCGGAAGCAGTTGGTGTAAGGGTTCACTATCAGAACGGTGGTAATAACATAAGAACCAAGAACTAAAAGAGTACAGGCGGTGAATTAATAATAAGCACTAATGTTGGTAAATAAATAAGATTGCAAAAATCAACATCATAGCAATCTACTCGCATTATAAGTAATCATTTAATTATTATTATTATTTTTTAAATAATGATCATCAGCATCATCTTAAAAATAAGAAGCGACAATTATCGGACATAAGTCGGTGAAATTATAGGTCAAGCGGAAGCACTAACTTAAGGCTAAAAGCACTACTAAAAAATATAACCTTGTTCAACTCACCCTTATCGGGGTCCGAGATGTCACTTACTATTTACTGCAATTAGCTACTTTGCGATTAAATGCATCCAAAGACGTTGGAAACAATAAAAGTTCTATCGCCGCGAAACGGAGATTTATATTAATATGGCGGCGCGTAAGAGGACACGTAACTAAGCCGTGAACGCTCCGACATAGGTCTGCCTTCGCTGGCGAATAAATCGGGAATGCCGGTTTCAGCGCGGGCGCGACTAGAAACTAGTTTGAGAACAAAGAGATCGCTCAAAGTGTAGAACGCTGACTCTGATTCTGATTAAATAATAAGTACTTATTTATTTTATTTTTAAATATAATGTATTAGATTTATTGTTATTATTAAATGTGATGAATTAGAAAACTAAATAGTCATCGTCATTTAATTTTACTTTTAGAATTTATACATTTATTTTTTCTTTCATAAATTATACATATTTTCAAGGAAATTTGCTATGAACAATTGAACTGCTAAATAAACATGTACGTGCAACGTTACAGTATGCACGATGTTCTCTTAGGGTTCTGTACCAAAATTGGTAAAAAAGGAACCCTCATGTTGAGACTTCCTTTTATGTCACGGCAGTTTTTCTCAGCAACTATATAAGCTATAAACTTGACATTTGGTAGGTATAGTCTAGTTGTATGACTTGCTTGCCCGTATCTAATTTTGGTACATAAAACATGAACATCATTTTATAGATATTGAAAAAGGGGTTTAAAAGGGGGGTTCAAGAATGAAAATTCCTCTATTACAACAAATGGGATATCACATAAAAGGGCTCAATGTGCACATTCCAAATATTAAAAAAAATAGAAAAAAAAAATTCGAAGTTTAGGACTTGAAAATTCTGAAAAAATTTAGACTTATAAATATTTGTTTACATTTTAGGAGAAAAATTAAATGAACATGTTAATATTGACCGTATTTGAGAAATTTTGGCAAGTTATCATGGATCTTACCTATTGCATATAGGAAGTAAAGTTCATAAACACTTTAAGCATTTCTTCGAACCTGATTCTAGTTTTCTATCTTATCGAATCCAACACGCACCGGTTTTTATCATGATACGGTTACACAGAATAAAAATGCACTGAAATAATTCGCATAGCGCGACTCAACGGATCTCGTTAGTATTTTTAAACTGCATTATCAAGTGCACGTCTTTGCAATTAATATTGCGTTACATTTGTTTATTTTAGTAACAAAATACGTAAAACGAAAATGTATTTAATATTTTTATTGTGTTTTGGCGCAGTGACTGCAGAAATAAATATTTCCGCTACAAATCAAATTGAGGAAAGGTCCTTGACGAGCACAATAGTGGGTATTCTTCAGAGAGTAAACTTCATTTTTCCGGCGACACAGGGAGTTATTGATAATATTATTGGAAGAATCGTAAGTGAAAAATATTATAAGTAGATGTAGGAGAGGGGGTATTGTATATTTAAATTAAAATTAAATCAATTAAAAAAAAGGTACTTAAATGCGTTATCAAATAAACAAATGCTCACCAAACTCTCACCCAGTTTGTTGGCGAGTGAAGCGCTCAAACACAAGCTAACCATGCACCTGGGCAAAGTAGGTACGACTCTTACAATAATCTTTTAGAGAATATAAATAATAAGATAGATATATATTTCCAAAAGGCATTTTTTCAATTTTCTCGTTGATATTGTATCTGCGTGTATTCTTTCTCATCACTTTAGGTGGAAAGTGGCATTTAAGAGCAGATAGCCAATTTAACGTTTTCTGAAAGAGATTCTAAATAAATGGCATCGCCGTGACTTAACCCGTTATAGATAACTGGCGCCGAATCAAACAATTCGGGCCATAATGAGTTAAACTAGTTGCATATGTAAGACAAGCATTTTACCAGCGACTCTGTTCGCGTAGATGTCAATTATTGCTATTCCCTAGGCTGCTGTCCAATTTTCCTATTATTATATGGGCTATTACCTTACTGCCCGCTATCAGAGACGTCAATTAATTTTTAAGTTTCATTAAAGTTGCTGCGTCCTATTCTATTGCTATAGCAAAGAAAGTGACAGCAGCAACTTTAATGACAATTAAAAGTTAACTGACGTCTGAGTGCGGCAGTTAGTACTAAATAAATCACTTCGATCGTCGGTTCAGGCGTTAGACCGTGAAGACTGAACTAACTCATTATCGATCATCATTTGCAAATTGTTCCAAATAAGCATCCACACTTCGCTCTCCTCTCCAGAATAAGTCCAGCTTCCGCTCCTTCCTGGAAGTGGTATCCCAGCTGGTGGGTTCTCTGTTCCCGCAGCCACAGGTGCCGAGGGTCCCCGAGCGCTTGTGGGGGGAGAAGCCGGAGGACAGCAGCATCAGGCCGTTCAAGGTGCAGTTCTCGGATGAGGTTGGTGGAAATCTCTGAAGCTGGATCCCTTTGAAACGCATATAATTGTTGCGTCGAATTGTTGTTTTTCACTTAACTTGTTGAAATAAAGCGTGTGCTAGATGGTTTGAAACCACTGGTTTGAAACCAAGTGACCTCGGTAGTTTGAAACCATGTAGACAGTGGTTTCAAACCAAATTTCACATAATTTGGTTTGAAACCGTGGTTGCAAACCGTCTAGCACACGCTTTACAGGATTTAATAAACATCAATTAACGGACGTCTGTATATTTAAAATGTTTGATTATGCTCCAGATGATATCAGACCTGCGTGAGCGCATCCAGCGCCGGCGCAACATCACGCACTCGCTGCGCGGCGCGGCGCACACATACGGGACCAACTCCGACTTCCTTAATTGGTTCCTGGACTACTGGGCACACGAGTACGACTTCCAGCTGCGCGAGCGCTGGCTCAATCGGCTCCCGCAGTACCTCACCAATATCCAGGGTAAGCTTCTTTTGAAAGGTAAACCAGCAAATAGGCTACCTGATAGTAAATGGGCTCTGAGGCCTTGAGATTTAACATGAAATTACCCCATGCTAGTAATTTCACTGACTGTCTTAGCAACTCGCCAATATACAAGTGCGTACACTGCTTGGCAACAAAGACGGCAAGATAGACTAGCAAGAGTAGCAAGAGTAGATGTATGAGAACATGTATGGGATGTATGGGATGGGCCCTAGCTTCTTTAGCTTCAAGGGTTCTTGAAAGGAGACCGCGTACAGGAAAACGTGTAGGTAGCCCCCCCCCCCCTCCTCACAAGGCGGAACGACAACCTATTTAAGGTCGTGATAATCCGCCGGTTGCGGGCTGCACAGGACCCATCATTGTGGCGAACCTCAGGAAAGGGCTATTTTTGTTCCAGTGGATGTGTATCAGTAGATATGATGATGATGATGATGATGGATTTGCTCTTGTTTAATTGACACTCATTGTTGAATTTTATTTTCCCGACTTTCCGCCGCGTTACACCTAATCGATGTCCAAGATTTGCTGAAAATATCAAGATTTCAGCAGAAAATAGCTTTCAGTAAAGTGATACATTCCGTGAAACCATTGTAGATGATTCTAGCGTCATCCGATTTGAATGATTTCTTGCTTGATGTCACCAAATCCAGCCCTTTACGTTATAGGTTTGGACATCCACTACATCCACGTGAAGCCTCCAAATCCTCACGGCAAGAAGGTGCTTCCTCTGATGCTGGTCCACGGCTGGCCTGTGACAGCATTCGAGTATATCCACGTCATAGACTACTTGCAGCAGGAGCGCGAGGATTGTGACTTCGTGTTCGAGGTTATTGTACCATCCCTACCCGGTTTTGGGTACTCTGAGGTAAGGAAAACTACGGCTATAATATGTTGGCATGTCTACTAGTTGTTTCTCAAGATGTATTTCTACGTAAATTAAATAAAAAGCTAGTCAAGTTCGAGTCGGACTCGCGCACCGAGGGTTCCTCACAAACTTGTAGATATATAAATAGTTCGTAAAACACGGGAATACAATATAAACAATGTCCAGTATAAACTGACATGCAATAAGTTTGCACTTTAGTACTTAGTGAGTGGCAATTTATACTGGCCTTTTTTTTACGTGATGTAACTCAAATTAACGGTTTTCGGATTTTTTCCTTTATTTGTAGCATCATTTATAGCATCAAGTTCTGGGGCAATAGCTTTCAATATAACATAAACAGAGCTCTGATAGTACAAAAGAGAGCCATTCGAACCATTATGCGCATTCCTCAATGGATCTATGTTGTTTTTTGTCTAATAAATTATTTTGTATTTGTATTTGTATCTCTTGTAGAGAATATTTCCAGAGGTTGGGTGTTCTCACGGTTCCTAGTTTGTATGTTTTAGTTCTACTCACCCAAATGGTCAAAAATATCACAAGTTACGAGACTAAAGAAGATCAAGAGTTTAGATTGCTTACTCGTACTAAAAACCTTAAAAGCAGTTTTTGTCCTAGACTCAAAATAGCAGAGCATTGTGCCAGACATCAAGCTGTAAAAATCTTTAATAAACTGCCTACTGAGCTAAAAATGATCACGAACCTTGCAGTATTTAAAAATAGATTAAAAGCCTTCTTGTTGAGAGGTTGTTTTTATAGTATTGCTGAAATATTTGAACAGTCTCAAGAGTTTAATTTGTAAACTTTTCTGGTGTTTATTCTATTACCTATATTGTTAATTGTGATGACATAGTTATGTTGCAAGTAATTACATATTGGCTAGGTAGTTATAATATCAACGTAGTACTTATTTTAAGCACTTCATTCACGTGTATATTTCAAACACAATCCTGTATTGTTCATGAATAAATAAATAAATAAATAAATAAAAATAAATAAATAAATTGTGCTATAAGATATTGCTTCTTGCCAAATTTCATAACTTAGTATTTGATATTAATTTCAACTTGATACCTCTACGCGTTCCTGAGAAAAAGGGTCTGGACAGACACACAGACAGACAGACAGACAGACGGATAACAAAGTGCTCCTATAAGGGTTCCATTTTTTCTTTTGAGGTACGGAACCCTAAAAAAGATGTAACCTGAGTCATGGATGCATGAATTCAAATAAGATACTTACTTCCGAAATTGGTTTTCAAGGCACATTGGACGCTTAAATGAAGGCTCTGAGGTTCATGAATATTTGCAAATTGAAGACTGGGAAATGAGTTTTCAGTCATTAGGTGCTAGATGGTAGATGGATGCTTTTATACTAGTTATTTTTACCGGTTTTAACCTCAACAACGGAACAGAACAGTGTGAACTTATCTAAAATTGTGTAAAAGGCCGCGGATTCCTTATGTTTCTAACTTTCCCCACTAAATACAAACTATTTAAGATATCATCACACCCAGAATATGACTTTTCGTATCATTGCAATCAAGAAAAGGATTATACTTTACTTCCAGGCTACAAACAGGATCGGCTTGGCGCCGTATGAGATGGCTGTGATTCTGAAGAACCTCATGTCTCGTGTAGGGCTCTCTCGGTTCTACGTTCACTCCGCGGGTATCGCTCAGTCTGTGGGTGACGCCCTGGCGGTTCTCTTCCCAGACAGGGTGATGGGCCTACACACTACCTTCGCCTTTAGGTACTGTTGTATAATATGTACAACCTACGAAAGGCACTGTCATTCCTTAAAACTTTTAACAGGAATTTTTAGTAATACCCAAAAAATAATTTCTCTATGTCAACTAAATCACCTATTTGAGTAAGCAACTAAATACGTAGTTGAGCGATTAATTATTTCCACGTTCACAGTTGCGGTCAGTTTGTACAATATTTTAGGAAAATAAGAATACAATCATGAATGTAACTGTGTAGTAATTGTAAGTAATAATAATAAAAAAAATCCAGTGTCCGGCCTGAAACCCTCACCAAATACGTGTTGGGCCAGCTGTACCCCACGGCCGTGGTGGAGCCGCGGCACCTGGCCAGAATGTACCCGATCTCCAACCAGCTTCAGTTCTTTCTGGAAAACTCCGGCTACTTCCACGTTCATGCCACGAGACCAGACAACTTGGGTAACTCGCACATTGCACTTTTTTCCCGTAATAACCAGCCTTCTATATAAAATACTGTATTCGTAATACTGTGTTGGATACGGCCTCGCACCTTAACCCTTTCTTTTTAATATGGACATATTACTGGCACAGAGGCATATTTATGGCCGTATTAATCATGGTAAAAATATTTAAGGAAGGCCTTGATTCTACAGGATTTTTCGGGTGTTGTGATTATAATGCTGAATGTTCCATAAAGGGAGACAGATTGTAGTAAACATATAAAAAAATGGATGATACCGAAGATTAAATTTGGTATTCCTCAGGCCATGGCCTTGACGACTCCCCAGTCACGCTGGCTTCTTGGGTACTCCAGAACATCTTGTCAGGAGCTGCTTCTGAGAACATCCGTGCCGTTGACGGGAATGCGAGTCGCTACTACGACATGCTGGACTGGTTCGACTGCTTCACGGTCTACTGGGCCACCCAGACCATGTCCACAAGCATCAGAATGTACGCGGAGTTCACGGCTTGGAACCAGAACCCGCTCAGTCGGACTTTATTACTGTAAGTATTTTAATTCAATCAAATGTTGTATTTAACGCTAACATTGTGTTGTTAACAACGATTTTTATGGTAAAAACGCAAAAGTACTCCACATATCGATACCAATCTTACTGTCCTTAAGTAACATCAAT
Source organism: Tortrix viridana (assembly GCA_963241965.1). Lineage (NCBI taxonomy): Eukaryota > Metazoa > Arthropoda > Insecta > Lepidoptera > Tortricidae > Tortrix > Tortrix viridana. The sequence continues at coordinate 3,010,096 of OY725191.1, read as the reverse complement.
TACCGTCAGTGAAAACTTTAAACAGCAAGCTTATTATTAACGGTTAAAAGCGAATATTCCACTCAGTGCAAGGGCTGGCACTCTATGTCATATATCTGTCCCTTTCATTGATAACTTGCCAGATTATGACAGTATAATATTGCCCCTGGTCCCCAGAGCAACAGTGAAAGTCCCGTTCGCCGTGGTCCGCTTCGCCAACGACCTGATCTACCAGCCCGATGACTTCGTTCGCGACCGGTACCAAAACCTGGTGCAGTCCACCACCCTGGACTTCGGCGGCCACTTCGCGAGTTACCAGGAGCCGGCGGTGCTGGCTGACCACATTTGGACGTCCGTCAAGAAGATGGAAGCTTTCAATGATAGAAAAGATGTAGAGTTCGTAGGGAAATAAATTCTGAGTTTAATTGGTTATGTACTTCTTTAATAGTACCTCCTTTGTGGCTCAGAGAAGGCAAACGAGCATAAAGATACTTTGTCGCTTTAACGCCGACTACAAAATTGTTTGGCGTTCAACTCTAGGTAAAAGGGACAATATGCTAAAGTGGTAAAGCTATTTATGACGCTGACTGTACTACTTCCCGGTTCGTACTTGTCTCTGTCATTTCACTATAGTTTGATTACGCGTTCGGAGACTCGTGATAATTCGAAAGTTTTGATAATTTCATCCATAGACATACAGTCAAGGTTATAAACATAGATACGTCCAAAGCCTCAAAAATATGTAACTACGATCTTATGTCGCCAGAATGTGGTGGTCACATATTTTTGACATTCTGAACGTATCTATATTTATAATCTTGACTGTACAAACCAAAAGACGCTGGGTTTAATACTAAAGTCTCTAGAAAAGTGTCCTAGGACAAGCTATTTAAACTTGGATACTTGTAGAATAATTGTCAAATTAAAATATTTTAATTTAAATCGTATCTCATTAACGGAATGCTTAATTTTGCTTAATTAATTTAATACCTAATTATAGAGTCAAGTTTTATTCGCTTGGCCGTTCTTTCAATTCTATTTTATATTTATATTTCTACATTTATCTCTTGTAACAGTGTGCTACCAATTAACATGTTTGGCTAGACTGTAAGGTGTTAATTGTGCAAAATAAATAAATAAACTAACTTTTGTTTCAAGGTTACTTACAGTGCAATAGCTCATTAAAATACACTCGGATTTGAACTTCTGTCTCCTTCGCTCTCAAACGCTCTTATCCTAGTTTTACCGACTTTACCCGAGCCAGGCCCGAGCCAGAACGACTTTTTAAGAGCTACAGCATTGTACAGTCTCAACACGGGATTGTCGTTTGTTGAACTATCCTCTCACAGAAAGTCGACGGTAAATTTTCACGTAATTTATTTTGCGTGACTTGACGCTGTCATTATGACAGGGTTCTATGGTGGCTCAACAATCTCCTGCTGTGACTGTACTAGTTGTTTTAACTCGAATTTATTACAGCAGGCCCAGAAACAACAAGCCTGTTAAAAACAGAGTCCGCGTTGTGAACTGTGAAAATGTAATGCTGTATGATTGATTGCTATAACTCCCATTCACTGCCTAAAAACTTGGCAGTTTAGTTCATAATGCGGTTCTTGGTGTAAGTACATAACATAAACATAATTTTATTAATAAAACATCGACATGATTAGCAATTTCTTTATTTTTAAATTTAATAACTTTAGAAATTGTTCAGAAAGAAGACAATGGTTTCAGCATCATTATTATTAATATGATATGAACAATAATAATTACCACTATTTATTACTATCCATTATTATAATTGAGATAACGTATAATAATCTATGCGCTACGTTACTTATGTACACCGTTATTGACTATCATTGTAAACTTTAACGCAACAATAGAATACAAGATGGCGTAATATGATACAACAGAAAGCACTTGGCTGTCAAATTCAAAACAAATAAATTACCTTATAAAACTTTTACTTTTTTTTAAAGAAGTAAATATTTGTTTTGATTTTGACCCAATTGCTCTGAATAATTTCATGTCCACCTTATAAAGTAAATTGAATTTTAGTGATGGTCGGTACTCGCTCTATGAAAAAATATTGTCTTTGGTTTGATTTTCGCGCCTTTTTTCGTCATTGATATATTATTTTTGTGTATATTAAGTTACGTATCTTAGTTAGGTAAGGTTTTTTAACTGTTTTCTCAGACAGATAGAAAATATACGTAACGTATCCAATGTGAGAGGTGGCTGGAAAATATTCAGAGTACGTATTATGTAACAATATTATATTCATCTTTAAAGCAAAAGCTAGGAAATTAGTCTAAAACGAATCTAAAGTAATAACTAAGAAGATCAGTGTTGCATTTTTGAGTATAAAAACGTTTGAAAAAGTTAAGTTGTACGAAAATCTGTAGATATTTAATGTCGGAAGTTAAAAACGATTCTTGCAACTGTTAAACAGCTGTTAAGTTTTAATATTGACTATTACACGCTATAACTTATTTCCTAACTTATTGGTTTATATATAACATCGATATGTATGAAATTTGGTAATACTAGAACTGAGAGTTAAGACTTCTGTCCATCAGACCGTTTAATCTTTCAAACCATTATAATTTTGAATTTTGAAAATCTGGGGCCTAGAACTATATCCGAGATAATTTAATACATTCTCGGATACATTTTAATAGAGACGATAATTTTGATTATTCGTGATTGAACCCGTCTGCCTACATACGCCGGGCCTCTATTCGCCTACTTAACGTTACCTTCACTACCTAGATGTGGCATTTCGATATTTACAATAAGAACTCAATATAACTATGTACACTGTGATGCAAGGAGTACGGTTCCTTTAAATTTACATTTATCATTTAACATTACTTCTAAGGAAATCAAAGGAAAAGGAAAAAAATTAAAATGAAACAAAAAACGGAAATAAGATTAAAAGCAAATTTATTGCTAAAATAAAATAAAACTATAACCACAAGCAATACATTATTTGCTTAACCGTAGGTGATTTAATTTGTACGTTCACTAAGGTCGTTAAAAAAAGTTTGCTCTAGCCTGAGAATATTGTCTATATGGAAATTAAAAAGTAAAAATGTCAGCTAACTATTATATTATAGCAAATCACAAACTTGAGCGTCGCGGCGTCCCGTATAAAATAATGTATAGAAAACATACAATAGTAAAAAATAAAACATTCATAATTTAAATGTAAAACTTACATAACCCAATTATAATATTTAAAACCTCGCCGGTTCATATAAACGTAATAATACTTTTCAACTGGGAGTCAGTATCGATCATAGCTTAAATTTACATCATTGCACTTTCATTTTCATTTAACAATAATGAACCTCCTACCACGGTATCTACACCCGGCCCTACGCTATATGTACACTGCTCTCGTATCCAATACATATTTGGTATATTTATTTACAATAATCGATTTCAAATGTTAAAAACGAATTAAAATACTCAGATATCCGTACCGGGTCGGGGTACTTTTTGTCTATAAATTAAAATTAAAGCAAAATGCATAATTTGTATCGTAAGTTGTCGTCCGCGGACGTAGGTATGCCTGGCATGTCACGAAACAATAAGCTATAGAGGGTCTATGTACAAAGTCTTTGGCCTTACAATGTAATTATAACAAAACAGTACATTTAACTACACAATAATATTTGCACTCGGCGTCGCCTCCGCAGTCGGGCTCCATTCCATGGATCGACGCTCGCTTAAATATAAATAAATAACCGTCCTTGATATGATACTACTCAGTACTGTCACTCTACTCTACTCTCGGACCCGTTTTAACCGCTAAGACACTCGGCAACAGTTCTATCACACATTGGCTACTCTAGTACTCCCACCGGTCGTCGTCCGCTTCCGTCTTGATCTTGTCCTCGGCGAGGACTCCAGGGGGCGTGAGGGAGGGGCGGGGCGTGCGCGGCGCGTGCGGCGTGCGCGGCGGCGGCTCGCGCGCGGGCGACGCGTCCCGCGGCACGGGCGACGGCTCCACGCGCACCGTCTCCTCCGCCTCGCGCCTGAAGTCGTCGCTCCTCATCACACAGACGCCGTTGATGATCACTTCGTCCGGGTTCCGCGGCTTCTCGTCCTGCCAGTCCGGGTTGACCCACTGCGGCGCCGCGGGCTTGCGCCGGCTCGAGCGCGCCGGCGTTGACGCCGCCTTCGGCTCAGTTTTCGACTCCCCGTCATCCATAGAATCATCAGATCCCAGGTTACTCTCAACATCATCATCCTCGAAGTCATCGCCGTCCGGTTCCCGCTTAAGGGGCATAGACAAATCGAGACCTGAGGCCTGGTCTTTAGCCTCATCAGACGGAAGAAGCCCGCGGCTGATCAAGGCTGCCAGGTTGGAATTTGCAGCGAAGTACGGTGGATACGGAAGCGGCACCCCCGCTAGTCCCATGCGCTCCTTCTGCAGTTCGAGAAGCCTCTGGTTGAGAAGGAGCCGGAATTGAACAGGGTCGAAGGGCGCAGCGGACTGGTCGCGCGCCGGCGGCTCAGCTGGCAGCCCATGCGGCGCCTGCTGCTTTAGCCGCATGCGGTGGTTATGGAACCAGTTGGTGATCGTTCTCGTTGATAGTCCTAGCTCCGCCGCTAGGAACTCTATTGTAGGCATATTGGGGTAAGGATCTAAAGCGAACGCCAGTCTCAAAGCCTCCTTCTGTTCCTCAGAAAAAAGCACGCGTTGCTTTTTGGCGGAAGGCGCACCAGTGGTCGGTCCGGGGGAGCTGGAGTGGTAGAATTCCGACGTGTCGTTGGATGACGTGTCGGAGGAGTTGTCCTGACCCGGTCCGCTCGAGCGCCGCCTCTTGTTGGCCTCGCGTCGCTCGTTCTTCAGAGCCTGAAGCCTATCAATGTTATGCGCATCGCTCAACCAAAGCTGCATGCGGATGAACGGCTCCCGACCCTTAATACTCAACATGTGCCACGGCTTCGGCTTCGACAAGAGCTCACTCACCGAGCCCTGCGATAGCCCTAAAACGGCCTCGCCAAAAATCTTCTGCCCGATGTTGTTGGCAAGCAAAGCTTCCTTGATTTTGGTCGTAATGGTTTGCGTGTCGAGGTCCTGGGTGAGCGCGGCCATCTCGTAGACGCTGGGGGAGATGTGCTGGTGGAGCGGGCGCATGGCGGGCGCGAGCGGCGCGTGCGGCGCGTGCGGCGCGGGCTTGCGCTCCCGGTCGAGCGCCGGCAGCGCCACGGCGTGGTGCGGCGGGAAGCCGGGCGGCGTCAGCAGCAGCCCCGCCGGCGCCAGCTGCGCCAGGTGCGCGCCGCCCAGCAGCTGCTCCTGCTGCATCTTGCTCAGCAGGGACGTCGCGTCGGAGATCATCTTTTGCGTAGGCGGTATCGGCTTGTTCATGTTCGGCGGACAAGCTGAAATAGAGAAGAATCATTCGTTATTTATAGTTATAATTTGAAATACCAAAAGAGACGAAGGACTAAGTTCCTAGTTCCTATGGCCCGTTTCCGACTGCATCATCAGACCAGCTCCACGGTACCATATTATTGCATTGCCCCCGAAGATGCATAGGTATACCAAATTTCAGCTCAATCGGACACCGGGAAGTGGTTTAAAATTCAGTTGCAAAATTTGATCACTAAAGTGTTTACACAAACAAACATTGCAAGTAAAATAAGTTTGTATAAAGGTTCCTTTTCGCTTCAAACAGCTAAGGCGTGGAAATTAAATACATATTTAATAAAAAAAAAGTATATACGATACTATACTTACGAGGTGCTCCGCTGTAGTTGCCGGTCCGCATTAGCTTGTCCGGTGCGATTTTGTATTGCGACGCTACTAGCTTGTGCACGGCGTGGTCATCTTCCAAGAACATCTTCATTCGGATGAACGGCTCCCGGCCCTTCTGTGTCAGCATGTGCCACGGCTTCGGCCTCGCGAGAAGGTCGCTCACGGACCCCTGCGACAGTCCCAACACAGACTCCCCAAACAGTCTTTGGCTGATAGAGTACTGACTAAGTGCCTCCTTCACCCTTCTGACAATGTCTTCAGTATTCAAGTTGTTAAAGAGATCGAACTGCTGCTGAGTGATGGGAGGCAGCACAGCTTTCATGGAGCGCTGCGCTGGCGTGTGGTGGGTCGGATTGGTCGGTTGGGAGATCAAGCTGTTGGTGATAGAAGCCATTCGTTGTAAAGGACTGGCTGCGGCCGAATTACTGTAATCTTCGTTGGGAGTGATGGCAGGCGGTAATATCGCGTTCCCCAGTGGACTGGAAGCGGATGACCCCGTCGACTGCTGACCTGGTTCAAGTTTTGGCCTTACGAGAGAGAACGCGCTCCCTGCGTGCCTTATAGCCTCCTCAGCATCCATTGGCTTGTCCTTATCGCTATCAGTGATCCCATTAATCTTGGCATTCTTGTCCTTCGGTAGAGAAAGGTCCTGGATAGCACCTGAACCGTTTATATGTTGGTTCTGCGCTTGTTGCATGGCCTGCTGTTGCAGTGCCAGTAAGTTTGGGAATGGTGGCATTCCTGGAAGATTGTGGAGGTTTGGGATGTTCCCGCCGGGCTGGATTTTGGCTAGCTCCCTGTGGTACGCTTCTAATGCCATGCGAAGGTCTTCGGGAGGTCGCTCCATGTGTGGTGGCATGCCGCCGCTGAAAAATGGAGGAAACATTCTGCACGTTAGTTTTAGACTTGCTGCTCTCGTTCATTATACAATACTTTTGTTTACTTCAATTGAGATGGTTTAAAATATTTAATTTGACCTTAGAATTTATTTTTCATACCGTCGAGTTAAATGCTTTAATTGAGAATATACGTACCCAGGAAACCCATCGCGGTTGTGGCGAATGTCGTCGACTCTCCGAGTCATGATCTTAGCCAGTTCTTCTTGGTAGATGCGGACCACCTTCTCCTGGGGGATGTCATCATTCTCGTACTTTTTCAGTCTTCTGTTTTGACTCGAATCCTGGAACGTTAGAAAAGAGAACATTAATTCAGGTAGGTACAGTCAACATCAAAAGTAGATACACACTTTTGTAACTTATCGCTATACAGCCACGTTAGCAATTTCAAACAAGATTGTCAAATATGTTAATGCGATAAAGTACAAAAGTGAGTATCTGCTTTTGACGTTGACTATACTACTAATCTGTCTTTTATCGTTTTGACCGTAGCACGTGTGTAACTGTGAATGGAACTGGGAACATGTCAATCTCATTTTCTTTTTCTCGTGAGGAAACCTACACACACTGCAAAGCAATTTGACGGTGTGTGCGAAGTTCCCAATCCGCACTGGGCCCGCGTGGGAACTATAGCCCGAACCCTCTCATTGTGAGTGGAGGCCTGTGCCCAGCAGTGGGACGTATAAAGGCTGGATTAAAACTTTTTTTTACCTTATTAGAGAACGGCGAGAGGCACTGCGTGCGTGGTGAGTTCGAGTCATCGTTGCTCCTTGAGTCGTCGTTGTTTGGCTGGCCAGGAGTCTTCATGAGGTGGGAGGCTTCCGTCAGAATGTGCGCCAGCCTCTCGTCACCCTCCCCCTCTCCGCGCCCGAAGCCGGGGCCTATGTTACCTTCCTTTGAACCCACTAGAAACAAAACAAGGAAAATTATAGAAAAATACAACTCTACTCAAAAACGATGTCGATATCACACTCTTAGCGTTGCGTGACCAATATTGATTGCGTGATCGTCAGTTATCGGAATATTTGTCCACGATTACACCCATGTGGGCGGCCCTATACAACGGATAAACTATGATCTCCCGCACCAGTTTTAATTATCGCTAAAGTGTAACAGTGCGACGCAAAACGCTTGCCAAGTAATAAATACAAAAGTTATATTTGGTACAATTGAAATTAGGCGAGTCATTAAAATGCAGCTAAATGAATAGCGTTGTAAAGATAATCGCTGAATGGGAACGGGCACTCATCGCCTAAGCCCGTAATCCAAAACCGTCGCAGGCGCATCCATAAACAAGCAGAATTACGCGCGAAAACCGCCGCCATATTGTGGTCATTCATCCTGTCAACATATTGTCTCTGGTCGCACAATGAGATGATACTATTTAGATGCTGATTTATGGTTAGCGTTAGGTTCATTAAGGATTCTAATTAGTTACGAAGGGTACAGGCGAGATTTCTGCAAACGCTTGAGGATGATTTGCTTTTATGTTTAGAACAAAACGGGCATGTGGATGTTGATTTTCTGACCAGATACTCCAGTCATTTGCGAAGGCAACAAGCGGAGCGAAGTGCCGTCAATTTGTACGGTCATGCTTCATTGTTATGAAGAAATGCGCGTCTCGAAGCGCAGAATTTTAAAATTCTTTATCTATTCCAAAGATAACTTCGGTTCGACTCAAAAACCGTATCCGTTGCCAAATAAAACTTCCGTCCGTTAAGGAACGCTGCGCATTGTCTTATTTGCTCTGTGGTATTTAATGGCTCCAAGAATGGCTTGAGGACTCGCGTATTAATTTCCGAGATCACAAAGAATTAATTGCGTTCTTAAATTGTATTTAGAAACCGTCGATGCGTTCGCGAAATTGCTCCTCGAAAACCAGTGTTTATTTTGAATGCGGTTTTGAATTTGACTTGATCTGGCGATTCAGTATGCATTGCAGTATGATTGTTCTTTTTCGGGTTTTATTGCTGAAGCGTTAATTTACAGAGATATAAAGCCAAGTTATTAGGGGAGTCACCTTAAGTATATATTTCATCGTTAGCTATGAAAATCCGTGTTTTCTCACGGCCCAGATCGACGCAGCAAGACCGCGGAATGACTATGTCCTTCTGTAGTTTTTTTACCGTTCACAGTCCTAACGACTTATGACTAAGCGAACGTGATCTAAATAAATTCGTAAATATGGCCGCCGCGGTTTTTAGATTATAATCTTACATGGCCATAATGTCTAGAGTTTCAACTCGTAAACGAACAATAACTCCAAATACGTGATCCGGAGTTATAATTGCTGCATTTACTTTTTAATGCCCGCCTAATGTGAGGCTCTCTGAGTAGCAGACTTTACACGAAAAGGAGAAATAAGTGCCTGATTAATGGATGATTCCTGCCAAAAATAAATAACAATTGTCGCGATAAAATCTATTTTTAAATACCTACAACGAAATTACCACGGTCCTTGTATTATGCGAGTTAATGCCTGTTCCATGTTTAAAACATTAGATTTCGCGTTTAAAATTTTCCGTCATGTCAATAACGACGAGATTAAGATGTGCGGCGTGTCCGCTCAGTCGCGCCGCCGATTTGTTTGTTTCGACACTCTTCGACATACGCACGGGGCCGATAAATTTCAAGCCACGTATATTGCGCCTTTGATCTTCTCGTGATATTTTGTTATTCCGCGTACGGCTCGCGGACAATTACCCGTACGTGTCTGGAGACATCTTCGGAGACTCGCGCTGTCAACTGCATCCCGCCATCTTGCGCGCGGGTTAATCAACATGGCGGCCACAATTACAATCACTTAGGTAGGTACTTATCCGGGCCCTTATCTCCACGTCGGACCATAAAGCATACAGCGATTATGATCTGCTTTTACTGCCAGTCGTTACGATGTGCATTTTTGATGGATATTTAAAGTTAAAACTCTCAATTAATGCCGGCCGGTCACGGAAGCGAATTTATCGGATAGTGCTTGATCGCCGCAGGGGACAAAGGCGAAGTGTAAATTCGAGCAATAATTCCGTAATTCTGGTTAATATAAAAAGGTGATATATTTGTTTATGCGACACTATCGCGTGCGTGCACGCGAAAACTATTTCTTTGTAACTGTTATTGATTGCTATTGCTATGAATATTCAAACTGGAAACTAAAGGGGAGGCGGTGCCCTAAATTATCGTGTCATGGTGACATAGTGAAAGAGTGTTTCGTATTCGTTAGTAATTTAGCTTTTAGCGAACCGAATAGCCCAGCGGTTCGAGATTGTAAATGAGGGTAGTGGCAAGAAAGGGGTGAGAAGTCGTCACGTGGCGATCGATCTCATTTGCATCGTCCGCGCGGACGTCACGGCCGCTCGAAAGTGTTGCCCGGTGCGGAAAAAATACCGCATTTGAATTGTTAATACAATGCAAAAGAAATAGTTGCATAAACGAGCACCGACGCTTAAATTAGGTGCTAAATGTTGCTGCGCTGAAATGTACAAATGGGACGCCACGTACGATCACGAACTTTCAACGGTCTATTTTCATTTTCCGAGTCATAAGGACATTATTTGGATAGGTGCATATCTTGAAGCTATCTGGGTCAATGCTTCTGATTATTCGAGACCTCGGGCTATTTTCTTATGTCACGTTCGTCTTTGTGTCCTAGCGAAACCTAGCTATCAATTTGTTGTCACATCAAATCTTCAAATTTATTTAGCGACAGTAATCGTCGGTCTAACACAGAAATGACAGGAAGTCTGTGCCAAGGCTTAGACACGGAGATTCGGTTTCCCGTTTCGGTTGGCATGCTTCCTTTGTACTCGGCGTATCGACGTTGCGTGCGTAGGGTCTGTTGATCGGTATCGCGTGCAACGGGGGCAGCGACCACAATTGATTCCATGAGAGGCTGAGTGATGTGCAAGTTACCGGCTTTCCGACCGTTGACAGTTACGGCTGTATAGCAACCGCCTTTGCCGAAAAAAAACTAGTCTATGATTTCTGAGTGTCAAAACTATATTGGCGGCAAAATATTTTTTGACAGGTTAGACACGTTTTGTTGTAGGACCTTTGTGTAAATGTTTGTCGCGTTGCGTTTATAACTTGAACGGGTCTAGAGAATGTTGCAACACGCTAAATACAATTTGATGGTGCTTTCTCTCGTATTATAGGTGTAATAAAAGTAGAGGACATTCGGCCGGCGGGGGCCGGTGGCATTAAATTTTTTATAACACAACAAAAACTAACAGAACAAGTGCAATAATGGATCAAGATTAGATTTTGCTGTTACTTCTCGGAGTTATGCGGTTGCTAAACATGTTAAAGTACATTGTTTAGATCAAATCTGGAATTGTTCTGCGTTAAGAAAATAACTTGCTTCCGAAAAAAACAGAACAAAAAAAAGTATTACTTACTAATCAACTGGCTGACAAGACAGAATGCCCAAAAAAATCACCAGAGACAATATCATTCGTAATTTAAATAAAACCAGCCAGCTACACTACAGGTAATCCACTTAGCGCGAGGTAAAAATCCCCCGTGCCGTAGTTGGTAACTAGATTCGATAATCAATTTAGAACTGCAAGTACGCAGGATGCGGAGCGCGGTTATGTTCCATAATTTGAAAAGAGAATTTGTATATATATTTTGTATTTGTACATTTGTTTGTAAGTTTGATTTTCGAAAGCAAAATTTATTTGAATTCATGTGTCTATGTGTGCCTTGCAATATCATAAACGAGTTTGTAATATTAATAAAAATATGTTGGCCTACTTAAATGTGGATTTGTTTTAAAGGAGGTTTTGTGTAATCGGTGTACATTAAAATTATTGGGTAACCGCCTGTTTCACAATCGTCAAGTAAAGCATATCTGTCAAATAAATTTAGCCCTTTCCCTTTCTTACACTTGAAAATAGATAAGGAGAGGGCTGTCTTTAACTGACAGGTGAATTTACTTGTCGATTGTGAAACTGGCCCTTAACCTAACAAAACGTGAGTAAGGAAAAACTATTTCAAATTCTAACTACCTATAACCTTACGTAGTACGAATGCACTGAATTTCTTTTGGGTAAGCATCAAATGCTTTAAATACAATTGTTATATTTCATCAAAAAGCAAATACCAAAAAAACCCGTTACAAAATCGCTTCAGCTAATGCCTCGATGGAAACGTGAAAACGGCCCCCGGGGGTAGATCCGAAACTTTTAACGATACCAAAGTTTTTTAACGAAATAACCAAATTCCGTAGCGCAGGTACTAACGGAGTTAGACGCCTCGGCTTTCTGATAATTCGTTTTGATGCATCACTTCGATGCAAGGGAGTGTATGGAGGTTGTTGTTACTTGAGTTTTGTCATGATTTTACAATTAGTTAGGTACCATTCATTTTCATCTACGCGTGAAAAATGTACCGAGAGATTTATAACCTCTGTGAAGGGGGAAAGGGTAACCGATGATGTCGGTATCTTTTCAGCCGATTACGGCGAAGGAAAAAGGTGGGTTATTTGTAAAGGTGAGTTCATGCGTTTTAATTCAGTGAACGGTTAAATGTGGCCAGCTTAACTTTGCATTGAATTATACAACAATAAAAAAATCAAGGATTCTGCTTCCGTTATTCATAAGATACCTCGCAAATATGTAAAATGTAATAACCAGGGTTTTCCCTAAATTAATTAACAAAGCTACTGTTTTTACCTCAGTTAAGGCATCGATTCGCGTCGCTTATTGATTGCGCGCGATTGATTGCCACGCGGCACGCGACGCGCGTGTGAACCAGACTTTATTTAAAAAGTATATTATTATTTATGATGAATGTGCAGCGCCATCTGTATTTTGTTTCTGGCGACTGTGTTTTTTTAAGGAAAAAAAGGGGGCGAATTTAAAAGTAAAGGACCTTTGTATGGATGGGGAGAGTTTGTAGAGACACATACAGGTTTCGTTAAACCCTTCTATTCACATTAACGATTTCAATTTTGAGAATTGCATTCGAACGTCTGACTACCAACCACTTAACCAAATGCGCTTAAGCTAACTAACAGTTATTAGCGCTATACCAGCGCCATAATACCCCACTTTAAGTGGTCCTCAGCGAGCTCTATAAACATGACAATTTACTCCTATTAATAGATCTGCAATAGTTTCATCAGAGCTCGAATAAACTCTAATTCACTGTTGAACAACGAGTCATTCACAGGCTGCATTAATCCTTACTAATTATGCAAGCCGAGTTATAAAATGGCCGGTCACAAATCGCGTCCGAAGTGACATGTTAAACAGGCCGTCTTGCGGGACAGATGCCTGAGTTATATGTGGCGTACGTAGAGGAAACGCTGGTAATTAATTCCAACGAATAATATGTCACGATGCACTTAATTTCCTATTAAACTGTTTAGCGGAAAAACAAAATGGCCGGTTTGTTTTGCGCTAAAGTCACGTTTTTTCATTACTATGACAATAGAACAGTTAGTCAGCCGTTGACTATTATTTATTTCTAAATATATTTACGAAGCATTACATGACACGACTAACTTTTTAATAACGATATACTTAAAAATAGACCTTTTTGTAAATAATTTAATACAAGCTTTGTTTGCGAGGCGTTTAATGAGGTAGCGGTGACATTCGACTTTAGTTGCAAGGCTAATTTTAACTTGTTTTTCGATGGTTATCGCAAAATCGAAGCGAAAGTGATCGCGCGTAGGCGGGTGACGAATGCGACGACGGGTTTACGAGCCGCGGCTTTGCTCAAATAATTACCGACCGTGAGCCACGTTAATAATGAGAATAACATAACCCCCTTTATCGCTTTTTTGGCACCAAATATTCAAATAGTTCTTTGTTGTGAACGTTCCGTTTCACGTTTCATGTCGCGTGCCGGCCTGTAATGTCAATACTGTCTATGAAACTGCCGTAGCGCCGTGACTCTATTTGCATGCCATTTAAATGCCAATCAACGTGTTAACTCGTTTCAAATCAGGAATCGAACTAACAAAGATAAAGTGTTTTATTTTGCTTGAATATTGGGGACTTAATTTTTATTCAAAACAGGTTTTCATCAACGGAAGCGGTGTATCATAAGTCTTTAGCTCAAGACAGACATCCGGTCTGTTTATCGACGATGAATCGATTTTATTTTGGCAAAGATTTTTATATTAGCGTTAATAATAACTTTAACGATAAATAAATAAATTTCGGCCTCGGCCTCAGCACAATTAATTTTATAGTAACTAAAATTAAACAAACAACTGAAACAAGATGCGCTAAATTATCGCTATGAAGTCGTGTGATAAATTCGTTTCGTTTACAACTACAACATACACATTTGATTGAACGCATGTTGGCCATAACGTTTGTACTTGTTGTCGTAAAAATATTCAATCTGTTTTTAGTATCGTTGGATTTGTCTATGGTGCTATAGTTTTATTTTTTAAGATGAATAGAGCTTTAGTATTTCACTCTTGTTTACGGTTTCATTATAGAGATAAGAGTTTAAATAAAAACTCTGATAAGTAAAGATACGAGTACAACTATATATCATAAATGAATAACAAGATAATTCTTACTTTTCCATACTGATACTTATATCCTAAAGGATAAAAAAATGTAGAAAAATAAGTATGCTGCAATATTTGGCAATTCATAAAACATATACCAATCAATCGTCAAGAGACCTCGGCTGAAATTGCTTTAAAAATACTTTAATGATTAAACTTACCACGTACTTTACTGGTAATTTATGTTGTTCCTTTTTGGCATGAGCGCAGACAAAGAAAACAATAATAACGCAAGATTCCAGGGCAATTAATGCACCTCTAGGCGAATTAAACGATCGCTCTATTTTGAGAATACTGAAACAACTGCAAACTCGGTGACATTTCAATTGCGCGGGAAAACTGTTTGTTAATGGGAGCACTGAAATACAGATGGCGTTATTGTTTATTTTATTGTGGTTTGAAATCTTGCTATATTAGTCAATAGGATGAGAATGAGGTTGCAAAAGAGCAGTAGGTTGCCAGCCAAGGTAAAGTAATTATCAAAAGTCAAAGATTGACACTGTATAAAGGATAACAATAAAAATAAGAATGTATTTATGTAGTTTGTAGTTTTATAGAAACTTTCGAACGTGTTATTTTTTTTTCTGAGTTAGAGGTGTAGAGTAGAGCTGACTAAGAGACGCGTTCTTTTCGTTGAAGATCTAAATATAATTATTTTCTAAATAAATAAAACCCATGCGTATTTACTAGAGATTTTTTGGGTCTTTGTATGTTTAAATTAAAATCAAAGGAAAAAATAAATAAAACGTTTCGTAGCAATACAATTTATACAAACCGCATGATGTAAAATATCTCACAAGTGTACCTACCCAAGTTAAGAAATAATTATGTGTAATTACAGAATTTGCGTAGATTAGGTTATCGGTCATCCCGCTCGCACATTCACGACAATTACAATTACACTTTGGTATAAAATCATAAAGTGTATAATGAGACAGTATTATAATCATAAATATGCCCTTAAAGAGGCTTGATTGCCTCGTCGGAAAACGTCAAAGGCCCCGCCGGCCGCGCGCATTCCTCGTGGAATAATTTCTTGACCCCTGCACTAGCGCGGCCACTCGACAACAGATGGCGTTACGCGCACATTGTTGCGCGCATACCAAACTTTTCCGTTTTTTTGAGTTATTTCAGAGTAAACACTGTTAAACGGCTATTTAGTTTTTCTTCCTAAGTGGCTGCGTGATTTTTGCTGGAACGCGCGTTGTAATAATACTAATAATTGCATCGTAAATTATACGCCCGCTTCATTGTAATTTCATAAATGTCAGTGTTTGATGCGTTCACGGCCGCCTAATAGGAGTCTTTTCCGTTTTCTACAACCTAGATACAGAAAAAAGTAACAATTTGAACTCCGCCACTCCGCGATAGATGGCGCGTGAAGGCACTTACAAAAGCATTTCACCAATCAGACTATAAAATCAAAAGGAAAACAAAATTCCACATTCAAAATTTTAGTGATGTCGGCCTACAAAAAGTTATCGGTTAACTCGAAAGTTACCGATTCGCCCGCACGCTACAAGTTGGAAACTTTTAAACCGTAAACAGGGTCCGTAATGGCCGCCACATTCGATCGGGCGGGTATCGGGTAATTATTATGTGATTATCAGCCGTTTGCCGGATTTTCGTGTTTGTTTTAAACTTTATGATTTATGAGGAAATGACCTTGTTGACTGCGGGAGGTGTCGACACGCCCCTGTGTTGGCAACATTGGGTTTATACTGGGTTAATTTACTGCTTAACCGTAGGGGTTTTTCATGAAAAGGTTACGAGTTCAAATTAGCCAAAATTAATTATTGCCCTGTTATAAAAATGTTTTAAAACGAATCAATTGAAGTTTGAAATTAGTTTTGAAGTCATTTTCGTCCACTGCGCTAAAACTAACACAGATAAGCTACCAACTTTACAGTTTAAAAGTTCCGGTAGCCTATTCCATGAATTGCCATTGATAAATTGTTGCACATGTAAACTTAATTCCACTTTTTTATGTTAATCCGAGTAGTTACTTAGTAGATATATTACTTTTTCACCTTTATATCGCTGTAACAAGTTAATCAGTTTTATGGATTCTTTACTCTAGGAAAAGGCTAGGCTATTCTTAGCCTAGCGTGAAACCTATTCCGATTAAATATTTAATTAAAACCATAAAAATAACTAATTTAGGGCTCTTTTCATAAAGCTACAAGTTACGATTCTACAAAACAAGTCACAAGTTTTTACTTTTTTACGTCAAATTTAAACATTAATCCAATTTGAAACAGCTCTCAAGTAAAACACAGTCGGTTGACCAAACCAATCGTTGAATACAATTTACATGCAATCAAGTTTCAATTCGTCCAAACGTTTAACCGCTCGAGCTCTATTGAATATTAAAATTTGCTTAGCATTAAACTAAGCGAGGGTATAAGAGCATTGGGCACAACTTCGGGCGTAAAGCCTTGGCCTGCGCCGGCCGATAGTGCCATTGAAAATAGATTTTCACGCGTCTAGAATGCGGCTAACTTCGTTCAAACAGCGTTCCAAATTTGAAGCCCTCGAATAGTCTTCGTTTTTCAAATGAGCAACAGAACGGCAGTTTAAATTGTATTTTATTACTTTATATCTCGTTTTAAAGTTATTTATAAATAAAATAAATTAGATTCTATTTTTTGTTTTAAGAATTTGCAACTGACGTTATTGTAAAAATGATTCGTGACGTTCTTTCCTAAAGGCATTAGGATGAATTTTCAAAAGACAACGTTTTGAAGCTAGCAATAGTTGGCCGGATCTCGTCACTGAAGCGTGTTACCAGTAATAAGAACAATAAAATTATAACTGCCGCCATAACTACACTTAATTGGACCGATAGATTACGAGAATAAATAATATGCGGTTAAACCACACCGAAGCTTAATGGCCGTGAAAAATAGTTGATTTTTACTTGCCCGGGTGTATCGCTCTGATATACGTTGATAGGTTACCGATTTATTCGAGCCTGCCGTCGTCCGGATATTGTACTCAGTCACGACACAAAAAAATCGGTTTGAAAAGCACATCACTAGTGTGACGGACGCGGCAATAAAATTCTATTTTTGAAATTTGCACCATTTATTCCACGTTTAGTTTTTCTGCCAAAAACGGCGGTGCTGCTAGTTACATGCAAGTGTTGCAAGGTTCATGTCTGCAGTTTAATAAAAACGTTAATAAAGTTTGATAGCGCAAGGCAAATCCCGCCTTCCTTAGCTATTAATTGGCTTTTTTGCGTTTTTTCCGTCTTGGTGCGATAACAAATTGTAAGCACAGGTTATAATGTAAGGTTTTATTGTCTATGCCACACGTGGTGTTGCTGCATAATTTTATATTGATGAAATAAGTTATGTGGTTCATGCGAATAATTTGTTCTAGTCTGCTGGATAAGTTAAGGATATTATTATAAACAGACTAAATTTTTTTTTAATTGCTATTATATATGTAATTGATATAATTAAAAAAAACGTGGACGGTTCATCTCTTCTACTACCTAAAAGTGAAATCCACTTGTACCAAATCAAAAAACGACTTCCCAAAAACTTCAATGGCAGCGTCCAACGGCCGCGCCTCTCAATTCATTTTTCAAATTTAGAAAAGACAAAGTCACACAGAGCGAGCAAACAGAGACGAGTCTGAAAGAATCAAAAAGAACGCACGTTGTAAAGCAGTGTACACATTAATGACAAAGGACGAGGTATAAATCTGCGGAGACAATAGCACGGTTGTGCATTAGCCTTTGTCCGCATCGATAGGGATGGACTCAAATAGATTGAATTTCAGATAATTCCGAAGGGTTAAGGTTTTCTTATTTGCCGCGTAATTGTACGGTTTTTATTGAGGTTTAGGAATTTAAATGGTGAGTTATCGGTGTTTCGCGATTTACATTGCGGATTATGTTTGCATTCGTGTAGCGAAACGTTTGCCGAATAACAATTGTGAATGATTGTTTATCTAATTACTAAATGTAGGACAAAACCGGTAATGTCGATTCCCAGCGTTCTTGGGCTCTTGTTCCGTTAGTTAATATCGAACAGCCTCGTTTAGTGTCCGTTGTCAGGCTGTAATGAGCTGGTTAGTGGTTGTACGCCCATCAGCGGCGTGGGAACAATATGATACTCTAGCATTTTATGCACTGATTTGCTTGCGTTTGAATGAGATTAAATTATTAGGTGCGTCATTTGTTTATTCATACGCCGTAATATTATTTAGACAATTAATGGGTTTACCCTTAATGTTTTTACTTCGCCGAATTTTCATTTCATCGACAGGCATTTCCACGTGCAGGAATTATAATTTTTTCGTGGTCACAGGTCTAACCTAACCTACGTAACCCATGCTTAAGATAACCTGAAAACAATAAGGTTTCAGCAGAAATTAGCTTTCGATGAAATGAAATTCGGTGAATCAACAAATTCGATGAAATGAGTGTCTGCAATGCAAGCTTAAATGTTTTGTCGCACCTACTTACTTGTACTACCTACATCGAATAATCGTAAACTGAAATAGTTATCTTGATCGAGCTCAGGCAAGTTTTATACTTGATATTATTCACAAACGCTATACTTTCCCATACAATAGTCAAGTGGACTGCCGTGATTGCTCAATACCATGTCATTTGCCTACGTTTCCTAGTTCCCACGTGTCCTGTCCATCCATATGTAATGTTGCGAAACGTCGTTCACACGAGACGTTTATGGCATAGATTTGCAAATTACGTGTTTCTTACGTACCGTCTCACGATAAACGTGTGCTTTGAAGTTTCCGATTTTTTCGTCCGAGTCGCAAATGCCTGTCGCTTCATTACAATTTCTTCTAGTCCACGGTTGGTTTTGTTTTTAATAGCTTCTAACAACGCGTTGAAATTTTATTGCAACCCGATCGTACCTCGTTCTCATTAATTTTAATACAAGCTTTTATAAGGAATTTTTAAACTTAACTGCAGAGAATATCATGAAAAATACCTCACAGACTGTAACGTAGTAATATGAGCAAAAAATGCAACGTCAGGCCAGCGGGAAAATAAAGTTCAAAGGGAAAAATTATAAAGCGTAAACTCATTTACAAGGAAAGCTGAGCTGATACTGAAAACCGAAGCTAGAGACGTGTCCGCTTAACACTTACCGGTTATTGAATCGGTAATGATAATTTGAAATGAAATAGAACAAGATGGCGGACTTTATTAACAAAAGAAACACGTTTTGAAACAATAAATCGAAGTCACCAACACCCCGGGAGGATGCAGTTGCAGCGAGGCGTGCTCGCTTGACCATATCTATTTAGTCTGCCCCCTTCCCCCCTTATGTAACTAGGGTGGGGACAGTTCAGATCTTTCCGCTGTAGTGTCACGCGACGGGAGGGGAGGGAGGTCAGGGTTAGGAGAACAAAAACAAAACAAATAAAAAGTTAACCTAAAAGTGCGGACGCCATTACCCAACCGATCCAAATTTAAAAATGATTGGGCAATGGTTAAGTGCATAAAGAAGACCATAGATTATCAGGTCGTTTAACCTATTGTTTTCGTCTAAAGACTCGGTAAACGTAGCTATCTGCATTCCTGGTGTGATTGATGAGCCCTATTGTCAGGTGCCTTGACAAGCCTGATAACGTAGCGTGCCAAACCGTTCGGAAGATTGCGCTAAGGGGGCGGAATGATGGACGAAGCATGCAAGAGTTGACACAACTTGGCGTTGCATTTGACACCCAATTTTTCTGAGCCATAGATTTGGGGATGTTTGATAGTGAGTGCCTAGTTTTATATTAAAAACTAACACTAGCCACACGACAAAAATGCTTGAATTTCAAATATATGGACAGTGGTTCCAATTTTGAATAGATGCAACAAAATGTACTTACACCATAAACAAGTTCAATAAAGGCTATTCCCGCGTCCTTATTGTTTGACTAACCGTCCCTTTTATCAACTTGTAAGAAAAATAAATTAGGCTTACGAGTCTTATCAAACTTGTCCATGTCAACAAAAAATACGTCAAATAGTACCTTTCTTAGGAATGAGCGACTTGAGCAGCATCACGGCCGCTTCATCGCAAGCCCACGCGTGCATCTTCCTATACGAATCCCTTCCCTTTTCCGTCAGCTTATCCCAAGGCTTTGGCTTCGAGAGGAGCTCCGATACGGTCCCTTGCGAGAGCCCTAGCACATACTTCGCGAACAGCCTCTGTCCAATATTGTGAACTGAGAGCAGCTCTCGAACTCGTCGGCTTATATGCAGCGTGTCTAAGTTCGTGTTAGCGTATTTGTCCATGTTATAGCGTAGCATTTCTTGCAGTCTTGCTTCCATAGGGTCTCCTTTGGGGATGAGGGAGTCTCCTAGTCTGCCTACGAGTGCTCCAGGCGGGAGAGGGCCCATGTCGTCGGCGAAGCGGTACGGGCGGTGCTCCTCAAAACGGAAGGGGCTTGGTGGCGGCAACGGCAGTGGCGGATTGTTGTTGTGGTGCGTCGTGTTGTTGTTGAGCGGCGGAGTGCTCGGCCAGTCCTCGCCACCTGCCACAGAGCTCAGTCAGGGAGGGAAGGGGGGGGAGTCGCAGACCTGAGCGGGCAACGTGGCCCTTGGCAGGGCTACGTCGCTAGGAAAGTGAAGCGAACACGGACTAGCTACGGACGACAAAAACACAGAAGAATCGGGATTCTTCTGTGTTTTTGGACAAACGATAACTCGACTGATATGGCAAACTACCACTCTTATAACACTACTAGTGCTAAAACGGCTTATTATGATAGTTAAGCCACCTTTATACGACTATCGTATAATGGTGGTATAGAAGTGGTATAACAGTGACATCAATCAAGTCGGGTGGTTTAGCTTACCTGTGTCACGCCGCTCGCTGCTGGCGCGCTCGTCATCGTCGCGGTGCGCGGACGCAGCGGGTGATCGGAGCGGTTCAGGCTTGCGCTCGCTTCGCTCGGCGCGCTCGGCTGCGTCGCGCAAGTCCATTGAGCGGAGCATACTGTAACAAGGAAACATGGATTAGTATAGTTGTCCTGTATTTATAGCTATTAAGATTAATCATGATACATGGAGGAAGCCAATATTCAACGTTTTTCGGCAGACATTGTGAAGATATAATGCATTCTGATTCAGAAAAGATTCTGTATTTTCACGCAAAAGATTTCTCGCGCAATATGGTTCGTAATTTCGGGGCGGTGGAATAGATTGATGGTTAGAGCGTTGGCCTACTACGCAAAGACTGCAGGTTCGAACCCCAGCTATAGATTTTTTTTTTTTTTTTTTTGTATAGAAAATCGATGAAAATTCGGTTTCGGCCCGAGCGACGCGGTCTCCCAGGTACTCTACGTAAACTGACCCTACGCTTGAATCAGGTTTTCATTGAAAGCAACCTCCTAATTCAAATGCACACAGTTTATCAGTTCAAGTCCCAAAAGTTCTTTTACCAATAAAACATTTCACCACAAAGTCCTCCACAAAATAAATGCAATTAAAAATTCCAAAATACCTTCACAAGGAGAAATTCGCCTCCAAAATATCAAAGGGGCATTCTGAATTACCTTTAGCCGATGGCGTAATTAAGATAGGGTCAGCTATACCTTAATAAATCGAGCCGAATTGATTAAAACCATTTCAGGTGAATTAATTAAGTATAGTAATTAATAGGATGTTCGTTATTGGCAATACGCCTTTCAAATTATTGAGATTCAGCCTGAAGCTTCATAATCACATTATATACAGCTCCTATATAATATCACCGGCGCCATATTGATTTTCCGTTACACGGAGGTTTTAAGTTATGAATTTGGCGAACGTTTTATAAAAGATCGTGTTCGGGAGTTGCAAATAAGTTAGATGTTATATTTGTATAAAAATATCAAAATTATATATCGGATTAGTTAAAAAAAAAAACTGTTATTCTTAACCCTAAATATGGTAATACAAGGTTTGAATATAACAGAATACTTTCCAGTCAGAAGTTACTAACTAAGCAAACGGCTAAAGGTTATAATGGTTATATAATCTGTAACGATGTCTAAATAATAAGAACACCCCTAAAATCCCAAAAACGTTAAATACAAAACAGCGTTAATTTTACCCTTACAACTTTGTTAAATCTTGACAAAACTAGAATCCACCGAAGACAAAGTTATAAGTGTTGAGTTAAAATCAAACACCGCACTAAATTCATACAAAATGTATAGAAATGAGACGTTTAGTCCGTTCACCTGTTAACAGTCACCTCGGGACCGACACAATTCATGCTATAATGAACCATATTGCTATTATACGACTAAATTAGGAAGTTAGGTAACTTAAGTTGTTCAAGGGGCGTAGTAGGCTACTGTATTTAGCAGCGTGTCCCGATCGGGATCTAATTGGCGATATATTAAATTGTAATTAAGGTACATTGTGGAGGTGTGAAAAGCTCCGAGCGATCGGAGGGCGGATCCGTCGGCCGATTAGTTTGAAGACAACGCTTTACAGTTTATGTTCGCCTGGTAGTTTGGTCTTATTAGTTAAGGTTAGAAGTTTTTTTTATTTTAAGTATAGAGCGATTTTAGTTACAGCAAAGTAATATACATATTATAAATGTTAAAGTGTGTTTTCTTGGCTTGTCTCGGATCATTTTTTTACAGAGGTAGCTGGAGGGCCAGAGAGTGACATACATTTTATTCTGATAAATGAGCCATTCTACTTTTCTATGCCTATAATAGAAATGGAAATTCAAGATCAATTTTACAAATTTGCATTTATTTTGAAATAATTGAAATAATAAAAAACTGTGTAACCCGATCTCTGTTCGAAAGTCCTTAAACAAAAACTCAAAAATATCATAAAATATGTTAGGGACTGAAGAAAATAATGATTTTTACTAACTAAACCTTTTAATATCCTTTGATTATGATATGACTTCAAGGAAGTTTGGCTGTAGGACCGTTAACATATTCACTGCCGCGAACTAGCGATTGTATGCAACTTGAGCACATAATCATGTCTCGGGCGTTGAACGTGTTAAACACTGATACCCTTGTACACATCGCGAGAAGTGGGTGAGGTGATAGCGGAGTTTTAACAGCGCGACAGGAATTTAGTGGAGCCGCTGGGATCATTTGGATTACGTGTGCTTACAATAAAAACAAAATGGCTATAGCTTTTTGTTAAAATGTGTTTTGTACCTTTTAACCGTTTTCTGCATGCTGCAGCAAAGCTTATTATAATGGACTTATTTAGAAGAAAGGTAAAGAACGTCAAATTTAAAGTTTTTAATTTCGGTAGGTAAAGTTAAATGCAATCGCACTGTTTAACAATAAGTACTTAAATGCAATTAGGTATAAAGTATTCTAAATTGTCTGATTAAATCTAATATTTATTTCTAGGATTAGCCCTACAGTGGGCGAGATAAATTTAGGTCTAGTAACTCACTTGCTCAAGTGGTGTCTATAGGGCTGAGCGGGTCTCGGGATCGAGTCCCGGAATGGGACAAATTGTCTCGGGTCTGGCTCTGAAGCCATGGGGTAGCTGGGTCTCCTATGAAGGGAATTTCATATTTAAAAATCATACAATACTAAAACAGTTACATAATTAAAATCACCCAAACTCAAACACTATAATTTATTAGTGGACTTCCAATTTGCTGAGATTTTTAATAAGATTTAAAGGATCACACCGGTTGAAAAAAAAAGATCACCAATAATTATTAATTAAGTAATGCGCGGACTACTCCAAGCTTCCTATGTTCTCGGGAAGCTTAAAAGCATCTTTGTCTTTGCGAAAGCCTTAAATTTAATACTTGTTCTCCACAATGAATATTTTACCAAACACCACACCTACCTACTTGCACATATACATAACATATGTATATGTATGTAATGTAGCTAATCTTTTAGTGTTAAAGATACTCTATCGTTTCCTTATTATAGTGTTATAGATTCATATATTCGTACGATTACGTTTATACGTCGATTACTTTGGCATGATTACATGTATTCGACCATGTCTACCTACTCAAATATAGCAGTAATAGCAGGCAAATTAAGTTCGGCAGCTTACGCCGTTAGAAAAATTAGACAACTCACCAATGTTGAGAGAGCTCGTTTAGTTTATCATAGCTATTTTCATAGTCTTTATTCTGGTTTGGGGTAAAGCAGCTGAGATACAGACTAGGTATATTTGTGTTACAAAAAAGGGCCATTCTACGCATATTATATCACTGTCATAAGTATTGTTTATTTAAAAAAAATACTAACTGTTGAGTTTCTTTGCGGCGCTTCTTCTCAGCAGTGGTCTCCTCTTGGGAAGCGCTGGTAGATTTTGACTAGTAAAAGTGCCCGTGCGGCCTACTTACTGAATAAATATATTTTATCTTTTCATCAAAGTAGTTACCTCTTTATTTAAAAATAATCAGCCATCGCTTAGAAAACAGAATTAAGTCATCAACATAGGAGGGTAGCTTAAAGTAATAAAAACGGCAATTTCTATTTAATTTGTTGTTTATAATCCTAATTCGACTAAAGGTATCTACAGATATTTATCGATGTCAAAATCTTCAAACAAAATGGCATTCGGGATATTATTCGGAATATTAACATCAAAAGGGCCGTGGAATCTGTTTCAATCGATATCGAACCCCTAACGAAGAAATATGTCTTTGACTCCGCACCCCTTTACAATGCAGGCGTTGATCAAATTGCGACTGATTCTTTAATTACTTTAAGCCCGGCAATAGACAAGGGAATTAATTAAACAGATTTTGTATCTTATTAGTGTCTTAACTTGGTTAAACTTAAAAGTTTAGCACGCTCAACCATTAAAAAGTGTGACTCAATATCCTTCCATTCAGAAAAAACAGAGTTTAGATGTCAATCTTTTCCTTGGCCAATTTACCTCGCATTCAACTGCAAATTGTAATTTTTTCTCTCATCAGGATTAAAGGTCAGATACCAGGCAACAATGACCACGTAGGCGTTCCAGAATGACGCGTAACGTCACAATCGAACGCTATCAACCAAATCATCGGCGGCCGATAACGAGGCTCCGCCCCGTTCGATCGCGCTGACCAATCGCCGCCCGATTGATTGGTCAACGGACGCCTTCGGCTCGCGTTCGAAAATGGAACACATTCAAAATACGAACGCATCATTGGTCCCGACTCCAAACATTGACATAGAGCGCACATATTGACACAAAAGCATTTCCACGTTTTTTAAATTTCGAATTTCCTTAATCAAACTGCTTGTGTCAACACGGTAAAGAGCTTAGGAGAATTCTTTACAGCCACGAAAAAACTAAGGTAAATTAGTTGATAATTTGTGTGTGACAGAGTTAGGCTAACTTTCGTTAAATGTTAGATAAACATTGCCTAAGCAAATGGAGACAGGTGCCGAGATCGTGTATTGATATATAGAAGGCAAACGTTTCGTGCGTGTGTAAGTCCCTAAGATACATGTAAATCACATGCATGCTTTTTAATTAAACACAAGATAAACTTTTTCTATTTGCTTTTTTAATTTTCGAGTGTCGCGGCATAATCTGTGGTGCATTTACGATATTTAAGGTTGTGTTTTTGTCGATTAGAATGAGAGCTTTCATAAAAAAGTCGGATGTAGTTTTGGATGAAGGCTGAATAAAAAATTAAAGTTATTTGAGCAGATGATTGCATTTAAAAACGGATCCTTCTTAATTTTTAAGTATTTTGTATCATCAATACTATTAATACTACCAGAAGGTAATTTTTCTCCGATAACCAAGGGACATAGGTACAATACGCGTCCGTCACTGTCAACTCGATCTATTGCCCAATTACAGCTAATAGAAAAAGCATAAGTTTCCCAATACACGGAACGATAGAAAAATAACAATAGACAAATACCCATTTCAATTATTGCGAGGAGCACGCGAACATTTGTCCGTTCCCATGATCGGACCTCGGGGCGTAATCTTGTCGCATGCCACATCATCTTTGATGTGGCATGACGCACCGTGTTCTAATGCAACACAACGCAATTAATGCACATAGCTCTTTAGTTAATTTTGTCTTGGAAGACATCTTACAAAGTAATTTGCTTATTTAATTGTGGTAAATCAGCCGAAAATTACTTTTTATTTATTTATAGATATAACGATTGATACTTCCAACTTTACCAATAAAAAAAATAGTTTACTAATTAGTTTACTACTGTGACGTCAAACTTACTGACACTTACTTACTCTTAGCAGCTTTTAGCATGGATAATTCTTATAAGTTGTATCGCCTACATCATTTGGGCCAATAAAGATCCCGAGTTTATTTAGGATAATGTGGCATAAATACCACGCGGCAAAAAGAGTGTGTAAAATTGCCGCATCGTATCAACTAAGTAAACTCACACTAAGCAATATAAGGCACCTGTAGCGGTTTATAGCTTATTTATTCCGCTTCTCAAGTCGGGATTAAGTTATAGCCAGCCTCCGCAGATTAAAGCTTAATAGGGGTTGGATAGATTGATTTCTGCGCGCCGAATCTCTCTCCGGATTGGCTTGTTTGCATTCTGATTACATTTTGAATTTGGAAATTTTGGCGTTCGAAAATTTCAAAATGAAGCCATTTCTAATTGGTCTACGTTGCCAGTTGCAAATATACCAAATTTTGAATTATCTTACACAAATTTAAATTTGATACCGTTCGAATGCAATGAAATAAAAATGTAAGCTGCCTGTATTGTGTATTTCGACATAACATGCTAACAAATGAGTTATAATTATTCTAGAATTCTTAAGGAGCGGTTAGGCGTCCTATTCTTCCTAGAAAAAACTTTCGTAACCTATTTGTTTCATGAATGAGGGCTATATGACAATAACTTTACGGTTTCAACAGCTTTTTTACTGCCAATATGTCCCGAGTCAAGGGACGCCGCCTCTGATGTTTACAGCCGTCCAAACATTGTTGGCCATAGACGATGTTTCGGGCATAGAGTATATGATGTTTTTCCAATATGGCCGCGTTTGATCATCAAAGAGATCAAAGGCGGGTGACATTAAACTATCTGTTAATAGTATCGATGGCTTTGAGTTTGATAAACGTAATAAATATAAGCGTGTTATATTTATATTGAAACTAACGTTTCCTCGCGGCTTTGCTTAGGATTTTGATTAGTGTTAACTGTTACTCCAGGAACTAATTTTACAGTGGTTGCTCCATTTTAGTGTGAATGATGAAAAAAACGTACCTTCGCATATACGAGTAAATATAGAGTATCAACGGAAAGATTGACAAAAGAACTCAATGATAAATAACGAAGAACTTAACAAGATCTTTACACAATGGCTATATTTACCAACAACAGCTTTGTAACCTTTAGTAGTTCCAGTACATAACTTAACAAATCTGTCAAGTGGGTGTTTATGTAGAACAAGAGGCAGTGAAAGCTGGTAAACACGTAGATCCCTTTCCCTTGTTTGTCCTGCGCCTGCGACCGATAACGCGGCGCCGCCTTATCGCCTAAGGTTGCATCAATCCTCATGTACTCGTATATATAAATTAACAGGGACTTCTAAATATGAGAAAGAATCAGCTAATAACTAAGAAACCTAAAGACCATCTAATCAAAACAATTTACTTAAACAGCTTTCTAAGAACGTTCGGCACCCTACTTTAAACGCAATAATACCCTCTAAATACTTAATGATCTTTCAAAACAACCGCTCGAACGGTCTCGGATGACCGAACTCTTTGACAAGTTCCCGAGAACATAAAAAAACGCGTTTAGGAAGTGCCGACAAAATAAACAGAGCAGTTCATTACATCCCCGAACTTACTTAGGTATTTTTAGACCAACTTTTGTCATTAAAGTTGTTCACATGGAGTACCCCTGGGTTGTATTCTAGGTCCACGTCTCTATCTACTACTAACTAGTAGCTACCTGTTACTTTGGAATACATGGTCGTGTTGTCTTCGTTAAAAAGATAAACAAAAACGATTTTTGAAATAGAAGAGAAAAAAATACTCCTTAGAAAACGGTCGGCCAATATTGTCCAACTAACCGAGAGTCTACAGGGCGTTTACCAATACCGTCATAGGCGGCCATTTTCCTTTTTTTATCTGTCACAGTCCCACAGCCTCCTAGCACGACCCCGCTAAACGTTTCGAGATACGGAATTTAGCGCTCTCCGTGTTTGAACTTGATATTGGTGCTCCCTGAGAATTTTTTTTATTTCCTGCTCAGTGGGAAATATAAATAGGATTATCGGTTAATTTACTGATGTCGTGGGACTTTTTAAATTAATGTGACTTCCGCCATTTTGGGTAGATAAATATGTCGTATCTACGTTTTTGTTTCCGGCCTCGCAAAATAAATACAAATGCTTATCTAATGATTTTTTATGCTTCTTTCATCAAACCTATGTATGGTTCAAGGCTTTGTAATTACATACTAGCACATGGAAATTTTTGTCAATTCCATTGTATGAATTATCAATGTCCATCTATGATGACTTATTAATTAACTTTAACTATCACTATCTCAGTATATCATGAAAATAAATTTTCAACTACTGTAATTGGCTAGTTTTTTAGGCTTATTTTATTGTCCTTAGTTCTAACATAAGCGTTACTTCCTCATAAGGATTATTCCTTCATAAGACAACCTCGGTGACTAATCGCTTCCGGCCCAGATTCACGAGTTCATCTATCATCGGTTTTATCTAAATTATCTTTAATATGAACTACCAAACTAGTACTTAGTAGTAATATTAGATAATACATTTTTCTAAATCTAACTTCATTATGTAGAACTGAAATTACTATCTAAAATGTTTCAGTTTATCAAAAAGAGGGCTCTTCCAGAAACAACTCAGATAAAGTTGAAAACAAAAGCAAGTTTACAGTTAATCCCAGTTCAAGTCTGGTCATCAGAATAGAAGGTTATAGTCTATACAACCAACTCCAAGGCCTATAAAGCTATCATAAAGGCGACGACCCACCTGAAGGCCTCGTGTCCCCACTGTAAACACTGGTATCAGGCAAACAGGTCGATGAACTGCGTTATCATTATGAAGCTTCAGGTGCAAGCTGCATACCTTGATGAAGTTTGAGAAATACACGCTGATGTAAGTAACTTGAAGGATGCGGTCGTCAGCGGTAATTGTCAAACGTAAAATATGTTTCAAAACAAACGAAAATTTGAAATTTGTATTTGGAAATTGACTTAAACGAAACAACAGAACGAAAGTGCCTGGTGAGAGTGAATAGTGCGATCGTCATCTATTTGCGCATACAAACGGAATGCAAACGGAAGATCAAAACGATAGAGTAATATTTATGACTAGCGTTGATGTAGCGATTGGATGTCTTGGTATTTAATATGCGATTGATCCTCGGATGTCATTTTGATCGCTAACACAAATATTGTTTTTGCTGCTAGTTTAAATATTTTCGCGAAGAGCTTATGATTAATTGAGAAGATAATAGAGGAGTAAATTGAATTTCTTTGTCAGCTTAGCAACGTGGTTATATATAATAATGTCATTATAAACTATAATCATTTGTATCCTTTCGAACAATTATCGTCTACCTTATTAATGTTATGTATTGTACATTGTCAAAAACGGTCTATCCATTTAATATCGAAGTGAAGTCATATATTGGCTCCAAGATAGCAGTCATTAAAGTTTTTCGTATATCTCAGTTTACCCATTCCTTATTGATGTAGTCGTGATTTGGTCCACGTCTCACATTATCTTTTCTCTGAATCACACTGCCTACAGTCAATACACATATGTACTCAGCTTGTATTGTTTTAGTAAATAGAGGAGGGAAGTATTAACGGTAATTAAACAGTCATAGGGAAAACAGAGATGGCGAAACTTAGTTTGAATCTTAGTCACCTGTTGATCTCAAAAATATGTTAAGGTACCTTCCTACATAGGTAAGTCTGCATTAAACTGTACTTCACTACATAGACTGTCTGTTTTTAGATGAATACAATTTGTCCCTTCCTTTCCTTCTTTTCTTGGCTAAGAAAGATCAAAACAAAACATAGCGAAATAGAAACCGATCGTTTACAATTTCTTTTCAAATACTTTTTTTACTAAATTGTATCAAAAACCGTGACCCCTGGTTTTACAGACACTCATTTCATTGAATGTGTCGTTTCAACGAAAGCTAATTTCTGATGAAACCTTATAGTTTTCAGTTTATCTTAAGCATGGGTTACGTGGCGGTTAGACTTGTGACCACCAAAAAATTATAGCTCCTGCACGTGGAAATGCCTGTCGATGAAAAAATAATAAGGACTATTCTTGATTGACTATACTTACGTTACTCTCTTACTCAAAAGTGTCGAGTAAAATAACTAATGTCTACATGGGTGAATCAACTTTTTCTTGTTGTTATTCTGTCCCCTTGTCTCCTGGACAACTGTGATAGAGTTTCTTAGAAAAATTGTATTAATATACACTTCTAATATGCTTAAATGAAAACCTATAAAATAACGGGCTTGTAATGCCCACAGAAACTGATGTTTGGTGAATTTATATATTTAAAAATCTTAGTTTTAAACAGTTGTCCAAGAGACGTCACAATGGCAACGAGGGACAAAAAATAGTTGATTGACCCACATGATGTCCACACGCGTCATTGCCTAAAAAAAGTTGTTTTCGAACGTTTATCGCTACTAATGTACCATCCTACTCTTGCTTTGGCTAAGGAAGAGATAAAGGGGAGAAAAACATACCGATATAGATCACAATATGAATATTGACAACCCTGAATTGACTGGATATATCCAAGTAGGGCGTAGCGGATAAGTCGGTCAAATGGCAAGCATAGACGAATTCCAATTATAGGTATTCCTTAGGGTTGACAACGCATTTGCACAAGATTATAAATGTCTATTGGCTTCAGACTCCACATACATTAAGTCTGTGTTCGTTTGCCTTCTCCACGTTATAAAAAACCCACTTGACCGCAAGTGCGAGTCGGACTCCGCACCGAGGGTTCCGTACGCTCCACTCACACTTGGCCGGTTTACTAATCACACCTAAATTGACGTTTGTATGTATTACAGTTTTTACGATGGCACAAAATAACGTTGATAAACGTTAATTTTTAATTTTATAAAAAAACAGTCTGTCCATTTTGGTTCATGAGATACAGCCTGCTGACAGACAGACGGACGGACGGATGGACGGTCGGACGGAAGGGTGGACGGACAGCAGATGCTCAGTAATAGGGTTCCGTTGGCACCCTTTGGGTACGGAACCCTAAAAACCAACTCACCTGACTTCCCGCTTCATATCCTCATAGTCCCGCTGGTTGTCCAACCTGGCTTCCAGCCGCGCTATATGCTGCTTCTTCTCGTCCAGCCGTTCTTCCAGCCGTTGGAGCTGCTGCGCGTGCGCCTCTTGCAGCGTCGCCAGCGACGTCTGCAGTCTTCGCACGTCCTCCACTAGTTGCGCGATCTGAAACAAAGAGGGCGCTGTTGTTAATTTATTCAATTGAACACGTTTAGTGTGCCGAGAACACCACTCTATAAAACATTTGTTGTAAACTTAGAATCACACGAAAGTTTCTAATAGAATTTGTTAAATAAGACCTTGTATTTAAGTACTGTTTATGTAAAGTTGATCCGTAATTAATTATAGATTAATTTTCCTTGTATTCCGATGCTTCTGACTATGCGTGCGGTGCTCAATTCCAAGTAGGTTGAAAACTATTCCCAACTATATTTAGAGTCGTGTCAAGCTGCCTAGCAAATAGTTGTTAATAAATTAAAAATGCTACAAATATAATAAACAATAATTGTAAGGCATAAAAAATCCAACAATAATTTATATTGGATAGATGGAAAATTCTGTGCCTCAATTAAGAGTAATTAAAAAAAACCTTATTGTTCTTACCGCGTCACAAAAAGTTGTAAACATGATTACACAAATACAAACTTAACTTTACCATTGAACACGGCGCCATCGTAGAATTAAAAAGCCTAAATTGTATCGAAAGATTTCAGTTCACAGTTTTCCCGTTAGCATATATAAAGTTGGTAATAACATGTTTGCATTGGCATTATTTCGTTAATATGGCGGCCTCGGAACAGCTGATCGGCAAATATTTGCCCGCTAATGCCTGGGCTTTCGTTTGACATGTGTGAAGGAAATGTGGCATTCGAGAAATACAGCAAAATGACAGTTTGTCGTATCGTTATCAGTGAATCAAAGTATTTTTTAACGATTTGTTTGATCTGGCTTCACTTTGCACCAAATTTTTTGACAATCTTCATCTTTTATAATGACCTGAGAAACATTACCTACGAGTAGAATATCTATAAGTGAATCATTTTGTTTGTGGTAAAGTAAAGTAACAACCATTCAAACAAATGTAACGTTCACTCGTCACAGTACCAGTGTGAGATTGAACGCCAGTAGAGATTGTAATCTATTTATCTTTCTTACACACGTACGCAAAAGCATAGCCAGAGTGAGTTAGATGTAGATTTTTTACCCTTGACTGTAAACAGACAATAATAAGCGTTAAATCAAAATCTTCGAATGCATGGCGTGATTTCCGCGGCATCTATCTTGCTCGATATGCATCTTCACGCTTCACAGCCGCCCGCCAACAATTGATATCTTCCGAAGGTCAACAAATAACATACTATGAAGCCTTCCCTTTCCACTAAACAACTTCAACTCTAAAACAGCACAGACAAGCTTTAAAATCCTTTGTAACTTGAACTTTAATATACAAACTTGTATTTATATGAAAATTTGATCTACGTACACGTTTTATTGTCAGGTAATAAAGGTTGTAATTCAATGGAGTTTGGTTTGACATTTGTAGGAATAGGTTAACTTTGCTTAGTTTCTGTGAGATTTTGCAGATTGTTGTTTTAATAAAAACTTTAGAATTGTCAAATAAAGTATGGAAATATCGCTTTAGAACGCATGTGTGAATAAATAGATGACCAGCATCTTATAATCGATTTCAAACTAGCACGGTGACGGTGTGCGCCGTGCGTCAGTTATGATCTGAATTATTGTGTAGTACCATTACACACACAGAAGGTATTACTCAAGTGGTTGCCTTACATATTATACGGCAGATTCAAATTGAGCGCCAGGTTTTCTTAATCCTATACTATTAAACGAGAAACATTTATAAATATATATATTTGTATCTACTCACGTTCTCAAAAACTCACGATCGATGAAATTTGCAATGCAGGAGTTTACGGGGGCGAAAAATCGATCTAGCTAGGTCTCATATTTGGGAAAATTCGTTTTCTCCGTATTTTCACGCAAAACGATTTTCCCGCGCAATATGGTTCGTAATTTCGAAGCCCAGGTTCGAAGCGAAGGTTCGAACCCCAGGTATGGACCGGTTGTTTTTTGTTTCCTTTTCTTCTTTTTTTGAGTAAATCTTTGGTTATTGTTTTATTTTTTGTTTTGTATAGAAATCTATGAAAATTCGGTTTCCACTCGAGCGATGCTGCTCGGTCTTCCATACAAAATTGACCCAATATCGATCGCACTAATCGGGGTATTGTTAAAACAATAGAATGCGTATTTTTAAAACAATAGAACCTAGGATTAAGACTTTGCTCCCTTTACACAATTTGGCCTTTACACTTTAAATTTCAAGTCTTGCATTAGACTTATTTTTCGGCTGATATAGTAACACAGAAGTAACAATAAATTGTAATCTATATTAAGAAGTTATGTTATACGTCTATATTAATGAAAAATCGTCGAAAGCGGCCATCTTTGTTGCATCGCTCTTAAATAACGTGATAGGTTAATCTGAACTGTGATCAACAAGTTAACGAGTTATCAATGCTTTTATTATCAGTAAATGGTCTTTATTACCAAAGTTTAAAGACGAAAGTGGTTTGATCTGATAACACCTTGACATCGATAAAATTATCAGACGATAGCAATGTTTGATGTATTCCTAATCGGTAAAGTACGGTGATAAATCTTATTCATTTTATCAAGTTAATATAAAATATTATCTCACAATGCTTATAAGTTTGCTTTGCTTATATACCGATGCCTCCGACGAAGGCTTAGGTGTAAACCTGTCACATGTTTTTTAAACAGTGTTCTAGCCTAATTGTAGTCCATTATACAATTTTAGCAACGCAATTAAACCGAATCTTAGATTGTATTACACATACAGTTAACCTCAAATCGGTTGTCCCAAAAAGGCTAAATTTAAGAACATCTCTAAAGGTTTTCCGAATCATTAACCTAACCCAATGAAGGTTTGAAGGGATGAAGTCCATGCAGGACAAAAAGGGTTGTAATTAAACTAAAAATGC
Organism: Tortrix viridana; assembly: GCA_963241965.1. Lineage (NCBI taxonomy): Eukaryota > Metazoa > Arthropoda > Insecta > Lepidoptera > Tortricidae > Tortrix > Tortrix viridana. Next base: position 2,975,643 of record OY725191.1, on the reverse strand, counting down.
GGTGGGCCCCAATAAAAACCTGACAGTCCGAGCCATAATTGTCCATAGTAATGATTGTAGGTAATTGGCCCTTACCCTTTGGGGCCGGAGGTGAACGCGTGGCTAAATTTGACAGTCGTGACATGTCGGGACTTGTGTGGTATTCTTATAAGGAGCCTATTGAAGTATTCGAAGACCATGGAAGATACTTTAAAAATAAATACTAGTGTTACAAGTTCATTTTTCAATTCAGCGAAATTCAGTTTAACAGGACTTGTTGATTCCACTATTTTTTTACACATTTTATTCATTAACTTGGCTATTAACAGACAAAACCAGATTTATTCCTTAGGAAAAGTCACTTTTGTAAAAACTACTAGATATCCACATGTTTGAAGCTAAAACACATCTTTGTCTGTCACCTCTTACCGCTTTCGCTCCCGCTTCTGCCTTGCGCTGCGTAAACGGGCGGACAGGGAATTAAGACATAACGACGCGGCAAGTTTTCGTTTCGGCTAATACTTTTCACGCTCGCTAAAACGGGTTCTAGAACTCTATTATAGTTTTACTCATGTTACGTTTAATGTGAAAGCTTTATTGTAGGTAAAAATAGGTATCAGGTCCAGGTTAATAACTAGTTTTTCTTGAGAAGCTGTAAATTAATGAATATTGTAAAGTTATAATATCGTTTTTTTTCATAGCATACTTAATACTTTAATGATAAAAATATATTGCTAATAAATACTAATGTAGGTAACTAATGACTGACTATATTCCAAGTATGGCTGGTCAAAAGGTGCGCAATGTGCTACGAAGCGTAGCAGTGCTACGAGGGTACCAATATCATATCTGTAGACCTATTCGTTATACATAATAATATAGTTGTATTGTACATACTGTCTGTTCAAGCTTTTTAACCGAGTTAAAAGTAGGAGGTTATCAATTCGATTGTAGGTATATTTAAAAAATAACAGTTTGAATTAAATTTTTCATGCTTACTTAATAGACGATGTCCACGATATCCTACGAGTAGATTTCGTTTCGTGTTTCCCTCAGGTTTTTGTTTTTGTTTCGGTCAGGGATCGACTACAGGAATAGAGGAACTGGAAAAGTTTTATATGTATACATTATAGTGCACAACGTTGGGTAAAAAAGATTATAAGTATTAATAGATACTACAAACACAAGTCCCATATACAATTCAAACGAGCTATCATTTGAAAAGTCAGCCATTTTTATTCAGAGATAGCGTGGCACGATATATTATCCGTAATACTGCATTCTTTGCAAATGCAAATAGTTGCAAGTGGCGGTAAATCCCCCCTGTCTCCGGGGGAGGGGGTGACAGTGGTTATCGGGTTCGAGTGTACTTACCTAAGTGTGATTATGGAATGAATATGGGACTGAGTGTACCTTGAACTAAAAGTTAAATTGTGGGATGGAGGACTTTTGTTTCTAATGTATGATTGCTTGTGATGCTTCGGTGGTTATAAGTTTTGTTGGCTTATTAATGGTAGAGTGACATTAAGTTGCAAGCTCTCAAAGCTCAAACTGCTTAGCATCAAGAGAAAATAAATATGTTCAAGAGGTAATCCCATAAAAGAACTTTCTCGCAAAAGGCCATTGGTTAATTTCTTTTAATTTATTTAATACTGGTTATCTAAGTAATATTATGTCATGAATACAGGATTTACTATTAGCTCAAGTACCTACTTATGATAATTTAATAAGGTTTATAAATGTTGCAACTTATGATTTTTATGTTGCTGTTAAGTTGATATCAATATAAAACCATTCATACGGTCAATAGACAAACGTCCCAGAAGAAGCTCAAAATTAAGCCGTAATCCATAAATATATCAATACAGCCTTTTTCAAAAGTTGCCATAGACATCAGCCCCCAATCTTCACGAGGATTACTCAGACCGCAATAACTTGTGCGATGTTTTCCTTTTGTGCCGGATTTATGTATGGGAGCTATCCGTACAGGGATAGCGGAGCTTTTGAAAGATTTTTATAAGCTGTACTTCACCTGTTAGTTGGTTTGGATCAAACCTTGGAAGTTCCAAAATTACTCTAAAAAAAATCAGGTAGGTAATTTGAAAAATTTACTCTTTAGAACGAATTCACTGGGATTTTAGCTTTATACACATATTATATGTATTATGTCCGAGCTCACGCCGCCGAACCTTCGTTAAAATATTCGTTTCTGTTCGTTGCACGCGGTAGCCATCTTTTTTAATACCTACGTACCTTAATACACTCATATCATATTACAAGGAATTATTAAAAAAGGCAATACTATCCAATCAAGTCCAGATTGACCGTCAATTTTGTCAAAAGAAAAGAAAATGATAAACGGAAACAAAGAACGATCCCAAATTGCCAATAGACAACTCACAACTAATAAAGAAACAAAACCGAACCAATTCTCTTTGACAATGCATCGTTACAAATTCCGGCTCACAAAAAAAGTGATGAAAGACAAGTGAACGAACGAAAAAAGCATAATACGCCATTTTGCCGCCAGAAAAGTAGATTTCATGTCGGCGATCTGTCAAAACGGCCAAACATGAGGCGGGCCGAACCGATATTAGCCGGCGAAATGCAAACCGCGCTGGAACGTTCGAATTCAGAACGCCCGTCTCGAAATTCAAACAGCGGAATTCTGCAGTACCAACTGCGCGGAAAAAAGACGCCGCGAAACGCCCGGGAAGTTTGCTGTTCGACTTTTTTTACGTATCTATCGCAGTGACTGCTTAGTTTGACGAGGCCAGTTTCATTTCGGGGAAAAATGATAAATGACGTGAATGATTGAGCAGACGGACAGCGAAAGGAGATTTCGCTACTATCTGCTTTTCATTCCCTTGGCTTTGAGTCTCTACCAGAATTAAAATTCGGAAATTCAACCACTTTAACGAATCATCACGACATTCGTTACGCATTGAATTCATAAATATTCACAACAATTGAGTAAAATGCTTTTACAAAGCATGATTTTGACTGACAAAAAACGTCATAACTATCAATCAGGTGTCAGTGCCGATGCATGCAAGTGGTAAAAATTAAATTCTCAAATATAAATAGTCCATTGTTGCTAGTTGAAAACAAGGTTGAAAATCGAATGCTAATTTGTTTTTGAATTTGACATCTGCAAATATGGCCCGGTGACGTTGAAGCGCGGCAAAAACCGGCGGGAAACTTGTCTATGCACTTTTGATTCGTCTACGTCAGTCTCGTCTGGATTTCCTGTTTGAAAAACGAATTACAATGTGCCATGAGCGTTCGATTAGCGAGTTGTTCTTTCAATATTGAGGGTTAAACTTTTAATTCAGAAATCTGATAGCTTCAGATTATTCGTCTGAAATACATGTAGATTCCAGATACCAAATTTATCAAGACTATGATTAAAAAGGTATTATGATAAGGATCCGTTCTCTCTTATTATGAAGATAAGAAACATTGCTTTAAAGTTTTAAACGACAGTTAATAAAATTTCCGTGATTCCCAAGGCAATCATGGGTTTAAAAATCAAATAATTTATGTCAAACACGAATAAAATATGCCATAGACAAACCGTGTGCAGTCGTTTCTGACTGCGAAATGAAGCAATTATAAGTTTTGAACTTCATTTATAGCCTGTCTATCGTTCGCAGTTATAAAACTGAATGGAAAACTAAGTTTCGCTTGTTGTGGTTATAACTTCGCATTATAGAGGAGTCGATATTGTTTCTCATTCAAAACTAGTACCAACATAAAAACAGTAACTGGCCGGTAACAAGTTCTTTATTTAATTCAATTCTTGCTGCAGCTGGCCAGTGTGATAATTTCCTTTAATGTTGCTAGACATGAAAACTCGCTCGCTGTAAAATTTCGTAGTTTGTGATTAAAACGTAGACGTCACTAGGGATTACAGAAAAAATGGCGGGTATTTCGTTTTCTTACGTTGCAAGAGCGCATATATCATCAAGTTTGGTTGGTCGGGGTGTTTCGCGAGATATCAGAGGTAGATAATTTTGACTAACGACCGGGGCGATGCGGGTGGAAAAAAGTGCAAGCAACTATAAATTATTGTTTTGGTGCAATTAAAAGGTACGCCGGGGTCGGTTTGGGGCGAGGAAGGTTTTTATTTAAATAAGCCACGTGTAATTAAGTTTCAAATTTGGCTTATTTACTTCTATATTTGCTTTGTATGTGGAGTTTTTTTAAAATGTAATTCGTATCATATATGGAGTCAGGTAAGATAGATTGCATTTTTAAAAGGATTGAAAGTCCTAATTCCGATTGCATTTTTGTGCAAGGCATTGCAGTATTTGCTGCGGTATGCACTTAATTCCCAAAACTACAATCAAGATAATTATTTTAATTCTGTTTCGACTCGCTCGGCTATCACCCGGCCTCCATCACAATCTCTACCCAATTTATATTCTACTTTCTAGTTGTAATTTTAGCGATATGGATGGCAGGCTTTTTGATAAAGTAGTTTTGGCATTAAATAACGTTTCTATTGTATATTTCAATTATAATAAGCAGCTGAGTTGAGGTGTTTAGTTGTATGTATAATTTACCAAGGTATTTAATAACAGTAAATGCTATCAAAATTCACGCGATTTAGAATTAAATCAGATTTCCATATAATATTTAGTTTTATTGAGTATAATAAACTCATCAAATTCCGTGACTCACTCAACCCCGTGGTAGCAGTTAGTTCTATAATCCACCATAGAACCCTGCTAATAGAGTCTAGGAACTGAAATGAAATACAACCTTAGACTTTTAAATAGGCTAAGGCAAATAAATAAAGGGTGTATTTTTAAGGTCCCAGATTCGACCTGCAGGGTGCCAAGCGGGTTCTTGAGTAGCCACCACGGGATTGAGCCAGTCACGGAATTCGATGAGATTACCCTGCGTTTTGTAATTTAACGTCCAACTAAATATACTTCCCAATTGCTTATTCAAAACATTGCCAGTGTATTAACTTTTTGTCATCACAAGGCAATAGAGTCAGCAAATAGGCAAACCTTTGCAGAACGGTTTGACTGCTCGAGCGTACTCGATGGCTTCCCTATTACGGCTACTCGAACCTCGGTGTTGCCAGCCCGGAAATTGATGGAATTATGACGTTTCGCTCGGTTGGCACCACTGCTTTTAAATTTTGATTTGGAGTTTTGAATATGGAGCGCTAGCAGTTTTTCGTTTGTTTTGGAATCGCACAAAGAACAAATGAAAATTTATTTGAAAATTGAACGACTATTAAAATGATAGGTTTTATTTTGAAATTTATGTGTTTCTTATCTTTAGTCATTTAAAAAGGGCTTTCATGACTTAACGATGTTATCTTGTATAGAGTCTTCGTCTAATATGGAAGGACGTACAGACAGCAGTGACAATTCGATAGGAGTCATTAGCAGAGTTTTGTAATTAGACTAAGCACACAGCGAAATAAAGCATTAAGGAGGCGAGCAAATACGGGGAGGGGCGTTTAGGAGGTAGGAGTGCTGGATAAGACATACATAGTTAAATATTTTAAATGAAATTTGATAGTCCTGATATCGATCTAATTGCAAAAAATGATAGTAATACTAAGAAGAATCATAAAAAAATAAGAAGCTAATTTTTTTAAATGATTCGCCACAACCCAGTACTGTATAAAGAAAGTCTACTTATAGTTTTCAACTGCTACAACCGCTACGGGCAGTCGTGGCGTATTAGATTGATATTCGTACTGCTACAATTGGTAGTTTGATTTAGTGATCCCGTTTGTCGTTTGTTTGAAATTAGTAGTTCTTTTACGTGTTAAAAATATGCCAGATTAACCAGTTTACCATTCTACCTTTAGAATCAAAACAATTCGTAAATGTAGATCAAAATAATTATAAAGGTGCAGTGCCTTGAAAAGTGTGCATCTACGATCAATAAGGAACTTAAATTCGACTTTAATTTGTTCGTGTTAATGTTTAATTTGTATTACCGCTTCCAGTGGTGCTAACACACAGACCCGTATGCACGGTTCGTAGGCAAATAATATGACAGGATGAGGAGAATCGAGGAACGTTTTCTATTAAAGGGGTAATAGAAATGCGAAGGTGTTTTTATTATCGCTAATTTGTATTATTAGAAAATTGAAATACATATTTCAAGTTCACAAATTTTTTTATACTTCGTTACAAGCGACTCGGTTCGTCGATGCGTATAAACTACGCGTTTGTGCATGTCGTTGGTTTTTTTCGCTATACGCTGATTTTGTTTCTTGCAGCTCTGCGAACCTATAAGATGAAATTAAGTCGGTAGATTTTTCTAAAACTTAAGATTTGATAGACAGATCGTTAAAGCTGAAAATAAAAGGTGCGTAGAAAACACGTTGCGAACGTTAAGTGTTGGGTGAACGGCTTTATGTCCCTCATAAAATTATTAAAACCAGCTTTTTATATTATTTGACTACTTAGTTGTACTCGCGGCTTCGTCCGCGTGGAACTCGTTTGGGACTGTCTTTTTCTGTCCTATTCGCTAATCCAGGTCATGGATAAATAAATAAAAACCGGGCAAGTGCGAGTCGGACTCGCGCACTGAGTGTTCCGTATATTATCAATATGTCATATGTCAAACATACCGAAAAAAAAAACTGTTGATCCGATTGTTACCAAGCTTCACAGGATCACCCGCTGGACTAATCTGATTGCCTAAAAATTTCATCAAAATCGGTCAAGCCGTTTTGGAGTCCGTGAACATACCCACAACACATCGATTTTTATATACTTATATAGATGTAAACTGGAAACATTTTCTTATCATAAAATAGTTAACCTGCGTCAAGCCTATCACATGGACTGGTATGATTATAATCACGGCGTTATTACAGCGTTTAATTGGACGGTGGAAAAACGCGGCGGCTTTGAAAGAGCGCCTGCGCTGAGATGCGATGTGGTAATTGCCTAGAGTAGGCTACTTATAAGCGATAATGACAGTTGACAGTACTTGACAGGATGTTATTCTATTTAAGTATATTATATTGAGAGGTTTTTGAACAATTAAAGTTTTTTTCTTTTTACAATGTTGTTTGATATGACACTGAATTATTGACATTTTTGAAATTGCGATTACTTAATCTTAATAGTTTGAAAGTTTTATTAGAACAAGAAACAAAGGTTATCAAAGTATACACTACAATCGATCGACGATTAACGCTACCGTTTTTTTCAAGTGTTTGACACCGAAATATCACAATCAACTGTTTGTTTTTGAGTACTCACAAACAATCTGTTTAATATATCTAAGGGCCTGTTTCACAATCAACAAGTAAAATTATCTGCCGGTTAATGTTAGCCCTCTCCTTGTCTATTTTCAAGTGTAAGAAAGGGAAAGGGCTAAATTTGTGTCAAATATTACTTGCCGATTGTGACACAGGCGGTAAGATACCAAAAACTAATTTATTTATTTATCGTCCACGGCCAGCCCTAGTCAACATGCACAGAATTCCTAGGAACAGCTAACCCACTTTAAAAATAAGACGCAATTAATGTCAATTTTGTTTATAATTGCGGCGGCTATAAGAGCGAAATCATTTCGAAATGCCTGCGACGAATTATCACAAGGAATTTTACTTGATATAAATGGAGAACAAATTCCATAAACGCTGCAGTTATATTCGTGTTAAAAAATGTATATGCACATATTGTCGAGCAGCTCATTATACATATTTGTTTATCAATAATTATTTGTATTGTTACTCTTTTCGTGACATCACTAGAAATGACGATTAAGTCGTTTTTGTATAAGGAGATCTTAAGCTGGCCATTCACGATCGCTCTAACAAGCCGAATGGCACGGTGTACGTGCGCCGCAAGTTGTACGTGTTCAAACGTTTACTCCATCTTGCAACTTGCGTGGCGCACCGTACACGGCACCGTGCCATTCGGCTTGTTGGAGCGACCGTGAATGGTCAGCTTTAGACAAATAAACAAAGTACCAAACTTGTACAATTAGTACTTGTGCAACGATATCCATACTAGCAATAACATAGACAAATAAATACTCAAAAACATAGATAAGTCTTGTAGACTTAGAAACAAATATTTGCCTTCACAGATCGAATCCAAGACCGCTAACTTCGTAAGCCAGAATGTACTACTAGGCTAACCGCGTCGTTCGTAACATGAGTAATATGTAACAAATTAAAAACATTACACACGTGTTATTTTAAAACAGTCTTAACCGCAAGGAACCCTTTGAAGTCAAAATTATGAATTCTCAATACGCGAGGTTAACGGCGCATTAAAAAATCGATATCAAAAGAGCTCACAATTAAGAACGGAGTCGCATCCCTCAAACGTCAAGGCGTTCGCGAAATAATACAACTCCTAAAACGATACAATAGCCCTAATATGTAAAAAACAAAGTTCAATTTTGAATGACAGGCAGTTTTCCAAGCGCATTGTAGCGGTGTAAAAATATACCCCAAAGGGGAGAGCGGGCAATTTGGGCAATATGCAAAAGGGGAGGTGGGGGTGATTAGGCCGTGTGTGACGATGCGCGTCTTATGCCCGCATTACCCTTTCGTTTTCCTTCCGATATCTGCCTTTGTACCCGCACTTATCTACAAAAGTATGACGTCACGGTTTTCTTGATCGGACGCTTTGATTTTATACGCGTGTTTTTCTATTAAAATGTGTGTTTGAAACTATGATAGAGTTAAGATTCTTATAATTATAGTATGTATCAAAATTATCATTTTTTACAATTTTATTATTATTGCCGCTGTTTCGTCTAAAACGCCAGTTTTTTTGAGTAACCATTTATTCCCTTAATACAAATTACCCAAAGTCATGTATCTTCTATAACTTCCCATTTAAAACTAGCCTAATATCGCTTAATACAGCTTATGATTATCATTTTGATTCCTAAGTCTATTTTCAGGCGAGACAAACACACTTTCACATTTATAATATTAGTTTGATACTAACTTGAAATTTAAACTTTTCCCATACCGTCTCGATCATTACACATTTCCAATTAGCACATTCGCTGCCACCAAATCAGAATTGTATGTACGGTGAACACACGGGGTGTGTCAGTGGCAATATTCATATTAAAATTTCAGTGTCAAGTTAGATGAATGTTATTCATGGTGTTTTAAGTGCAATTTATAGAATAGAATGGATTTTTTTTTCATCTCACTAAAAAAGTAGGTATGCCAGCTCACTAGCCACTTGATGGTAAGTAGGGCTTTTAGGGCCGTATAATTAACAGTGGTCGGAATATAGGTAGAGCTAATTTACCTAAACTTAATGCATGTTCATGTAAACATATCTTGACTGAGATGCCCGACTCAAGACACGTGAAAGTAAACGTCAAATCATAGAAAACTGTCATTTCTGACGTGCCTTGAGACGGGTATCTCAGCCAAGATCAGTTTATTAATACGGCCCTTAGACCCATGGATAAGTATATCCAATCTCAAGGCGTGCGTGTTGACAAGCCTGAGGACTGAGCTCTATGCTTTTTACGCAGGCATTTCACGAAAGACGTCAGTTAAATACCACCTCAATGGTCACTCTTTGACAAACGCTCATTATTTTTATTATGATATTATTATAAAAATTACTACAAATTCCTAGCGAGAACAAACTAATAAACCTCCACATTTAATATGCAGAAATACTCCCTCGGAATCGAAGTGTAGCTCCCTTGAAACATGCAACGCCGACAATGCACACCGCGCGTCTTAAATCCGTACAAAAGACGTTCACGGGCACTGAACACGCGTTAATCGAACACGGTTGTAACGGGCGGCGTCCCGCGCTCGGTTGCAACCTTGTCGCAGCAATCCATACTGATTTCCCTTGGAACCAATGTAGCATATAAATACCATTATTCGGAAACAATTCGCGTCTTCGCCCCCTTTCGTATTGTTTTTGGCATTTCAGATGAAGGTGTTTGCAAGATTTGTTCAGTTGTGTGACAAAAATGGAGGGATAGTATTGATATATTTACACGATTACATGAGTGAATAAGAAAATAACATAGGCAATATAGTTTTCGTGGGGTAATACGATCTATACTGGGTGTTTTTTTATTCGTCTACAAAATTTTGGGGCTTAAATCAGTAAGTCATACTGACCAACTTTCATTATGGGACCAACCCCGAAATCGCAAAAAAAAGTCAACAAACATAATAATTTTCGTCCTCTATTACTTACGTCCGTGTACTTTACATCTTATTTTCCAAGATAAACGGCCAGCCTCTACTATGCTATGCTCTGTGCAAAAATGCACGTTGATAACGAGCAACTTTTTGTGTTTCAGTAACCGTCACCAATAACTACTCGAACATTACCTACTAACAGATAGTTTTAGTATCTGCAGACGCGCATAACATGTGTTAAGCATTAATAAAACACTGTAGTCTTTACTAATCACTTGATAGAACTCAACGTCACCCATTCAATCTCAACATTAATAAATAAACACTATTTAACGCACACCATGTTGCTAAACAACGTCAAATCGACGCACACACACAAAATCAAACCCAATTGTAGATTCAATTAGTACACAGCAGTTACTTCTTATCGGGAGACGATTTCACGAACGAATTAATCCGAAAACATACGATTCGTATCTCCCCTCCCCCTCTATTGTTTGGGGGGGTGCAATTAAGTATGTGGATTGGAGTCTTATGACGAGTTTGAATCAGTTTGAGACGGCGTCTATAGGCTTTACAAAGTATATGGTTTGGATTTGTTTTGTTACTGGCGGTAAGATGTTCGATTTATGAAAATTGGTTTTGGCGCACCAATACCGACAGAAACGACGAGATAAGTAAGTTGATTCATGTATTTAATATTCACAATAAAGACATCCATATCAATTACTACATCAATATGCTTATAACTAATCAAATAACCCAATATGTCACAACAAACGAATCGAATTGAATGTTCTAAACCGATGACGTGATAACCCTATTAATCCGATTCGATACCGATACAATCGATTAAAAAGAAATAATTCAATACACTCGACAATCACAACAACCATAGATAAATGATTTGAGGGGAAAAAATAGGGTATTTTTTTTTATCGCTTATTGATCAATTGCTCGCGCCTCTATTGACGATCATTGATAGATTGATATTAATGCTTTTTTTCATACAATAGACTGTTAGGGTGACGTTTTTTTATAACGTCGTTGACTGAACCACAATTGGTTATTATGTGCAATCGATTTTATTATTCTGTTTGCAATTGTTTGTTTAATTTTATAACAACGCTTACGCTTTCCCGCCAAAACATTGACAGTATTTTTTTTTTAATTTACATCCAAGACGCCCGCCATAGCCAAAATCAATAAGATTCCATAAAACAGGATTGCAAAGCTGCCAGTAATATATTCTCTCACTTCAATATGCGTAATTGACACCGCAATATTACAAACAGAAATAATACAGCCACCCCGAGGGAGGCACTTTATTGTACCAAGACGTCTCACGATTGAAACCAATTGTTAATTGAGTCGTATCTATGAAAATTGCGTCAGCGATTCTTATCGGAATTTGTCGTTAAATTTATTACAATGCCGGATTTTACGGAAGCCGTTACGATTGGGTTTATAATCGTATTAATATTCCAGTCGATTAATAATTTAATTCACGGGTGTTTTTAATTTTGATTCCAATTATCTGAAATTACATTTTTAATACTTCCGAAAACATAGAACTTAATTTTTAACGTACCTTCGAATTTCGAATTCGATAATCAAAACACTGCTATAGGTAAGTAGTTTATTACAATAACTCAAATCGTCGGAATTCCGACAATGGGCTAGACAAATGAATAAATCCAAATGGAAATTTCCATATTCGTGAACAATAGTTAGATTTTAGAGGCTGTATCTCATACAGACAGATTGATTGGGCCCTTCCTCCGGTTGCGAAGTGTGGATGCGGCTCATATTTTGAAATTAAAACGAAATATTCTAATTTCAAAATTTTGAATTTAAATATTATTTACTAGCCTAGCTTTTTTAATGGTTTTGCAATCAGCCAGTATTATTTCATTAACATTTCCTGAAGAGGTTTTTCCTTATCCGAAATATCATTACATTTATCAAAATAAGATCGCGTTCGTATAAATCCCGTTTCTCTCTTCATATTTTGTTACCTGTTCCGTTTGTTACCAATATTATGAAAATGAATGGCAGCCGAACGGGTGAGGGTGGGGGTGGAAGGGGTTCTAATTCGTACATTCACTACAACTATAGAGTTTTATGGACCGAATCTTTTATAGGATAATCAAATTATGTAATATTAATGCGCTTAGCGTTTGGGAATCGATTTGGAAGTTTTGGGTTTCGTGTTGTATTAGTTTTGTTTGGGTGTTTAATAGACAGTAATCGCGAAAACTGAGACTGAGAGAGTTTACCTTTCTATTTGCATATCGTAAATGAGTGGATAATAGAGTACCTACTTACCTCAAATTGTTAAACGGAAAAGCGTATTGAATAAACAATATGTGTGTATGTCGGATGAACACAAATCGCCCGATACGTTACAATACAAACCAACTTCGTTCCAAACAAACATTAATTAAATTAAAGGCAAATACGTTTTCTTTGTGTCCTCAAGTTATTTTTGACATTCGGTTTCCTTTGGAATTAATTTGCGGGTTGTACACCGCCATATTAAGACAAATATGTTTATTTATTTGTTCCGTTACGTTCTTTGTGAGCACCCTCGTTATTTAGTTTCGCGTTTTGTTCCAAATAATTGGAATTTTCATTGTTCAAGCATAAGTGTGACGCTAAAGTCTCACATTTAAATGAAAATAAAGTTTCCGTTGTCTATTGCACAATTAACACTGGCTCGCAACATTGTACTTAATTGGGTCAAATACATAATGATATCTAAACACGGCATTCCAAATTCGAACGGAGAAAACTTTCGAACCGCAAAAACAAATGAATTCGAATGCTACCGTAAATAATTTGAATTTAGAGCGTTGTCTATGGTCGATTTCAAATCGAAAGCGCCTCTACCTCGTAAGCGTAATCGTGGAAACCTGTGAAAATATGTAAATTGATCCTCCGAGACGGACCGACCGACGGACGCAAATTTGAATATAAACTTTCACAGACAACCGTATAAGCGTCATTTATTTTGGCCTCCCATAAAATATAATGATTTTTGACGAAGCCCGTATTAATTTTGCGGGTAACGCCTGGGGTGTGTATTAATATTAATATTTATACATATACAACGGTCCATATAGCAGTATTTGCGTATTCATGCTTGATGACACTCGTATCTATGATGCTGAAGATAATTCAGAATTAAAAAGTATAACCGATTGCAATTTGATTTGTACGTTAAGTAACCTATTAAAACACTCGTTGTTTTAAAACACTCTTTAAAACAATAATGCATTTAAAACTCCAAACAGCAACAAATCGTGAGAAACATGTCGCAACTACTTAGTAAAAAGACGTAAAACATCTTAATAAAAATTCCCGAACGTCTAAACAATAAATCGGAACGCAAAAGAAAAAAGCCGCAAAATGGACGCCACTCGGCTGAATAAGAGATCGGGTATTTACATAAAAAACAGATAGCTAACACTCGGAGACGGGATGCGCGCATAAAATTAAAATCGATGTGAAATATTCTACCCTTCGAATTAAATATCATTGCCCCTCACACACACAGACGGATCTAGATTACCGCTCAAGGGTCGGAGAACCGATAATTTTTAGGGTACCGTCTCAAACAACAAGAATCCGAATCAGTATCCAAAAAATGGCGCGCTTAAAAACTTCCAAACCATAGAGAACAGACATTTCGACATGCGACAATGGGGTTGCTTAAAATATCGGTCCGTATTTGCATACTAACTAAAATAATTTATTATTTTTTCGAGGGGTGACCGTGTAGGGTGAGTACAATAGAAATAACTAGGACCTAAGTGATATTGGCGCGATCGTGTAGTCACAATTCGAAATAGAATTCAATATCACGATATACGCGAACTATTCTAAAACAAATATTAAATTAAACCTACACGGAAATGCAATATCGTACGTCAAAATACTGCTTAAAAGTTATCAAAGCGGTTCGGAAATCAGAGTACGGTGCGCAGAGTCGCATCCTTACAAATATGTGATTGCGGGACAAAGCGGAGCAGATAACTTTGGTGCGGAAAAAGTTCCACTTTGCGGTATTTCGCAGCGCATTGTCGTTCTGACGTCTATTGATTCCGCATTCCTAATTTGAATTGTGAAAAATAAAACAGAAACGTTTTTTTAGAACGCACTAGTTCTTAATTTGAAATAAAAATTATTTTGTTATTAAATGCTAAATTCGAATTTTGAAAAACAAAACGAATTTATGATACGGAATGCTCTAGATTCTCATATTTGACTGCATTAGGAAATGAGGAAACGCGAAACGAAGAGAAAGAGTTCATCAGTTTTTCAATGAGTCTGGAGACTGTATTAAGTTATTGATCACTGCAATGTTAACTGGAAGGGAACCAATAAGTATTCTTTCAATAATTTACAGGTACAAAACTAATTACTTTAATTCAACTGTTTTGCCGACGTTGCAAAATTATCAGAATCAAAGGGAATATTCTACAACATATAATATGTTTGGTACATACAAGCAGCCAGACCGAAGATTTATTCACTGATACGGTCGACGCGCACTGAAGCATTATATGTATTTTTTTTTCGTCTGCCCCTTTGTTTTTGTGTGAGTGCGGTTTGCAAGGCGTCTGGACTGAAAGAGTTATTAATTGTTGATGAGTTATGAAATTCGTTGTATCTTCTATTTGGCAATTTGGTAGGCGATTCTTTTAAAGCTTTAGCTTTCGCGCCAGTTAAATAAGAAGTGGCCATGGAAGAAGTTGAACAAATTACAAATTACCAAATTATCTATGGATTTTTATGTTGAAATAAACCTATTGATGTCGTCGTACGTTTTCATAATAGTCCAAGTCAACAGCAACCTAAGTTTACAAAATTAATAACAAGATAACGCTTATTAGAAATTGTACAGATGACTTGGACTCATCAACAGGGCTTTTCTTAGTCATGGACTTTTTATAAGTAACTAGGTCAGTTAGTAAATAAAGTCAATTTAAAGACCATTAATTTCGCACAGCTTTTAGCCATCTAGTATTGGAATAATGTAACCCTTTCAAAAGACCTCCATTACAGTGTTTCTTTTGAGTCGCTATTCATATGCAAATGTTTATAAAGAAAGAACCCGGCAATTTTATCGGTGTCTTTAGAATTGGGGAATGAAATTATAGGTTACTGTTTATTAAAAAAACGATGATTTTTTCTAGAAGAAATAAAAGGGTGATTGAAAAATGTATTACAGCTAATAAATATAATTAGTTTGTTTGGCAATAAGTTATTAACAGCCTAGAATTCTGTACACAGGTATATACAAAGTAGAATCTTTGCAGATAAAGCGAGATTGGATCCCTTGGATAAGACTACAAATACAATGAAAATAAATTAATTGTATTATTCACTATCGTGCCTATGCCTATGTAAATTGTTAATAGAAATTTATGTCATGAATGAAACTTTGCCAAAATCTAACGCCAAATCGGCAACCAACATGCGTGTAGTATAAAACACAACAGGGGGAGATGCATCGAGCAAAAGATATCGGACAGGAAAAGGGGTTGATTTTGATTGAATATCTGCTATTAAGACCCTCCCTACCCACACAGACAAACAAATATTAAATAATATACATACTTAGTTTATAAATATGCATGAGTTCTGGCTAAATTTCGTGCGGGGTTTGGAGACGGGCTCGAATGGTATGATTTGATAAAGAAAATGCATTTTGTTGTAGTCATTGGCACGTAGCAAGTCGTCTACGCAGACATACACAGATGCAAACATAACAGAGCTTCTAATACAGATAATCAGTTAAGGGATGCGGTCTTGGTAGGTCAATGTAGTGGTTGGTGAAGCTAACAGAATCACTGATATGAAACAATATTGTACACAGGTAACAGTGTTGTGTGTGTGAGATCGAATTTCAGTTGCTGCTGTCAGTGCTGTCACCTATTTCCACATGATTACACATTCAGCTACAGTTAAAATGCTTTGGCAATGTTTTGGAATAAGTACGGTTGTTGTTTTTCTTAGAACAATATACTCATTTCTTCATTGGGAAAGCACAAATTTCTCTTGATAACCTTTTTCCAGAAGATGGCAAACTCAGGACAATCACTTTTCATTTTTTGTTGAAAATGTCTTACATAATTCAGTATAGATTGTATACAAATATAATTATGCTGGATAATTAATGGCTTTCAAGAATGTGAGATTTCCTTTCACAGAATTTGCCTTATTGTTGGCTTTGGAGTATTTTTTGTTGGAAATGAAATTAATTTTGCGCCGCGAACAGATTCAATGGTCGGGACGGGTGAAACAGGAGATTTTATTTGGATATTTTGATTATTAGACCTTTATTAGTGGTTTAATTAATACGCATATGAATTTCGGGCTCAAATTAATATATTTCTGTTTTGGTTGTATGTATTATTAGACCAATAAAAAAATCGAAAATTTTCGAAACCCCCGCCGCATGCCTATTTTGTTGCGGCAGTGAAATTTTGTACTTGAAAAAGCAACCCATTTTCTAATTTTCACGATTCATAATACAGAGATATTGGAGATAAACATCTAAAATCCCAGACATCACGTAAATTCATTAAGTTGAAGACAACCTTCGACTAAATATAACCAAATCGTGATTGGCATGCTGTAATCAAATTGGCATCGCTTGGCTAGATGGCGCTCAAGTCGGCCATCATTAGTAGCTGTCAATGTCAGCTGTCACTTGCCTTGACAGCGCGTACGACTTAAGACGATATGACATCTCATGTTGTTAAATATTGAGGAAAAGAGATCGCTTTAGGAAGGGATGTCTTTAGAAATCTCATTTGAAGACTTTGGTTATTAAAAGACAAGAACTGCGTTTGTGGAAGAACTGTAAGAATACGAAATGTAAAATATCAAATCTGTCAAGGAGTAGGTAATTAATTGTTGATTTTATGCGTTGTTATATGGACGACGCGGTTAGCCTAATTGGTAGTGAACATGCCTATGAAGCTAGCGATCCCGAGTTCGAATCCCGGTATGGGCAAATATTTGTGTGATTTGTTCCTGAGTCTTGGACGATTTCTTTGTATTAAGTATATATATTTCTCTATATGTGTAAGTATGTTTATCGCTACCTAGTTCTCATAGTACACACCTAGAGCTTAATTTGGGACTAGGCTAATTTGTGTGAGATTGACCCCTGATATCTATTATTTATTAGATACTCAAAGTATTGTTCTTATAAAAATCAGAATATAATTAGGTGATGTTGTGAGACATTTCAAGAACTTTATTTCTATCAATCAACAAATTAAATTACGGTATTGACCTTGTATTTACGATAGATCTTACTAAAGAAAACATTTGAATTTCTTGACAAAATGTATGGTCGATTATATTCTTTTAAATATTCGGTCAATTGACAAATGTTGATTTTAATGAAACTTGGCGATGTCGAACGAGAAGAAACAAATCCGCGTCAGTTTGGTGGCAATGTTCCAGAATTTTCTAAATTACTAAAAACTACGCATAATGGTTTCTTTAGTACATTTGCCCTAAGAGAGAGAGAGAGAGAGACATTTATTCGGCTATAAACAAATGAGGACGGATAAATGGTTTAAATTGTAAGAGAAGAGCGACGTATGGCTTCATAACATCAATTTATAAATAAATAAGTATTGAACACTGAAAAAATTTTGGGACCATCTCTTATGTATTTACAAAGTCTACAGTAAGATCCAATAACATTAAGTCTTCAATTTTCTTAGTGATTTTGTTATGTAAGCTTACTGATAGATGTCATTGAAATAAATTATCGACATAACCTCAAACTTTAACTGTCAACTCGGCTGCGACTTGATTTGCTGGCACAAAAGTAGTCAATGTTGTTCGAAATTCAAATATACGAAATAAAAATAACTCCTAAATATGATTTATTGTGTTAGTGTTAGGATTATTAGAAAATGTGATATATCTAATGCTCGTCACTCGTCACTTGCATATTAAGAAACCCTTTTTATCAGGGTTGTTCACCTCGTTAGGGTTAATCTAAAGGGCCGCAGACGGACCGATTTGTTTTAGCCGCCATCTTTGTTTTGTTGCGTTCCGATATTTTTGAGGTTATGATTGTGTCACTTATTCGTAGAATTGATTTTGTTTTTTTAATAACGCCAGGAAGGAATTTTTAAAGCGTTGAAACTTGAAAGCTATTGAATAAACTTTGATGCATACTTAGGCTAAAATAATGCATTGCATTTATAAAATTTAAGTACCAATGGCAGATTTAATACCTTTAAGCATTATTTATCACACAACCAAGGACTCCAATCAAAAACAAATTAAAGTTTGTGCGCGTTGTGGATGTTAACAATTTCCGGGTTATACTTGACGCTTTTGTCATACAAACAAAATATTATTGATCCAGTTGTAAAATATTTAGACCTATTTTACATGACAAAATGTTACTCCAGAGTGCAATTTCCATATAATATATTATTCATCTAATGTATATTTAGTATATATAGATAATTACACTTTCCAAGGGTGCAGGCCCACGGGACTTGCTTTTGAGAGGGCAAAAATCAAATTCGATCGAACCCTATAGATTTCTTGCGCAAAGGGTTGGGATGAGGGGTGACACATTAGGGGTCAATATTTTTAGATGTACATGGGTATTGATTGGTTTTCTCGATGATGTCATTGATATCATTGGTACATAGCTGGCTATGAAGCTACCGGTCCCAGGTTCAATTCCGGTAAGGGCTTTTTGTATGATTAGTGCGAATGTTCCTGAGTCTTGAACGTTTGTACGCATCTTCATACAAAACAGCCATTTCTATAGACAAAATACGAATCGGTGCTGATAGATGCGATTCAGGCTTGAAACAGCAAAAAAGTAATTTTCAACCAAATATCGCCGCGAGAGACCTCTGTTTTTTTTCAATGACGTCACAACATTAAAACTCTTGCAATCTTGTTGATCTCCCGAACGTTACATGGCTTGTGACATTAGTAAATAATAGGGTGGTCATTGATTGCCAAGGACAGGGGCGCTCGAAGGGGTAGTTTAAAATATTGCAAGGGGTAGTGACGTTTAATGCTTCATGTAGCTTTTGTCTCCACCCTGATGACGTCACGTCTCGTTAAAATTGGAACGATTGGGGACAAATCTGTATGAGATGTATTGGTGAGTTTTGTTTTGGATTTTCAACTTTAGAAAAATGTGGTATTTTAGTTTAACGTGAGTTAAGGAATGTGGAGTAAGTGAAGAGAATACTTCAGGGATAAATTATTTGGAATTGATTAAAAAAAAAAAAAAGACACGCAATATTCCAGCAGCAAAATATGACGTCATTTCAAGAAAGAAAAGCAAAAAGTTTTGTTGTAAAAAATGCTATTTATTTTGCGTTAATTCTTTATTCTTCCATATTCAAGACATTAAAAAGCCGTGGTAGCCTAATGGTTTGACCTGCCGACTCTTAAGCAGAGGGTCGTGGGTTCGAACCCGGGCTCGCACCTCTAAGTTTTTCGGAATTTATGTGCGAAATGTAATTTGTAAATTTACCAAGTGCTTTTCGGTGAAGGAAAACATCGTGAAGAATCCTGCACACACCTGCAAAGCAATTTGACGGTGTGTGCGAAGTTCCCAATCCGCACTGGGCCCGCGTGGGAACTATAGCCCAAACCCTCTCGTTGTGAGTGGAGGCCTGTGCCCAGCAGTGGGACGTATATAGGCTGGATTATTTATTTATTTATTCAAGACATTGCAAAGGGAATGCCACAGTAAAACGGTAACCATATTCCTCGTGTCACCACAATAGATAATACTCGACTGTAAACCCTCGTCAGCTGTATAATAGTGACAAAAACACCAGAAATATGCAAAACAAATGCTCAACCCGAGGTCGAAACCGCCAATTTACGACATCCACCAAAAAACAAAAGAGTTTTAGGCTGATAATGCAGTTTTATTATCTGTTATCACGCGATTGCGATGGTTTAATGCAAAATGCTCTGATAACGGGGGTTTTTGGCCATAATCAGGATATGCTTTGCTTTTCAATGCGTGGTGAAAATATTTATAAAAAATAAATAAATAAGTATCAGAGCACAGTCGCACACAAATTGACCTAGTCCCAAACTAAGCTCTTGTAATTTGACATGAAGTGCAATTTATACTGTAATTTATATTGAGTAATAAAATCTGAATCTGAATCTAGGCTTGTACTAGACAACGATAAACATACTTATATAGAGAAATATATACTTAAATACATAGAAAACATTCATGACTCAGGAACTCATGCTCATCACACAAATATTTGGCCATACCGGGATTCGAACCCAGGACCGCTAGCTTCGTAGGCAGGGTGACTACCAACTAGGCTAACCGCGTCGTCAAAAAAGTTTATAAAGTTAATTACGGATAGGCATTTGTAATCATTTGGCAAAAAATCTGCCTGGTTTATGGGTCTTCCTATTACTTTTACAGTCAAAACTGTTTGTAATACAGACGGATACAAAAAAACGGGTGGTAAAACTATTAAAGTAGTGCCTAAGATATCGGTTCTTGAAGTAATTAACTGTGTCAGACTTGTATTCACGCTAATAGATAGACAAAAATGATCTTATATAGAACTCGTTTTTCCCAATCTAGACATGTACGATTGTACACCAAACACTGACATTTTACTACTAACCGGTAAAAATTATAAGTCAAAAACTGGTTAAAACAAGCAGTGTAAGTAAAACGTTTATGCCTAACTATCCTAATGAGAATGCAGTCGCGTGTCGGCCGAGGCGCGACATGGCGGGTAGTTCGCACTCCAAATTTCGCGTGTACCCGCGTTTCGAACGAGATCGCTATCGCCGCTATAGGCTTCGCGGAAATCACTATTTTTGGGGTTATCTTTAGTTTAGGTTGTTGCAGAACTGACTGTTTTAGGTAAAACTAGTTTAAATATAGTGATGGTAGTTTGTAGTTCAGGTTAAGTGATAACATTGGTAGTAAATTAGAGTAAGTAAAGATCTACTTATGAAAAAAGTAGATATCCTAAGTATAATTTTGTAAATGACATGTTTTTATAATTGTTTCATAATCATGCGAATGTTTGAAGAGATTTGGATAAAATTTAGCAGATATTTATGTGGAAAATGTCGCATGCGAAAGATAGTTATTAAAAAACAAAAACGTTCTTTAAAATTTTCTATAATAGCAACACAGCGTAACCCTTAAAACGTTCACTAAAAAATAAATATTAATGACACACACACACACATCAGCTAACCCTTTCTTTCGCCCCCATCAAACATATCGGAGGAGAAATTTTACTAATAAATGAGAGTAATTAATCACACAATGTGGGTAGGTGTAAAAACGGGCGTTAGTTTCACAGTAACGATTTAACTAAAACATAAATCCTATAAAGTACCATTTGCTTTTTATAATACCTAGATTTTTAGATGGAGAATAGATTTGGATGTAGTGTGTCATTCATAGCTAAACTTTTACTAAACGACGATACACATAAAAAGGTAAAATAAATCTATTAAAAAATTTCATCAACATAAATCTAACTTTTGACAACAAATGACAATAAGTATTGTCATAGTACTATCAAAAACTAAAGAAGAGATTATGAAAGAGATTTTAAACAACGTGCAAAATATTTTTTTGACATCACACCCAAACCGCCGATCCGAAGAAAAAAAAACGATAATTAGTAAGCCACGGAAGTAAATATATTACGTAATAATTATATCTGTATTCCCAAACGTAACCCCTTTTCTTTGACGTAATTATAATGAATATTGATTCTCCGTTAGATTTTAATTAATCACGTAGGTATTGTGTGCGCAAGATGATTTATGTGGATCCTTTGAGACGCAGATGGATCATTGATTTTTGATGACTATGAATATTTGAGGACACGTTACAACTCGTCAACCAATTTACAATGTAAGTAAGGTGTAATATACAAAATTGTTTTGGACGTCGAGAAACATCGTGCCAAAGTAAGAAAGAGATACAAACATTTTTAGTTTATCAGAATGTACAGCTTGGGCATAACAAAGGTGAAAAAATGAGGTCGCTGTTCGGAGTGCATTGGCAACATGATCCAGTTTTGACCCAATCGCTGCTCCGTAGTGGACCCATCGTAATTCCAGCGTCACCACGTCAAACAATTTTTTGCTAAATTATGCGACCATCGTCCAAAAAAAATAACTTACTCTTTTGCAATTTTCTAAGAATAACGAACTTTGAAATTGCCTTTTCTTTTTCTAACTACTCTCTAGTCTTTGGTATTTCAATTTACTACGATATTTTTAAAGTGCCAGAGTATTTCTCAAATTCCTGGATTTGAGATTCAAATCGCCGGAGACGGGAGAACTGACATAAAACACTGGCATAAAAGTATTTGTCTCAAAAGAAGTTGAAACGGGTTATTAATTCGAATCGCTAAATATTAATAATTTCCCTTTTTAACGAGAAAAATATGCAGATGGGGACGTTACGCGTTTTCTTTTATTGGCATTTTATCGTTCGGAAACTGGAAATGACCGTAGAAGAGTAACCCTCTCCGTAGAAGTATAAAGGGTATATTTGCACATTAATGCTCCAAGCATATTAAACCGTCTTTGTTTATACATAAGGTTGCTTATGCAAAATGATTTTTAAAATTATAGGTCTTTTAGTATACAAAAAGGAAGGATATTCGATACAGGGTAATGAAAGAAAAGATGTCTTTGAAAAGAGAATAAGTTTACAAATAGGTGATAAAGTCATCTTATTTCAATGAATTTACAGCCGATTTTCAGGTTAGGGAAAATATTATGGACAATATTTTACCCCTTTAAAGTAAATAAACCAATCTCACACAAATTGACCTAGTCCCAAACTAAGGCTTGTACTATAGGTAAATAAAAAAATCGGTCAATCTCACATTAATTTACCCATTTAGATAAATACTACAAAGAAGACGTCTAAGAATGAACAATAACTATTCGTGCTCATATTTATCATATTTGCCCTCGTAGGTTTAACTAGGTTTTAATTTCAAAAAATAAAATCATATTAGTTTTGTAAGTGACACTTAAATTCTAAAAACATTTATAAGGATGACTGTACACGACCATTTCGACATCTGTAAAGGATTACCGCTCCACTATTGTCTATGGCAGACGACCGATAACGAGTTTTTTTAAAAATGGCCGCTTTTAATAGTCACGCGATTTGGAGACGTTTGACGTTTGAGATTACAGCCATTAGTTTATTAAGGGGTATTTAGATTTCGGTAATTAATTGGGGTTTTAAAGATTATTTATTAGTTTTGTCTATGCATTTGCATTTGATAGCTTAGGAGATGTTTGTAACATTAAAGTTTGTTTTAATTAATACTGCAGAGTCGCCATTGTATTTTTAATCCGTGATATAATTTTGATAGTTGCTTATGTATATTTTTATTTAACATATTGTTAAAGCATTAAATTGAAAAGATTTAAAATATTAAAACACTTGCGTAAGATTTTACTCTCCAAGACTTTGTTTTTACTCTCCAAAGGTATTCCATAGTTTTTAAATGTGTTTTTTTTTTAACTTTTATTTAATGTGTCCAAAGTATCTCCAATAGTTTTATTCTCCTTAAACAATGCCCAATTGACTAATGCCCCATTACCCAATCAGCCATTAATGCGTTTAATCGGCGATCATGTCTCGAGTGACAGCAACAAAGCGTCGAGATTGACTCACGAGTACTTAGCTGATTGTGAACGGTGATTTACCTGGAAAAAAAAGTTTAATTAGAAACAATACTCTATGGTTCATCTAGTCTTATTACTAAAGTATCAAAATGTGTCCTAACCTCTGATGTATGCTGTAACAAATCTAATTACCAAAATATGTATTCGCTCTATTATTATTTTTACATTTATACATAACTCTATTATTGGTGGTTTAAGATGGAACTAATTGTCTGTGAAATTGTGAATGTAGATACTAAAGTTTTTATTCGCTAGTGTCTCCTCATACCATCCACATCCTTTAAAACATTAAAACATTGGAAACGCATTTTCAAAAATTTGAATTTGAATTTCGAACGTTCGAATCGGCAGTGTTCGATTTAATTGTAATCAATTACACACAGGGTTGTCACTCCGCGTCGGTTCTGTTCAGGGTTGTCGGACAAAAGACACGTCTTGTCGCAATTACTAAGGCGATGTCAAGGGGCGCAGAAAACGCGAGTTAGGGTGAACGTATGCGGCGTCTTGGTAACCGCATCGAGTTAATTAGATATTTTAAAGATTTATTCTGTTGGGATAGTACGTTGGAGGCGACTCTACTTTGTGATTTAAAGTATTTATATAATTCTGATAAAAATTCGTTTAATAAAAAAACTAATAGAAAAAAAATACTTGTTATTGTTGCAAGGCTCACATGAATTTGATTAAGATTCGTACGAATCTATTATAAAATTGTTACGCATAACCTACTCTTAGATCCTTCAAACTTTTGATAAAGGAAGGTAAATTAGCATTTTCAAAATCAGTAATATCTTATCGCTGCTGCATTAAAAAGCTGCATAAAATGGTAATAATCATAAATATATTTGTCGTGTACACCCAACCTAACAGGGCTGTGCCAAAGAATAAGGCACAGCGTAAGGGAATTAATTGTATTATTGTAGGGGAGAAGAATTATCAATTAGAAGAAATACGGATGGTGAATGTATTTATTTGTGTATTTGTATGTTTTGTGTGGGTTTGGCAAAGGGCTCGAGAAATAAGGACTTTTAAATTGTTTCAACAATAATATTGTCATAAATAATAAATAAATTGTGCAACCCAATGGATTTCTAGGCTACTATGGAAGTATGTCAAATTCAAAATTTAGTGGTGATTAGGACCTTGTCTGGTCCGTCCAACCACAATCTTATCCTTTAACGTACCGCCAAGCAGCAGCGTTCGCATTGCTGTCTTGAGATTGTAGTCTTAAGGTTGCAATCTTGAGATTACAAATGTCTACGGGTCTCAGAGGGTTAACCTTGAACCATCGACACTCAGAATGTGACCACGCATGCTTTCACACAAACGTAAATGCATCCTTAATGTGATTCGACTACCAGCCTTCTTTACCAGACTTCTTTACCAGCCTTCTTTACCAGCCTTCTTTACCAGACTTCTTTACCTATGTGACCACGCATGCTTTCACACAAACGTAAATGCATCCTTAATGTGATTCGACTACCAGCCTTCTTTACCAGACTTCTTTACCTATGTGACCACGCATGCTTTCACACAAACGTAAATGCATCCTTAATGTGATTCGACTACCAGCCTTCTTTACCAGACTTCTTTACCTATGTGACCACGCATGCTTTCACACAAACGTAAATGCATCCTTAATGTGATTCGACTACCAGCCTTCTTTACCAGACTTCTTTACCTATGTGACCACGCATGCTTTCACACAAACGTAAATGCATCCTTAATGTGATTCGACTACCAGCCTTCTTTACCAGACTTCTTTACCTATGTGACCACGCATGCTTTCACACAAACGTAAATGCATCCTTAATGTGATTCGACTACCAGCCTTCTTTACCAGACTTCTTTACCTATGTGACCACGCATGCTTTCACACAAACGTAAATGCATCCTTAATGTGATTCGACTACCAGCCTTCTTTACCAGACTTCTTTACCTATGTGACCACGCATGCTTTCACACAAACGTAAATGCATCCTTAATGTGATTCGACTACCAGCCTTCTTTACCAGACTTCTTTACCTATGTGACCACGCATGCTTTCACACAAATGTAAATGCCTTCTGAAATTGATTAGACTACCAGCCATACTTCTTTACCTATGTGACCAGCATGCTTTCTACTTCTTTACCTATGTGACCACACATACCTTCACACAAATGTAAATGCATCCTGAAAGTGATTCGACTACCAGCTATACTTCTTTACATATGTGACCATGCATGCTTTCTACTTCTTTACCTATGTGACCACGCATGCTTTCACACAAATGTAAATGCATCCTGAAAGTGATTCGACTACCAGCCATACTTCTTTACCTATGTGACCATGCATGCTTTCTACTTCTTTACCTATGTGACCACGCATGCTTTCACACAAATGTAAATGCATCCTGAAAGTGATTTAGCTATCAGCTACCTTTACTTATATATTATATTTTTATCGTACTTTTATGAACTATAAGGTTAAATTAGTTATTATAACCATGGCTTTTAAAAGCTTGGCTCGCATACTAAACACGCTGGAATATTGTTAGTGTCGTAAATCAGGGAGGGGGTAGAGGGGGGAGGTTCGATTTTCCGCAACATTCGTCTCGGCACCGCGCTCCTTGTTTCTTTAATTGTATGAAAGCCGGAGGGAATTTTAAGTATTGTTTGTATTATAGAAAAAACGTTCAAAATACGCTGTAGAGTTACATACCTATACATCTACATTTTATTTGCAAGCTAGTTGGGTTTTAAAAGTTTCAACGCAATAAACCCTTTAAGGGTTGATTTTAGAAAAAACCCTATTTAAAACAACAAAGTAAGTAAGTATGTATTAAGTAGTATTTAGTTTAAGCAGGTTGTCAGTAACGGAAAAGTAATCATTTTATTGTAATCTTAAAGGATCACCAACATTTGACCAAACCAAAACAATGGCCAACATTTGCCCAAACTGTCCCCTCGATAATTGTGGAGGATTCCATTTAATAACTTTCGATTATTTAAGTCTTTTCCCACCTGGGACGGGAATTCGACAAAAAACAAATGAAAATCGTATACAAACACAACCTTATTTCGCCTTTATTTGGTAAAATATAAGGATGATTGTTGGATGATTTGAGAGTAAAAGGGTGCAAGTATTTTGCTTAAGTAGCTTAATTTGTACTTTAAATATTGGTTGGACATCGGTAATTAGGAGGGTTCGACTTGGGCAAGTTTGTTGGAGTTCGATTGGTTTGCTTAGTAAGCTGGTTCGATTTCTGGATCAAACTGGATTCGTCCAAGTTTAAAACCAGAGTTTTCTATAATTATAATTTATCATGGGATTATTTGCTTACTTATTTGTGGACTATTTAATGTCAAATTTTATTCAAATAAACATAAACCCAAACTATCACATTTTAATATGAGCAGGATTTCTTGACAAATGATCATCATCAATGAATTTATAGAATATCGATTTTTTATTATTATTATAACACGTAAGTAGGTAATTTATAGTTTTTCAAAGCAATAAATATTTAATTAATAAAACATTCTATTGACTATTAAAAAGCCAATCATGTACCGTTAAATATTTATGCCATGCATCATAAAATACGAATGCAATTTTCCATTGAATCATAAAAATCGGCATAGGTATTACGAGGAAATTACTTCCCGCGGAATCGAACCCATTATCCACGGCAGCGACAGGCTCGCTCAACCGACTCCACTCGAATTATAGTAAGTGTGGTACTAAAAATTATTTTTATTCGCATTTGCACAGAAAATAGTGAATAAATAATAATACAGTTAAATAGGTATTATTGGATTCGTTACGTGAAAAAATCTCTACGAGAGGATATAATGAATCTTGATTTGCATTTTTTTTAATTCTAGGTCTCCTGACACATGTTTTTTACTCTTATTAGCCTGTCTTAGTGCAGAGCAAAGGCTTTCCCTATTTCTCGCCTCTCGCTGGTCGAAAAAAGATTTATAATAAAAAAACACCTCTAACCATCAATGTACAAGATGTCAAGTCGCACGTCACAGTGACACCGGAGGTAGACCAGCCTAAGACGAACCGAACCAGCCTAACATGACCTCAGTAAAAGTCGCATGGTTTTCAAGATAAAGGTTTAAAGTTTGTATCTACTGGCAAAGAACTTTAAACTGGCAAATCTTAAAAACCATGCGATATACTGGGGTAATGTTAGTTTGGTTCGGTGTGGGGATGATGCTCAACGCATTTCCACTCCGTAAAAAAAAAAATTGCAAAAAAAAGGTTGGTTCTGTCCGTTTTAAATTAGGCTGGTCTACCTCCGGTGTCACCTGTGAACGTGCGACTTATGGGACATCCTGTATTTATCAGACAAAATTAATGTATAAACCTGAAACTCAGTCTACATTCCGACACATCTGAATTAAGTACACTCCTGCCTTGTCTCGTAACTTGTATCTGTCAATAAGATCCAACTCTCATAAGGTCGCGTTCACATTGCCATGAGGAAGGGGGAGGGGCAATTAAGGCTGGTTGGTGTTCGGAAATATAAGGTTTACGGAACTCCGTCCGAAGTCGTTTATCGCTACTCTTACTCTTACGAGATAAAAAGTACCCTAAGTTCGACTCCGAGCCATAAACTGACTGCGGGGACCCGCCAGGCAGTTCGAAAACTGTCAAAATGTATACCTACGACTGTTGCTAGCTAACGATCAGTCGCGTCGGCCGCTTATGTCAACTCCCTACATTTTGTCCATTTTCGATAATCGTTAAGGCTAGGCTAGGGCACCAGTATGAACGAGATCTTATACGGAACGTCATAAATCGTAGCATTAATTTAACGACAGCGCATTAGATCTCACTCTCCTTAGGGAACTATTCCGATAGATTGGTTCGAAAGCCTCGTCCTTAATGAAACTACTGACTCTATCAACAATCGAATTACAACTCTAATATTACCACTCTACAGTTCAATTTCGAACTGAGATAAAACCGTTATATTCTTGTAATTCCAAATTCGAATCTCAAGGACAGTTCGATGTGTAATTGATTTTCAATCTTATCGATGGTTTGTTAGGGTTTAGTTTGGATTGCGCGATAGAGACATTAGGTAGATTGCTTAATGCTTCGAACGTTGAATCGAAATGTTTTGTTGCTATTGTCTATTCTATCGAACGTTTCTAATTGAATTTGTGTTGCATTAATTGGTTTATTTAGTAAATTGCTAAGTAAAAGCATCGCTTTGTTTATAAATAGGTATGAAACAAGCGAGGTTATGTAAGTATCTTATCATAAAACAAAATAAAGTTGTATTTCCGTTAGTAATGCCAATATTTGTAGTCAAGCGGGACTTTATTGTGTAAAACGACCGTTATTCATTATTACCCCGACGTTTCGATCGTATTGCAACGATCGTGCTCACGAGAAAAGAAATATCGCGAAAGTTCAAGACAATCTATAGTAATGTCAATAATTAGGTAGTTCTCTTACCTACATCCGTTAGACTTTGTATATCAGAACTATGTACCAAATTTCACATCGAACGGTTGAGGCGTTAGTGAAGACGGAACGAACGATCACGCTTTCGCTTCAGACGCTACAGTGCAGTACGTTCTACACTACGTTGGCATAAAATCGGTTTCCAAAAACTTGGTGTACAATAAACGAAAAGGTAAGAAGATAATGATAGATGTCAAATAACTAACCTCTTTTGCGTCCAATCGGCCATGTTTACGCACGCGCGGTGCCCGCGGCAGTTCGTACAGATATGATCAATTAAAATGAAATAGGATCTCTCGTGTTATCGCTCCGTAATTAGTAGGTAATCGATCGATTGTGAATCCAAAACAATTGGGGCTTGTTCTCAAAGTTTTTTTTATACTTAATAATAAGCTTTTGCCTGCGGTATCGTGATTTCGTTATTCTTTTAAACTTTACACCTAGATTTTCTAGGAAAGTTTTCTATGTATATCCCTGAACTTTTCTTAGAAAATTTCTGACTAAAGAAAGCTTTAATAATGAATTCGAGAAGAGATGTGTGTGATGTGTACATTATTATGTTTCGGTGTGGTCAGTAAAATTACTAGTAGTAGCTATTCCATCTTAAGCCCTTAGGGCTGGCTTGGCAGCTTACTATTATCTGCGTAAAATCCTGTGGTTTCGTTCGTCGTCTAACATATTTAAGCAAATTCACCAAAACAAATAAAACATATTTTTACCTAAAAAGTTTTAGTAACGCAAGGCCATTATCAACTATTGATAAAGAGTTCATTCTCTTAAACCGACAAAAAACGGTTAACTGCCGATAACGCTGTCAATGACTTATGGTTGCGGATACATGTATATTCAATATTTTGGCATACGATCTGTTGCGTAAGTTTATTAATCATTGGCATATCGATTTTTAGCTTCGGGTGGAGAATCACCACTGATTTATCTTTCATCATCATCATCATTATTAACATCACCAGGCTAGTAACGATTACTGCTAGATATTTGGCTAACATCAGACATTTAGAATGTTCTTCCAATTATTGTGACGTCATAAGCTAAATCTAGTGATTGTTTATTTTTAAGTCCTTAGTCTTGCTGAAGTTTTTGTGACTAGTCATTATGGAAATGTTTACATTTAAATAGATTTTTTAACAATGTTCGTTTTCGAATGTGATTCTTTACAAGGTGACAATTTCAAGTCACAACAGAATCAAAATCAACCCTTAATTCATTTTTAAAATAACAGCACCCTTTCCTTAAACCTCAGGTCAAAATCTTCGGTATCAGCTTTCATTAAAATAACAAAGCGATCAACAAATGCAAAAGGGTTCCGCACAAAATTAATATTAACGATATCCGACACAATGGGGAAAAAACCGAAAATTTATTCGAGACATTTCTTTTGACGCCTTTGTCGGAATATTGAATTTAATTGGACATTTCCTTTTTTCGTGTTTTTTCACCCTTTAGGTCATCAGTTTTGGAAACAATAGGTGTCTTTGCTGAAGCATCGAACACGCTGGAAAATTTTCCTTGAATAACTAATTTTCATAGAGTAGTCAAAATTTCCAATGATGATGAGAATCAGTCAGGCGATAAATGTAATTTCATATTATCAATTTCTCTGACAAGACGTTTTAGAGATGTTTAAGTGTTTTCTAGTTACATTACCAAATTTAAAAGATAATCTTTTCATGATAAGTGGAGTTCCAGACGGTTTAACATTTTTACGATTATTTCCGACTTGTGTATGGCATGGTAGGCATAGAACTGTGTTAATAACATTTGGACTATCTAATAGTTTAAAATCGTCCCCTGGTCATTTTATCATTACTATTCATAAAAAACACAATGGTGACGCGTGATTCGCCAATAGCATAAAAAACATCAATAGATCGTTCGATTAAGGGCAGCTGGTCACTAAATCCAGATTGTGAACACCGTGCCAAATACTATCGTCACGCAAACAATAAAAAATAAATATAACTTTATACAACCTCAGATAAAGTTCTAATCTCAATGGAGTCTGTCACTGTTTGTGTAGCAACCTTCGTGGTGAGGTGTACGAAATTCGATTGAATGGTGTTTTATTAAGAACCGGTTCAAACCGGTTCGGACCCCGACACGTGGTCACTTTTGTCATTCAAAGTATTAAAATTATCGGTCTCTTTGTCCATTCGTCTTTTGTGTTCGATTTATTAGAAATTTCCTGATTTACGCCGCATCCATCTGCGTATTCTTTATTATAAAGTAGTCTAAAATCGACTTTATTTTTAACTTCACTAAGATTTTAATCGCGGGTGCTAAGATTAGAAGATTACAGACCCAACTAAAAACGTAGAGAATTCATTAATTAGCTTGTATTAAAAACAGACGTCAATAAGATATCCGCAAATCGAAAAATGTATCAAAGTATACCGATATTAATATTCCAAATAATATCTGAACTACCACCCTTGCCGTAGAGGTTGGTGTAGAGGGAGGGGGAGACACCCCCATGAATCCTTAATGACTAAATTAACAACACCTATTGTTTAGCGGCGTTTTTTAATATTAATATTTCTTCATTGTCTCGCTAGGGGCGTAAAGAAAAATGTTATTCCATTCAACGTTGGGGGAAAGTTGAAATTGATTGATTTTTGCATTAATTTCAATAAGAACAATAGTCCTGTCTGTTCTCGACAGCTCATAATTGCATTCGAAGAAAACGAAGTTGCAGCCCAAGTTTTTGACGAACTAAATCTTGTTAAAACTAACAAAGAGTTTTTAAGTTTTGTTTCGCGAACGGAAGCGTTCGTTCCGAGAAATATTAATCATCAAATAAAAACTAACCTCTATGATTCAACAAAGGTTCTTTAAATAAAAAATAGATATCAAACATCAAATAACTAGAACCGATAGCGATAACAACGACAATTATGTAATTAATCAAACAGAAAGCCATTATGAAGCGAGTTGTCTTGAAATTCGTCAATTACTCGGAACTGGTCGCACAATAGCGCACTAATATGTCGCTAGTTACTTAGATTACAAAAGACGCAAGTGTAGCAGGAATCGTAGAGATATAAGATGTTTTGTAACATGTTAGGTTATATAGATACAGCATTATTCCGATAATGTCACAAATCATCTACGTACGTACAAAGTTTGTAATGAATTGATATATTCAGAACATGTGTGGCTTCAAACTACTGCAATCCAAGTTGAACTTTAACCTAATCGAAGTTGAACTCCTAATCGATCAACTAGCATGTTGAACGGATAGCTAACACTAGC
This sequence comes from Tortrix viridana, assembly GCA_963241965.1. NCBI lineage: Eukaryota > Metazoa > Arthropoda > Insecta > Lepidoptera > Tortricidae > Tortrix > Tortrix viridana. Next base: position 2,943,041 of record OY725191.1, on the reverse strand, counting down.
AAATGTCGTAGTAGCTACATGCATTCCATATGGAACTCAATACCAACAAGATTTCAGTATGGTTTTAGATGGCTCGACAAAATAGCAAATATTGTATTGTTATTGGAAGCTTGTTAGAATGTTTCAGAGTTTATTTTACGTTGGTTGGAATTATCTTGTTTGAACGGCGAATTCCAATAAGTAGTGTAATACGCAAACTGTTGATTGTTATTGCCATTAATATTAATGTATCCATAATGATTTTCAGAACGCTCTTAAGCTTCCTTGCGTCGATGTTGTTACTTGAATTTCAAATACTTATACATACATCTGAAATATGTTTATCAAATCTGCTTGTCACTCGGCAAAATTATTAGTTTGAAAATTATTGTTTGAATTTATAATAGTGATGACGCGGTAAGTTTAGTAAGTCGTAACCCTGCCTAGGAATTAAGCGGGCGACGGGCGCAGGTTCAATCCTGGTATGAAAATATATTTATATTCTTGATTGTTTGTATTGTGTTTATATAACTGCGTAGATGTATGTCGTATTCTGTTACCTATATTACAAACCTAGAGTTTAGTTTGGGAGTAAGTAGGTCAGTTTGTATAGTGTCGTGTCTGATTACTCTCTGCTTAGTGATGTTTTTATTTATAAGGGCATAAGGCACAAAATTGTATTTGTCAAAGTAAATGTAACCAGAAATTCTCAATGTAAACGTAAAATCAATTAAACTTGTAATCGAATATCTCTCCTCCCCATTATGACATCTCAAAGATGTCTCCCAAAATATAGTAGAAACAGATGTGTCGCTTCAACTCTGGAAGCGAAGAGCAACGAAAGAAATATCTACACTCAAGGCTTTATTATTTCCGATGAAGACAAATAAATTTGAAAACTGTAGTATAACTATAGTTACTATTTGGGAAAAGGGTGATATAACTTGAAATGTGACGGCAAATAGTTTAGTACTAGAACGCTATCAAGTTAAAATTGAAGATTGTACAAAATTTCAGCTCGAGATATGTCGTTTTGTCGCAAATAAGCGATATATGCCGATCTACATGTGTCATTCTTTCAGGGACTCCTGACTCAGTTATGTAAACTTTTCATGACCATGACTAATAATGACTAAAACAGTGATGTCATTAAATACTTTAATCGACTTGGCATCACTCTCAGTATTATCTTCATTTATTTCAACGTTATCTCTAAATTTATGAAGCGTTCTTAATACATCAAATTGCGATAAAAGAACGTTTGCTTATTAATAATCCTACAATGTTACAAACTGAAAACAAGGAACGCTTTGAAGATGAATTATCGCATAAACCTGCATAAGAAAGAATTGTTGATAAACATCGATCATTAAATATGTAACTGTTGTCGTAAAGACGAACCAGAATATCACTTCGCAGGAATCGTAAGTTTTATTAGTTTCTGGTACACTTAGATTAAAAACGAAATTCCGCGGATCATTTGCGCCATCCGTTTGATCGCCGGGCGACGTCTAATCGTTCGGATTTTTCTCAACGCATCGCCGGTACTGATTTATCGCCGGGCCGATGGTATCGCCGGTCCGGCGGCTAATAGACGCAACAGGTGCGTCGGTGGTCCCGCTCCTTTTTTGTTTACATTTCACGAATTTATCGCGGCCGGTGACGTCTCGAGGCGCTCGCTTGATTCATATGCTTACGTTGTCGCTTTTTAATACTGATTTACAATAAAAAACAGAACTGTGGCATGGCGATTGATGTGAGTTATGATTAATGCACCGTCTTTGATGTTACCAGCTATGAATCTATCAAGCCGGCTCCTGGATATCGACGCGGCGACTTATAAATAAACGGGGACGAACGCGTTTTAGTTAATTATGAGGTTATTAAAGAACCTGTCCGTGAGTTTACACTACAGGAAACAATCAGATAGCGTTGTCACGGTATCAACAAATTACGCTTTTTTGGAGCCGAAATTAGACTAATCATTTGGTACAAAGAAGCAGATCTCTTTCATCATCGACAAGATGATGTTTACGTCGAATCTTCTGAGAAACGGGGCGCAGCATTCAATACTTGGAAATAAATATGGGAGTTTGACATTTGCTTTCATGTGTTGGCTTGCGTGTTCTGTCTGTAATTACGGTGTTTTCGGTGGTCTTATTGCGTTGGGTTAAGAGTTGTTGTTGCTCTTTTTCGTCTATGTGGGCCTAGTGCGTTTTTTGTTATTAAATTATCGTGCGTGCCGATTCTGACAAGATGATAGGTTGTGTTTGATGCCGCGTCTGATTGCCTCTTGTCGACATTTTGGGCTTTCTCTTTGATTGACTTGCGTTCAGATGCTGGTACTCTTGGATACGGCTAAGGATTAAGACAAAATCGCTTTGAAAAATGTTTGATAGCGGTCTGACACCAAACCAGAGAAGTTAAGATATTTACATTTAAAATAAACATGTACGACTCCAAAAAAGTCCAAATATTTTTTAAACTATGCTGACAATTAACTAATAACTTATTTTTTTTTATTTACTTAAGACGTCCTTGACATGACTTAAGTACCAAAAAATCCACGCATAGGTTTAGCCACTCGCACCGATTCCCAACCCATGAGCATTCTGCATGCAAGCCGCGCGACCAATATGCTATCTGTAGCATTCTATTTGCGAAGTGATTGGAACTACGTGAGTAATTGATTTGTCCCGATGCATTAGAAACTGCATTTGCCACCCAACTGTCATTACTCAGGCGCATCCAAATATATATCACCGTCGAACCAGCGCTATACGACGTCCAGGCTTAATAAGATGCGCCGACAAAAATAACAAAATTAAAATAAATCGAACGACAGACAGACGTCATAAACTAATTTCGAGCGTTTTCGTTTTGGATACAAAAATAGCGTCATCACTCTTTCATGTTATGCGCCGGAGTGGCATTAAAGAAGAATTACTGTTCGGTACAGCGCCCTCTAGGATGAAAGTGGGGTTTTACTGCTTGAAAATAAAGGTGTTTATGATTTATGTGCCACTATTATTACTTGGAAATTAAATGCGCTACTGTCGATTTTAGACGCGCTTTTTATTACTGTTTACATTCCAAACAGGTGTCGACTGGATATTAACAGGAAGTAAAAAAAAGATTATCTCAAAGAAAAAGTTTGAATCAAATCACAGCCGCAATCACGGCCGATTCAGCCCTAATCAAAAAAGTTCCGAAACTGAATCGTTTATCGAACGTCATCAAAAAGAAATAACATTTCTCCAACTCACCCCTTTCGCGAACTTAATTAAAATCGAGTAAGATTCCGAAAAAACAGCGGAAAAAGTTGTCCTTTCAATACGGTTAATAAGTCGAGTTCTATAGGGATTGAACAATCAGAAATAAGTTCAGAAATGGTCCATTATGGCGGTTTATATTGCAATTTTCTTGTTTGCGGCTTCAGTTTGATTTTAGATCGATAGCCGATGTTCCATTTATTCGACGTCAGAAGAACTTCAAGAGTTGGAAAGAAATTTCAATGGTTCTTTGTTTCACTTGACCCGTAGACGTGATTATTTTTGCTGCTTTATTCACAAATTAAAAGCAGATTTTAATCGAAAGATTTGTAAATTTCTTTTATTTAAAAAATAATAATTAATAATTGGCGAAATCGGTAGGATGTCTTAGGACATGTCAATTGCCTTGTTTAACCAGTCCAGTTGAAAAGAGATAAATGCATATACTTTTAAAAATTAAAAAAATTAAGTATCCCGAAAAAAATTAAAAACACGTTTCAGACATTGTTAGTAATTTTAACCCTTTTGAGATATCAGATCCGCTCGGTCAGCGAGAGCATTCACAGATTGAAAAGGCTTGCTTCTTCAAATTCGGCGTTTCAATGGCTAATTACTAAGGCCTGAATGAGTTTGTAGCTTTATCTAGACCGCTTGCAGCGCTGAGTAGCACTCGAATAGGATGGGGTTTGGCGTCTTTGTGCATAGTTGGATGCAGTTTTTGTTGGTTTCCTTTTGGTGCATTGGGTTTGGCTGAAATAACGTTTTTGCTTGTCTTTTTATCTGAAATTTTGGAGATAAATGGACTTTTATGGATTAAATACATAGGTATTTAACCTAAATGAAGCTTGAAGTTACTTTGCCCAAAGTTAACAACAGAACTAAATGCCATAAATCTCTCCATCATTAAAAGGAAATATCCTTATTCACTATAAGAAAACATCGATTCACGCATGGCAATCATAAATAATAGTTGATTCGGATGTGGGCAACGGGCAGTGTTGCCAGCAATTGGGCTAACGCCGCGTCACGGTGTTGCCACTTGCTTTAATTGTCTGCGTCGATAATATTGATTGATTGATTGATTGATCGTAATGATACTGGTGGCAAGATGAATGGGTTCGATACACTATACGGAGTGTTTGAAAATCTAGATTAGTTAATATTTTTTAATCTTTGTCTTTATTAGTGTTTTTTTTAAATTTTATAATTGACAAATGTTATAGTACTTTAAAAGACTATAAAGATAATGTTTATGGTGGTATTAACTAGGATATGAAAGTAAGTTGAGCGTGTGTTTCAATTTCGTGTGATAATGTCGCCCAAATTTATCGAAATCGAATCATAAAATAAAGAAGCATCTTCCTTAGGTAGCGTCTTTATAAAATCTTTCTTAAGTACTTCCTGTATCCAAGTCATAAAGTAAAGAGTTGGAATTACCAATCGAGCATAGAGCGTACGATATTTATTTAGTGCAAGGATTATCGTCCGTTCGTGATCAATCATTCCATTGAATGTATCCTGTTTCCTTCGCTAGGGGCGGGCGATCCGATCAGAGAGCAGTATCGATGGTTGACGAGAAGAGATTAAAAAGGACTGGCCGGCATGAATTGGACACAGTGAATTAAGCTTTGACACTTTGGCAAAAAAGTGTTTAGAATAAATGAGGGCGCTGGAGTGTTTTGTCAGTATTACCAAATTTTTGTCCAATTTTTTTTTTGCGAAACTATAATCATTATTTGGAAAAGTATAAAAAAATAGTAGTACCTAATCATTTTACTTAAATGTGTTTATTTCATAGCTTTATTGTCCCTCGTCATACGAGTACAATGTTTCAATCAACATAATCATTATGTAATTAAAAGCAATTTCGTAATTCCGTATGATTTTTTGATTTTTCGAGTTAGTTTGATGGTTTTTTTTATTATTATTGATAATGGGTTTGCTCTTGACTAACTAGTGCCCTTGGAGGACGAAGATTTTGTAATTTTTTTTAATTAATGTTAGAAAATGTGTGCACTTTTCATCAATATTAATTATTAATGCCCTAAAAATTACGTCTTAATCACTAACTGATTGCCTAAAATAATATTAGATAATACATCCTCGTCCTAACTCACTTAGGTAGCTTAATCGAAAAAACCGATACCACCATCGACTGGCCCCATCCCTAGATCTAGCCAACTGTCAAATCCAATTCACGTTGCCCCTGCGCATGTAATTGATTTATAGATCGTACGTTAAATTCGATACCATATGACTGGCGCAGTTACAAGGCTACTGCATCCTTTAACTGTAATTTTCTAACCAGTTAACCGAGTGACCTTAGAACGTAATTCATAGTTTAAGGACTGTAAGAACTTTCTGATATTTGACGTAACTGGTCATTCCGGGGATATTGATATATTGATGTGTGACTGAGCGTGTGAGATGGCTTTATGTGCTTTTAGAGTAATGGAATGGAAAGTGGTGAAGTAGTCAAAGTCGTCAGAGGCTAACTACGTAGGTCCCGTCCAAAAAAAAGAGGTTTTGTGTAGACTTTTGAGATTTTTTTTTTTGTGATAGTTTTTTGACGTTACGAATAAAAGACGTTTTCGACGACGCGGTTAGCCTAGTTGGAACTTGGTAGTGACCCTGCCTACGAAGCTAGCGGTCTCGGGTTCGAATCCCGGTATTGACAAATATTTGTGTGTTGAGCGCGAGTATTTGTTCCTGAGTCATGGATGTTTTCTATGTATTTAAGTATGTATTTCTATATATAAGTATGTTTATCGTTGTCTAGTACCCATAGTACAAGCCTAGAGCTTAGTTTGCGACTAGGTCGATTTGTGTATCTGTTATATTATAAGAGCTTCATCGTAAAAGTTACAAGTAAGTATAAATATGCGATAACATTAAAAACAAAAAATCAGATTTTTCTGAAATTCGTAAGAAGTCATTAGCTTGCTTCCTTAAAAATATTATTTCAAATAAATCCCGTATCCCCTTTTAGTAATGTTAAGGGCAAAAATACAAATAGTACTGAACTGCCACTTAAATTGCTGTTGCAAAAATAGTGGGGCGTGCCATTGTGGATTGAAAATTCTATAACTTTCTACGGAAATAGTATTTTCAGTACGTTTTTTTTTACTTTACGTAGCTTTTTTATTTTTTTATTTTTTACCAAAAATATAAAAGCTTTACCTCTTTTTCCTTAGCCGCCAGTTCGCTCTCCAGCCCTCCCTGAGGGCTACTCCTCGCAGAATTACTCCTGGCCATCTCCATTTTCTCCTCTTTTTCCTCCTTGATCTCCGGACTGAACCGGTCTAGATCCACCTGGTCTCTGGACTCCAAGCCATTGGTCTTGGTCACGGGGATGGGACTGGTGGTAGCTAGTTGTTCCTTGAGGGTATTGACTTCCTTCTCAGCCAATGTGGCTCGCTGTAACAAGAGAGAAGGAGTTTAGATGCTTTATTTTTTTTAAATTTCGATTGATATGCAGTATATGACTATATGATATGCAGTATATGATATGAAGTAATAAAACTAGAAAGTAAAAATCATTTAAAATTAAATTGACAACATGGCTTCAAGAAAAAATGCTTTTATAGTATAAATGAATATATGACATACTTAATAAAAACTTAGTTATACTTAGGCAATAGAAATAAAAATTTGACAATGTAATCAAATTAAACATGACATGTAAAAATTTGCACACCCGCATGCGGGTTGAATACGCACGAACTTTATAATATTACTTAACACCTTGTAACCGTATTGTAGCAAATAACCCACTGTATCTTATAGCTTTCACTCGTTAAATATTAGGTACATACGCCAGTTTAAACCTCATCTTAAATTGATATAATTATTGACACCTTTGTACCATAAAGGTACTAATTACGATAACTGTACACGGTCAATATCAACGAGTCGAGTCAATATGTCGATCTTTAAAGTAACGATTAAATATTATCCATGATATGGGAATGATGAGGAATGATGATGAAAATGTACTTATATATTTTTTATGATTAATATGAATAAATATATCTCTAAACACGGAAAAGGAGAGTTGATTTGAGGTCTGCGTTTGACGGCAAACCGATCTAAAATGGCCACTGCGTACGCAGGTTTGATTTGCTTCGGTAGACCAGCATTGCAAATATTACCAAAATTATATGATACGAGCCTCCCGCCCTCGATTCGCTTCAGTTAAAGTTCCCCCTCCCATTTCCCCCCTTAAAGTTGAAATATCCTTTCTCTTCATAAGAACCTTCTCCTGACAATAACAAACACAAGAAAAAAAGAATTAGCGAAATCGGTCCAGCCGTTCCCGCGTGATGCCGTGACCAAGGGGAATACGGATTCATTTATATATATATATATATATATATATATATATATATATATATATATATATATATATATATATATATATATATATATATATATATATATATATATATATAGTTTATTTCACACATTACTTACATGTATTATCTAGGCTATTTAAGGGACATTACCGTAAAAAAAGTTACTTCCATTATATTGTTTAAACTAAATGGCAACGCCATTCATTCATTAATAGCGGAAACATACATACATACAGACGTATTGTATGTATTGCTAATCTAATTATCAGTTCCCATAGCTCAGTTGTTCAGTTTCCGCCGCATTCATGGCTGGCATTCAGGGGGTAATCGGTTCGATCTTGACCGAGGAACGGAAGTGATATTGGATGATATAGGCCTTTAGTACTTGCGGGTTTTATTTTTTTTATAATTTAAATACTGAGATTTTATATGACATTTTTATTGATAAGTGCGATTTGTAGTGTTTGATAGTAGATTAGTCGGACACACTTAAAGTGGTAGCAACTGTATTACAACTGTAATATCCCAATTTGTATGAAAGAGGTCGCATCAAGCGTTTTTGCGCCGCTCTGCTAGCGCTTCAGTGTAGCTTCAGAATGGTAGAAACTCCAATACACTGTAAGGTTGCCTTTCCATAGAAGCGGAGACGAGCGGTGTGGAGAGGAGCTGTGTAGGAATCGACCAATCACATTGCTTGTGATCCACATCTCGCCTCCGCTTGATTGTTTCCATTGAAGCGGAGCGGAGACGAGATGTGGATTACAACCAAAGTGATTGGTCGATTCCTACACAGCTCCTCTCCGCACTGCTCACTTCGCTTCTATGGAAAGGCAGCCTTAAATAGCATTTTCCCTAAAAATCTGAACCAATCGTTTGGTGAACGGTTTTTTCAACTCAACACTGAATGCTTCGCAACTTAGTAATAATATCTACTAGTAAATTACTAATTAGCGGAAGAAAGCAAAAACTCCGATACGCAAGTCCGTGCACGCGTGGAGAGATCCCATCATAAGGGCGGCCGCACGCGGACGACACCTTAGTCGCAAGATTTATAATCGCTGTGAAAATAGTTGCATATGCTGTCAGTTTTTTATAGGGGAGGCTGAACCCAGTTGTGAAACAGTTAAAGTGTGGTTTTCTTATGTTCAAATAACTTTGATTTTGACAAATATGTAAAGACATACCAATACGGAAGTAGAAAAAATGACCCGAGATGAGAGTGAAAGATTTACCCAAAAAAAAACAGAATGAAAAAAAAAATCGGCCCATAGCTGAGGTTTGAACCCGCAGTCTTGGCGTAGTAGGTATGCCAACGCTCTAACCATCAGTCTATTCAAACAGCGGCAGCCGCCCCAAAATAACGAACCGCGAAAAATCTTCGCGGGAAATCTTTTTGCGTGAAAATACGGGGAAAACGAATTTTCCCAGATATGAGACCTAGCTAGATCGATTCTGGTCCTCGCCCCCGTAAACCATACTGCACATTTCATCGAAATCTTTTTTCGAGAATGTGAGTATAAATATATTATATAAATTATTACTCAGTCAGTAAAAAGCATTACCAGCAATAAACACATCCTCAAAAATTTTATTTACGCACGTAGAACTGACAGTAGATTTGACCGTTCCAATTTCAACGTAATAAAACTATTGTCATAAAAAAAAAACATTCCCCATTAACTAATTAAGACGTTTCACAGCATTTAACGCACTTTATGTCGAACGTGGGATTTTTTAACTCAAGTTCTTTGTCACAGTTAGGAAAATCGCAAGTGTGTCAAAAACCTTCGGTGCGCGCACGCGTTTTATAGCTTAGTTTCTCGATGAAAACCGCGATAGGATTAGTTTTGGTTTGAAATTAAACCTTATGTACCCATATATTTAATAGAAAGTTTGTGATCGCTTTGGTAAGTTAAGGAGAACATTTATGATATAATTAACTGTATCAAGTATTTTAAATAACTATGATTTGACATTTTAAGCTTCATGAACCTTTATAATTATGCTTTTCTTTCTCAGTTACTGAATCTAAAAATGGTTTAGGCAAGTAGATGATAGCTGACCTTTGAAAATATCATTCAATTAACGTGATATGTCATCTGTCAATTGTTGATCCTGTTTTAACCCGCCTAGTGTCTCTGTGAGCTGTCGACCTCGCGACAAACTTAACTTTGCCGTTGGAAAACTGTTGTCCCCATACATCGACATAGGTTTACCTACACCGCAAATAAGTAGGTACCTAATCGCAAAAACCCATATTACCGACATTTTGAAAAATTTCGAAAAGCTGAATCGACAATAAAATCCATATAATTATCGTATCTGCTCACAAAATTTCACGAGAATCGGTTGAGAAGTGCGACGTGTAGAGGAGAACAGCCGGACATACGAAAGCATTTTTGCCCGAGCTGAAACAGAGACGCTTCGCTCGCTCGGTCAATAAGTATCTGAAACTATATACGTGTACAGAAATGTGTTTTCGATTAGAATCAGAGCCATAAACCTAAATGACTCATAGACAATGACAGATCTGATCAATCACGCTCAATTTATACTCTTGCGCAATCGGGAGATGACAAATCTTAATAGTTTCAGTGCCCTAGCACCAGTATTTCCATATAAGGTGTGCCAGTTGCACCACACTGGGCACAGAACGTATAGGTCCAATTTCGACCCACGTTACGAAGCGAATGATGTCCATTTTTCAAATCAATGACTGGCTTATGTACGGTTTCCTTCGGATATTCTGCGATTATGTGAATAGTTTAAAGAGATATGATTGGTTCTCGGGTGTGTAGTAAATGATAGATGTTTAATTTGGTTACATTGGACAATTTGGTATTTTAACAATCGAAATCAAAGGAAATGAGCATTGATAAGCTTACGATCAGTCGTATCAGCAGCTTATGTCATATTGATTTGACATTTGATGACGTTTAGTCGATTTTTGAAAATCGAATCGTAGTCAAGGTGATCAAGTTCTACTTTGTAACAAGCTACATAATTAAATATTATTATTAATATTATTATTTTATATTAGACAGGCAGTTAACACTGATATGTCTAAAACACTGTTCACTAAACAAAAAGTCACGCTAATTTGGAATGTTTGTCAAACTTATTTTTGAACTGGTTGACACTTTTAGAGTTCACAACGTCAGAGGGTAACTTGTTCCACATTTTTAAATATGCCTTAAAATGTTGTTTATAAGGTTTAACGGGACAACTTAAACTCGCCGGATAATATAGTCTGTTATTTTCTACAAGAGAGAACATGATGTTAACTGTATTGGAAAAATCGTCATTCGAATTTAAAAATATGGTATTATGGTGTTGTACTTAATATAAAAGTTGTACGTGTTTCCGGATCCGCGGAGATACTTATATTATTCATCATCAACATAAAACATGCAGAAATTCCCAAACATAATAATAAACCCTTATAAAGTTCGGCTTTCTTCGTGTTTGTATGAACGTGTACAACATAATACTGTCTGAAGCGAGAGATATCAATAGACAGCCGAAACCTATTAATAACTTGGAAGTACTGCAATTGCCTATTTTCGTTGACCAATGGACTTCTATTTATAAATCTAGAGATTTTAATAGCTTCAATTGTCTTGCTTCATGCACCAGCCCATCTCTTTAACACATTCGCCGCTGCCTAACCTCTAAATGTATGTAAGTAATGTAATATATAGCCGGTTGATACTTTGTGTAGGATTTGTGTAACAATGGCGGATTTTATGCCGGGCAAGTGCGAGTCGGACTCGCGCACTGAGGGTGCCGTACACATTTGTCTGGTTTTTAGTATTTTTTGTTATTCTATAGGGTTTGTTCTATAATAATACCAAATTTGACGCTTGTACGTTTTACCGTTTTTACGATACAACAAAAATAAAAATACGTTGAAAAAAAAAGTTTCACAAGAAACCCCCATACAAATGGGGGGTCCCCATACAAATGGGGACCCCCTATATTATTTCACTTTATTATATTTTTTTTTTATTTACTAATAACACATATTCTGATCAACCCGCTATCTTAATAGATACAAGAGTTCAAAAGATACAGCTCTTTATAGTTAAGACAGACAGACAGACGGGCAGACGGACGGACAGCGTAGGCATATTAATATCCCGCTGGGCGCCCTTCGGGTACGGAACCCTAAAAAGGGGAATCCACATATAAAAAATAATCTCACGTCTTCTTGGATTTGTTTTAATGTAAAAACGATAATACACATAAGCGTCAAATATGGTGTGGTGACACCCTAAAGAAAAACAGTAAAAAGCGGCTAAGCGTGAGTCGGCCGTAACGGAACCCTCGCGACTCCCAACTTGCGCTTGACCGGTTTTTATTGTGCTCAAGTTAGTAATGCTTACAAAAATCGCCCAAATCCGTAATCATAGAATCCCCGTTACTATAATTACGGTCGTGAGATCTTCCAAATTACCGCTAAAGTATTGCCCAAACAACCGATGGCTTAAAAAGATACAGCTTTTGTTTCTTAATGAATAAATCGACTAGTTTAATTGTTAGTTAATTCCTGAATGCGTAATGCTTTCGAATTGCATCGGTAATTGTTACTAGATAGTGGTTACGGAATCTATTTTGTGGAGATAACTTGTTAAGGAAGGGGGTTTGAGATCAACTACTCAAGCATAGATTAAGGTAAGTCTGTAATCACTAACTGAAGACCAGAATGATAAGCATAAGATATCATTCTGTTGTCTGTAACGCAGCGACGAGGCAGAAAATACATGATTGGCTAACCATTCAGATTTTTGACGTGTAAAAGTGCCTTACTGAATAAATATCTTTTATCTTTTTATCTTTATCTTTCGTTGTGGTTAACAGAACAAACATTAACTACGCAATTACATGTAGCGTTTGCGCATGAATCAATGTCTTTAGATAATCATCTTTTGGGCTTTCTACCGCCATAAGTTTCACACGATTTTACAAAGCAGATCATCAATAGAGATTATGCGAATAATTAGTTGTAGACCAATCACCGGACTTACTTAAAAGCTGGTCTTGAGTATACGTGTCAAGTTGAACCGATTTTGATGAAATTTGGTATGCAGATAGTTTGGTTCCCATGAAAGGACATTATATACTTTCTAGTAGTATTAGTATTTAATATGGCAATCCCTGGTTCTACTCTCTTGTCTTCCGATTACACGAGTTGCATTACGCTCTTGTTTTTATTTAAGTATTTTAATTGCAATTACGCGCACCCTGGAACCCATTTGTGCTTTAAACAACCTGATGAAAAGTGGTCACCGCCGTCCATAGCAGTCAGCAATGACAGAGGTACAACCAAGTCGCTGATTTTTAGAAACGCTCTTTCTCTCTCACGAAATCGCTTTTTATTACATAAAACAACAACAGCACCTCTATTGTAATTTGAATTCCGACCGTAATATTTAGGCTTCGGTTATTTTTAATGATACAAAATTATTTTTTTATGTCTCAGTTCACACAGTCGTAATTGAATGGGCTACTTTCATGATTTTTTAATGAACTCATTAATGATTTTTGCGTCTATGCTTTCTAGTTGTAGATTTTATTATTCGACTGAAATTAACAGGTTTACGTAATGAACTAACTGTTTTGGAAACTGCTTTGATTTAAATTATCTCATGTTTTTATTAGGTGTGTTGTGTTCATTTGTTGGTATCAAAACAATATTAACTTCCTGTGAAATTATTGAAATAAAAGTAAATCTACGATATTTAAAAAACAAGATTACTTAACTTTCAAGTTTTCTAATTACGAATAATTCGCGATAATATTCAAATTCAGAACGGATGTCATTTAAACTATAAATCGAACAATTTAAATCCCGAAACTCGGGACGTCCAGAATTTATTAAATAAAACAATTGATTGATTAATCCCGATGAAAGGACAGGAATTAGAAGGGTCCGATTGAACGTTGTATTGTTCCAAACAGCAGCGCTATTGTGCTCTAATCGAATACGGCTCAAACCTACTTCTAACTTCGATGCTTCAATTTGGAACTTAGCACTGGCCACTTTTGATTTTCGTAGTCTGTTTTAATTAAGAATAATAAGCTGATCACGCTGATCATTTGAAAATGCTGGCTACTTTTTGATTTCGGAATGCTGAAAAGTTCCAATTAGGTACATTCATTTAAAAAAAGAACGTCATTTCCTTGATTATGAGTTCAAGATGGAGCACATTATAGAAGCGTGTTTTTTTATAATTTCATCGTGACAACTGTTGAATGCCTTGTCAAATTATTAGCACGCTGTTAAAGCGATAGATAACGTATCTACGGAACAAGTGTAACTTCATACACGCTACTATGTCAAGTTCATCCATCTAAGGTTAAGATTTGAAATAAAAATGAACGTTACAATCGGTCGGTACAAAAATACAATGAAAGTACTCGAATTCATAGAAAAACTCTCACCAAAACGTACATATAAATAAAATCACGATGTATAAATACGTTTGTTATAATTTAGAAGCCTATCTGATCGCAGCCATGCGTCATAATAATTGATACTCCACATTTTTCTTAATTAGATGGGCTTATTATTTCGGTGTACTGTTTTTATGGCTTTATGTTTTTACGATTCAGTTTTACCCACGTCGAAAATATGAATTGTTAAATTAATTATGCTTTAGCATTAAATTAACAATAATGACGTACTTTTAGTTTGAGTATAATGTAACGTTATTCGTTGCTCAATGGCGTACCAAAAGATTTTTCTGTTTCGCGATTCCTTTCCAGTTATATAAATCAAAAATAAATCATGGGACAATCTCGCACAAATTGACCTAGTCCCATACTAAGCTCTAAGCTTGTACTATGGGTACTAAGCAAATATATACAAACTAATATGGAGAAATACATACTTAAATATTATAGAAAACATCCATGACTCAGGAACAAACACTCGCGCTCATCACACAAATATTTGCCCATACCGGGATTCGAACCCGGGACCGCTAGCTTCATAGACAGGGTCATCTAGGCTAACCGCGTCGTGATTTGATCCCTTTCTTTCCTTTCCAGTCTTAGCAAATCATAAAATACTTTGATAGTCGTCTGGAATAGTTCCCAAAGGAAATAACTATTTTATGAAAGGTCTACGCGGACGAAGTCACGGGCAAAAGCCAGTTACTTATGAATAATTCAACATGGCGGCGTCAATTTTGTATGAAAATTAAAATATTAATGAATGTGTTTAAGTCGATTACTGAGATTATTATTTGACATATTTTTTTTATTACATATAACTTTTTATTGCTATAGGATTTTGTCGCATTGCTATCTCTACTGCTTATTATGTTTGCCTGTTTTATAATAGTTTATAATAAAAGTCAATAAGGTCGCATATTGCGTGCCTATTTTTCTACACTTCGCGTTGTTTGACAGCATTAGGTCTCTTATGTTAATGGTAAATGCAATCTTAATTACACTGATTGTAATATGAAAGAGACTAGTAATCATTTCAAAAGGTAATAGTAATTAATTAAGATAACAGAGTGTATTTAATATTATTAAAGATACGTTGATAAATATACGTGTTACTTGAGAGATGTTGTTTGTGTAATAGTGGTAGTGATGGCGCTAGTAGATTCACTCCACGTTAACGTGTCACGTGGCCTATTTAACGAATAAATATTTTGAATTTCGAATTTAATAATAATTCAGAACAAAATTAACGCACACGTGACACACGTGATGGTGCTTGGTATTGTCATTTATTCCCAAGTAGCACACAAGCTGTATAAGAGTTTATACAGCCCTTACAGTGCCGAAAGTAGAGTTATAATGGCTGTATAAGCTCTTATACAGCTTTTGTGCTCTTGGGTTTTATATACTCACACACATATACGTATGACCTATGGTTCTCTTGTTTTGAGATACTTTTTTTTTCAATTATAGTTTTAATAACACTGAATGACATGAATATTAGGTCATACTTTACCAACTCGTGTTTTTTTCATTAAAATTGTTTTTTTTTTAAAGATACACGTAGTAATTAAAACAGACAGACGTATAGTATTATTACATATCTTCAGTCTGCTGACGGCTGGGACGATGCCAATTCCGATATAGTTCAATCATTCTTTTTTCTTGACAGAAATGATTATGACAACTCTTCTGTTCTGCTGAGATGTCTTTGTCTTCTTGTAAAAAATAAATGTTTTTAATTGTTTCATACAGGTTTTAACATAGTGTCGTGTCAGTCTTGCACTAAAAAACTATTAAAAAATATATTAAAAAGTAAAGTTTGTATCTAACAAAAAAACATGTAAAAAGTTTGAAGCTACTAAAGTATAACATTTACCACCTGTTTCACAATCGTCAAGTAAAGCATATCTGTCAAATAAATTTAGCCCTTTCCCTTTCTTACACTTGAAAATGGACAAGGAGAGGGCTATCTTTATTTGACAGATGAATTTACTTGTCGATTATGAAACAGGCCCTTAAACAAAAATCTTAGCAATTTTCTGAGATAAAACAAATGAACAAACAAACAAAAAAACAAAAACATATGTACGGAACTAGACAAAACATTTTTTTTTCAATAATAATACTAAAAAGCTACAAAGTCTAAATTAAAGAAAAACAAAACGAGCCTAAACCTTATTATGTAACCTAAGGTGCC
This sequence comes from Tortrix viridana, assembly GCA_963241965.1. NCBI lineage: Eukaryota > Metazoa > Arthropoda > Insecta > Lepidoptera > Tortricidae > Tortrix > Tortrix viridana. The sequence goes on along the minus strand of OY725191.1, from coordinate 2,926,779 downwards.
AAATAGGTTTCCTAGAACGCTGCAAAACGGTAAAGTGCCCATAATACTGGATGCGTTACCTTTTTAGAGAGCGATATATTGTTAATACTTCATCGTATACCTGTATGTATTATATCTGAATCCCTGCCTCCCGTCACATCCCAAAGCCCTTACACATCTGTAAATCCTCAAAAAACCCAAGACCCTCGGTCATATTTATTTTATTTCGAACCGAATTAAGCCTTTTCCATTAATTAGTGACGGGTTCGAGTCCGGCCCCGTTTTTCTTGAGGGGACGCGTGTTTTTGACATAGGGGATATTAAAATACTATGACTAGCCATTTCTAAGGGTTCCGTTATCTGATGTGGTTTCCAATATGGCGACTGTGATGTTTTGTAACTATTTTTAAATGGATTAAAAATATATACTAGCAATTAAACCTTTAAATAATTAAAACATATCAAAAAACCCGATTACTTTGAATAATATCGACTGAAAAGCTAAAAACAAGCCCTATAATCTAAATAATATAACTTAAATGTTGCTTAAAATCCGCCATTTTGATTTTTAAGAATTTTATGTACCTACGCAGTGACACTCGCGACATCAAGATGAATAAAATGACGTATCATTTATCAAAATCGGTTAAGCCGTTGAGTAGTTACGAGCGGACATAGGAACGGACATACATACAGGTCAAACACATAATCCTCCTTTTGGGCCTTGGTTCGTTTTAATGATAAGTTTTGCGATTGCGTTGTGTCTACAACTCGACATTGGCATAATACACCTTGCCAACTGCCACAAGCCATTAAAAAAAAAGCTTTCCGATTCATTTTACAATGTTTTAAAAATCTTACTTTATTAAATACGTCTAATCAGATTGTCACCTCCATTCCTCCACGCGTCTATGTCTAACCTTATTTACCTCACCCCTTGGGTCGTCTGACCATTGTCTGCGATTCAACCCTCAAAAATATAATCAGCTTAGCCTAACACAATCGATAAATACCTCCTCGCAGAGTGACAATCTGTTTAATGAAAATCTCTTGCAAAATACAAATAATTACTTAGAATTAAACAAAACAGTGACTAATCACAATTATAACACACTGTGAAAAGAACGCAATCTTCAAATAAAAACAAAAGACAGAATAGTTGTTCGAAATTCGAAATGTCATCAATTCAAAGTCGTATCGGGTATCGAAAGCACTCTTCATATGCGAGCGTTTCTAAATTCAAAAATTTTCAGCGACGATAAAAATAATGTTGTCTATTCCTCTCCGGTAGATGCCGAACTCAAGGTGCGCTCTTAATCTCTCAATGTCAGTTTTAATTTGCTGCTGGCATCGAATTACCTTCCAAGAGTTTTATTTACGAAGCTTGTTTCGTAGCAAGGCAAAGGAAACGCGTTTCGACAGCCAGAAAAAAGTTAATCTTGAGCTAAAATATTTGAAAAATCGAACGTCGCGCGATACTCTTGACGGATGAGACACGTCGGCAAAATGGCGTCTATTTCAAAATTTGAACGCTTGAAAATTAGAACGTTCTTAATTCAAACAGAAAGGTATTGATAATCGAGGATACCGCACAAAAGAAAGCTCCCGAAGCGTAAATTCGTCAAACCACATGGCAGGTAGATCGCAAACAAAACCCAAACGGGAATCCAAACAGAATCCAATCGAAAACTAAATAATTCAATTCAGTATAATTCGGAACGAACTCAAACTCGGATTGACAAATTCAAATAGGACGCGTTTCGAATTGTGAAAGTTGTCTATCGGCGATAGACAGGTATCAGGGGTACCTAATCATTATTAGATATTGAATTTTCCCAACTTTGGACTCATCCGGTTTCTAATTTACTAATGAATCCAAGTGCTGTTGCCATTAGCCCCCTCCCTATCGCAGGGAGGCAAAAGGGGTAAGAACTCGCGCGAATTTTCGTCTTTTATACATGTAGAACGATAATCCGATTGGTGATTCGGGCGTTCCACATTTGAATATTCGTGTGTTTTCGGTAATTCTCGCGTGCGGTTTGACTGTAGTGACGTTCCATTTTGAAAATTGGTTGCTCAAATTATCTCAAATTGATCTCTTATACCGCTAGAAGCTGTAGAACGGTTTTAATCGATGCCCTAGTTCTGTGTTAAGTGAAGCGACGTTGTTATAGTTTGAAATTGGAATTAGTTTTGCGAAAGTTTCCGAAGTTGTCACCGCCACCGATATATGGCTATACGGCAAAGGGGCAGGAAAAGGCAGGGAAAGTTGGAACTAAATCGGGCCCGTCCCATATGTCGTGATGCATTAATAAGCTAATATTGAGTTAGCAACTCGGAGCCAATAAAAGCTCGTTCGCACCTGCAGTGCTTTAACAGAGCTGTAGGAACTGCGTGAGTGGATAATGCCTCAGTGAGGCAGTTTTAACAGGTTAATATTTCCAGTTTGACTTTCAAAGAAGTAATTTCATGTTTGAATAAAAGTTGGGCGATTCTTATTAATTATAATCTATGTAGTTTTATTAGTACTGCTTTTAATAAATTTAACTAGCATTCTTAAACGTAAAATTCAATTAATCATCTAATATAGTTCGTTTTTCATAGTATTGTTTGTTGTGGTTTATCCTTACATACCCAAGTGGCACAAAAAGCTGTATAAGAGCTTATACAGCCATTATAACTTTAGTTTCAGCATGTTAAGGTCAGTATAAGCTCTTATACAGGCTTGTGTGCTACTTGGGTAGTATAAAACAAAGTCGCTTTCCGCGTCTGTCTGTATGTCTGCTAACTCCTCCTAAACCACGCAAAGGATTTTAATGCAGTTTTCAACATCAGTTAGATAATTTTTCACGGAAGGTTTATGTATATAATAGTACCCGGAGCGAAGCGAGGGCGGGTCGCTAGTATTTTATAATAATATGTTGTACTGTCTGACTCAACGGTCTTTTACTGTATGGGGAAAGTTAACCATAGACTAGAGGCGCCGCCCGATCGAACTTGAGCTCGTTACGAACTTTATTCAAAATTCGAATCCGAACGCTTTGTTCGATTGCAAATTCGAATGTTTGTTGACGTTTGAATTTGGAATTGTTTAGCGCTCGTGTAAAGTTTCATGTGACTTGTTTTGATTCGTTATTTATGTTTTATTGTGGTGTGGCTTATTAGAGCCGTGTGAAGTATGTAATTGATGTTTTTGATACTATTATTACGCCGTATACACACTTGACTCGTCGTATAAGGTTTGTATAGACTGTTGCAACTTCTGCGAAGCAAATTACTTTACACCTACCATAGATCAGTCCATCTGACGTTGAACTAACTGTAAGCCAGAACAATGGATGTGAACCGATAGCGATCTAAATGAACAGGTTAAATATTGTCTAAACGAAGCTTTAACTCGTAATCACAGGCTCGGTTTGGCTCCTAAATAAGGAAATGCAAATTAAACTAAAAGTTTGAAAGTTACGAATTTCGATTTTATAATGTCCGCATAGGATTCGAAATGGATTAGGATAGTTTTGTTGACTAAGTGCGTTTTGCGAATTACGTAGGTATTAGAAATTATGCGATTAAATCGAGATTTTAATTTCACACCTTTATTTTAACTTTTCTCATGGTTGTAAGTTAGAAAATAATGCTCTTATTCCAACATTATGTTAATGTAACATTAGTCGTGAAGAATTGTCCTTATCCACCTTTATGGAATGTAAGAAAAAGTAAACGGTGTTAGGATTGTTTATAAAAAATGAATTTGGTTTTAAAAATCTAAATGATGCGGGAAACGTGAATGAGATCTATCTAGAACGCACAGAAATGGTTCAAAGCAAAACACTGTTACACGTTACAAAAAGGTCTGACTACCTGTCTGTTGCATCAAAAACTAAAGGTGTGAGAATTGGTGCTAATAAGATACAGTTTTGACTTTAAATGCCAAGAAAACACCTTTTAAAATGTCTTAGCACTTCCATTCAACTTGAAAGTATATTCATGTGGCTTCGCTGCATAAAAAAACACTTTAATAATAAAAAGCGCGAAAAAATACAACCTACACCTGTATAAAGGTTGTATAGTAGTCGTATAGAGGTATTTATGAAGGGAAATGGCTGAGATAAAAGCATCGGTAGTTGCCAATAACGTCCCCCTTTAAGTGCTATAGAGTAATCTCATTTCGCGTTTAGACTGTTCACTTAAACCTTAATAGAGCGTGTGAAAGTACAAATTACGGTTACCCAACTTTAAATGATTTTTTTACCTAATTACGATATTTTTGTTAAATTTATTTTAGTTAGAAATAGTGACATATCTGTGGCGTGTGTTTTTTTCTTTTTCTGATTATTTTAAAAGCAACAAGACCATACGCGAGTTTGGGTATTATTAAAAATTTTCCTGAAATAAATAAAAAACACGTCCGGCCATCATTACTCTATGTCATTAATTCTGCCATGTATTTGACCATTTACAATCCAAAATTAGAGCACTTGACATTTTCGTAGATAGCCATCCACAGATGCGTCAAATGATGCGTACGCGATTGATCACCTGAACGACTCACTCTCGTTCGCTCAGTGAATGAACGTTTCATTCATTCGCTGACAGCTCTTGACGGTTTGGAACGGTGCCATCTTTGTTCCGAATTCGAATTTCAAATAAGCGGCGATCGGGTTTCGATGAGTATTTTGTTTAGTCATAATTACTCATTTTGTGGCTGTTGGAGTAAGAAGACCTTGCAACGGTTGGCGTTTAGGCTATTTTGTCATAATTTTTTATAGGTACTCTATATCTTTGATGTGACTATGCGATTAATGAAAATTATAGATAAAGAAAGAAGATAGAATAAAACATTCTTAATAATTAACCTATGAGGAAAACATTTCCACATACTTAAGTTATCTAATTATTAAGAATGTTTTATATGCTAAAGACGTTTTAATTCAATTTTAAGACACGTTACCTAGTTTGTTTTATAATCTACATTTATCACAAATACATTTTTATTTTTAATAAGTATTTATGTTTGACTATTGAAGATTTATCAAAAAAAAATTTATTTGAGTATCAAGCGATATTATATACAAGCAATAGCGATAGCGTTTCCAGTTACTGAACATCGTATTTAAGAGCAATCCGAGACTAACGCAATTATGATGTACTTCGTAAAATTCGAATAGAAATCAAAAGTGAACTGAAAGGGGCTGATCGACTCACCTGGGGGTCTACTACCAAAATCAAAATTCGTAAATACGTTAGCTCTATCCTTCTCACAGTTCATTTCATACTTCGGAGTGAGTAGGATACAGCATGCAAAGTTACTTGGAAGTGTTTGGAATAGGTACACCTGAAGAACCTCCGAAGAAATAATTAAAAGGCGTACTGTAAACTGAACTTAATTCCGATGCCTATTTGTAGCTCATCGAGTTTTGCCGAAGTTGTGCGAAGTTTTACGAAGTTTCGCGAACTTGTCCCCCGCTTCGGAAATATTTACCCCGACTTTTAGTTCGCCGTTAATTTATAATTACGGCTAATTGGTTATTATCTATACTTGTGTCTGCAGGGTGAGACGGTTTAGTCGCTGAGTCATAGATACAACCTTGTAATCTTTTACTTATTAATTACGTAATGCGTACTTACAGCGAGATCAATTTCATATTTAGTTTCGTTTGCATGAAAATTAGGGTTTATTTGAAATATTTTTTGAATATTAAGTACACTTATTTAACATTTTTATTATGTATTTAAAGAAATTGTCGCTATTATTTGTATTGGTTTTAAAATGTCTTGGTTTTTTGATGGATTTACGTTTCACGAAACAAATCACCGAATTATTCGCCTTTGTTCTAAAAGAAACACTAATTATCTTCCTTCAACAGGAAAGTACAACTTCAAAAGACCAATTTAGCTAAACTAAAAATCACATATGTATATAAAATCCACTGTAACTCAAACGTTGTTACAACTCATTAGAATATAAATTGCGATGGCATTTATAGGAAGTTACGTCTTTTCTCTTTTGTAAATGTAACGTCATCGGTTCGCACCTCATTTACAGAGATCGACGCACTTAATTAGTTCAGAATGCAACAAAAACCAGTGTAAGAAGGATTTGAGTCGTTTGAAGATAAATGGAGCTAGAGGTCGTGTTAGATTGGTTAGAGTTTGAATTAGGATCCTATTGGTCTTATTGGTTGATCTCTGAATTTATTTGTATGCAAGTCTAATTGGAATGAAATATACACAAATAGAATATGCGTTTCGACTCAGTGCGTATATTTTTTTATTTTATGTAGGCGACAGTAACAATACGAACAATCAGTTTTGTGCCTTGTTATGTTACCTTTTTAATATTTATACTATAACTGCCATATATATTTATATAGTACTTAACGTTATTAATGATAACGTTATTATTACTTTAATAAACCTGTAAATAGCATATCACATATGTTGTAATAATCTAGATTAGGTAATATAGAAACTACATATCGTCTCAAAAAGGCGTTAAATTGTGTCAGCTCTATTACGCTTAGACAAAATCAATTATCCAAAGACTTCAATTGAAAATATTTACAAATACTTTTCAATATAACGCCGCGTCAGTTCGACAGCGCCACTCTAACTCCTTAAATCGTTTAAAACTTAAGATCCAAGTATTTATCGGAACAGCGATTAACTCCGTTAACTTGAACCTTAATCCCATCGAACCCTATTTAAATTGACGTTAATATTGATCTTATTACGAGTTGTTATTTAAAAGTTGTATGAAAGCTGTATAGAGCGCTTACACTTCTTTAGGGTGCTTACACTGTGACTACGGTCATAGAATTGACAGGTCAAGTCAGGTCAAGTTAATGGAGCTACTATATGGCCTTTATAACACTTGTGAGTCGGGGATCAATTCGATCGGGTTACACAATAATTTACATGAATGTTCCCTCTCATCTAGGAACTTTGGCCATCACAACATTCAACACAACAAAAAAAATATTGGTTACCATTTAAGACTACAAAAGAACGAGTGTGTCATAAGGCTGTTGACAATACCTTAAAAACCTTAAACGTGCTTAAGTAGGAGTCACACATCCCTGAGCTAAATCAATTTGGCCCCTCGAAGGGAAAAAGTTGTAACGAGCAACCCTTTTTAATCACATCACCAAACGTTTCTAATTCGCTGTCTTTGTTAATTAAGTCTTCCCTTTGCCCAGCGGTGGGATAGATCAATTGGTTCAGTATTGGGAAGATTTTACGCTACTGTCAATTGCCTAAATGCCGTACATTCAATTATAATTAGGTTATTAGTGTGGTTAGTGGTACACAGGCTGAGTATAGGTGGTATAGGAGTTCCTACATTGATTTTGTGTATACTTTGACTAGACTTTTTAGTCTAGTTGGTAGTGACCCTGCCTACGATGCTAGCGGTCCCTTCGATTTTCGATAAGGGCAATTTTTTTTAACCAGATTTTATTCCGTGTCTTGGATGTTTTTATGCATTTTAGTATTTATGTCTCTCTCTATACATATTAGTTTGGAACTAGGTCAGGTTGTGTCAGATTGTCTCCTAATATTATATTTAATTTATATGTGTATGTCGACAGATTTCTACAGCCTTTAATTTTCGCAGTGCAACTTTCTCTAGCTCTGCTGGTACATTTAAATACATAAGCAAAGAGGAAAACAACACAACGTCATATATGTACATATTTAGTAAAAACTCGCTATCGCTATCGCTTTGCCCACGCTTTTTTGCCATATCTTAGCACCAAAGCGCTTAACCAATAAAAAATCTTCAAAGGTATCCTAAAATTCCGAAAATCCCGATAACCCAAGGCTTTTAAACCAAACGTGAAAATTCAAAGTTAATTAATATCGTAATATCTCGCTCCTTTGTAAGAGCATGTTTGCAACCCGTGGATCTAAAAAAACGTATGTCCTTTACAAGCCGATGGACATAGGCCTTTTTAAAATGGGGTGAGTGTGTAAAAACCCCTTTAACTTATGATGAATTAGCGATCTACGTTTTATGTCTCCCGTTATCTCACCCCACCACCCCTAGGGGGCGTCAATATGATGGAATTAATATGGGTAGAAAAAAGTTTCGAGTTCAGAATTAAATAGAATTGTTTTTGTGTTTTAATTAGGTTGGATATGGAAATGTGATGAATATATCACGTATGAGGGATATGAGGTAGATATATATATATATATATATATATATATATATATATATATATATATATATATATGACGACGCGGTTAGCCTAGTTGGTAGTGACCCTGCCTACGAAGCTAGCGGTCCCGGGTTCGAATCCCGGTATGGACAAATATTTGTGTGATGAGCGAGAGTATTTGTTCCTGAGTCATGGATGTTTTCTATGTATTTAAGTATGTATTTCTCTATATAAGTATGTTTATCGTTGTCTAGTACCCATAGTACAAGCCTAGAGCTTAGTTTGGGACTAGGTCAATTTGTGTGAGATTGCCCCTGATATTTATTTATTTATTTTATATATATGTATATGTAAATCTGAGGATATAGAGTCTCACTTAAACATCTAGTTAGTATTGTAATATTTTTTACAGTAAGCATAAGCTAGTACAGTCAGCATCAAATAGATAGGAGCAGCGAAAGTGGCCAAATATATTGCAACACATCTTTATTACTATAGGAATAAGGATGTGTTGCGATATATTTGGCCATATTGGCTGCTCCTATCTATTTGACGCTGACTGTACAACAATGCTTCAGAACAATTGACGTACACGAATGTCGTACATGCCTACACTCATCTGCAAATTTCTTTATTCCGTACATTGAAAGAATAATTATTTTCATTCAATACCTTGCAAAATGCTTTAAAACTACATATTTAGTGCTGAGTGAAAGTATAATTCAAAACGCGCCATTAAAGACCTTATTTTCCTGTTATTACTTAGTTCGTATATAATAAAAACCTATACAGTCCTTCTTAGTTCAAATAAAACGAAAACAATAGGTCCGCTCCGCACGGCACCCATCCCTTTTAACCTAAAAGACTCGTCATGTTTTGGCTAATCCCTCGCGCTAAAAACTTGGACCCTGATAAGGGAGATGTTGTGATATCCCCCATCATTCACTTATTCGTGTACTTGTGTGCGCCTATAGAAAAACATTGACGTAAAAAGTGGGTAGGGGGGAATTTGGAAAGGTCCGCTGTCGAATGACCGCTGAGAAGGGTCGAAGGATAACGACGTTATGTGTTGATCAATTTTAATGCGTGCGTTCGTAAACTGGGACGCGATTTTCAGCGCGTTCAAGGCTAGGGTTCATGATTTTTAAATAAAGTTGACTCTTTTTGGAGTTTTTGGTACTGAATGTGTTAATGTTATGGTCGGTAAATGGTCAATACTAGAGCTTTGATACATTAAGTTCGAATTATGAACAATTTTTAGTTAAGCTTTGGTAAAGAAACCTATTTGATTTGTAGTCGCTTAAAAGGTATGTCGGTAATATTTGGCCGGTTGTTGATTTCTGCCCAAAAATAGGTTCTCTTGACATCTGGTCAGCATCGATCCTTTTTTGCTTATTATTCAAATATTATGCATACAAAACAGTTAAAATAGAATCTATAGTACCTATATTATAAACAGCACTAAAATTAAAAAAATAAGCGGTTAGTTTGTAGAAAATTATCTCTAGAACTACTGTTCCATTTCTGAAAATCTTTACTCCTAAATTACATTACAGTTACATTTTATTCAGTAAAATCTAACGCTACCTTACTAAACGTAACAAAACGAAGCCCAATTTACTATTTATATTTTCGCTGTTTTTTATTAATTGTTTATTTTTAAACCACCTCACTCACATCTTAACGTTCTAAATACAAACATTATATAAGTAGTAAAAAAGGCGCAGCCCGCATAGGGCAAAGATGTCGCTAATTTGAGCTTGTAATTAGCTCGGGGGGACAAGCGCGGGGGGCACGCAGGAACCGAGCCTTTTCATCACACGATTTTATCTTCATCGTTTTTTTTTCCTAAACTGGAAAAAGGATAAGTTAAAAAATGTTTAATGTACTAACTACCTAGTTTGTAGTATTGGGGTTGATGACAAAAGTATGTAATTTTTTTTTATTCGATCTAAATTATTTAAATAATTTTCAATATGATAATAACTATTTATTGAAATCATTGAAAATTGCGCGTAACATCTGTAAAAGAACATTAAATTTCAGTTGTCTAAAAAAGCGTAGCGCCGTAGCACTTGTAGCGTGCTACGAAAAAATACAATAAAATTAATTAGGGTAGGTTATACTTACCTCACTGTAAAAATTCCTTATTTTCATAATATTAGTATAAAATATTAAATTAGAAACTAACACGTCCATCGGAACACTTATAAAGCCACATAAAATAAATTAATCACTTCTAACTTAGATATTAATATTTAAACCTAAAATTAAGACTAAAATTCAGAACCTAAAACAAAACTATTATTTTTAATAAAAATTAAGTTCCAATAAATTGTCAGCGTTCGAATTTCGAACACTTATTTTTTTACTTTGCGTGTGACGTTGTCGCGTCAAAAGCGCGCGCCCAACTAACCGGCAGATAACCAACTCGCATCTCGCCTTATCTCATATTACCATACACACGCTCCCATACTAAATTCCCATACTACTCGTACTCATTTGCATCCCAAGAAAGCCTATGCAAATCTGCCTTCGATATTTAAAATCAAAATCGGCTATCAATTCGTGAAACAGGTTTGGTAAATGCGATGCGCTATTGTGTTCCAAATTTAAAGGATTCATTTGAAGGGCGCAGGCGATAAAAGAAAGAAGTCTCTACCATCCAACCAAATAAATTAAACCTTACCGGGCTAGAAATAAAGTTCAAACTTGCTATTCAATATTGATCGGTATAGTCCGTTCTGGTTTTAAACATTAAGTTTTCTTCAAGATAGGATTAGGGTCACAAGGCAGATGTCAACGGCGTATTGATTTGAATTCGGAAATAGATTTTTTTTAATCTGTTAGGAAACATGGGCATGCATTAATGTCGGAGCAATGCGAAATTTGTTATTGTTGCATTTGTGTTGTAAAGTATGTATGATAAATTATGCTTTGATATTCAAAAGATAAAGTTCTTAAGGACTCAAATATTTAACTGTATTATTAATAAAAAAAATATTATTAATATTAGGTATTTAAAATGGTATCATTTTTGTGACCTTATTATCGTGGTTACATTTTCTACATACACGTAGTAGTTTCTAGTAGAAATTGTAACGGAAAATTCTTCAAATTTTAAATATGGAATACTTAATTACTACCCCGTCCGATCAATCAACCCCTGCCGTGAGAATGCCCTCAAGAAGGAAACTAATTATTATTCGCATATTAAGTACAGAACCGGTACGAAATAATGTTAAATAATTATTAAAAAAACACATTTACAATGTCACTTACGTATGCATCGGGCATAAATCATAGAACAATTGAGGGGTTAAGATTCGAATTTGGAATTCGATCAAATCGTAAACTGGTTTATTTTAAACGCGTTCCATTTTTTCTTTTAATTTATTGGGCTATTTAAGGGTGGGTACCGATGGATTGATGGGTAATTATTTGCATGATAATTATGTTTGTTGGTCGGGTGAGAACGGGGTCTAAGGTTGATTTTATGCATCACGGTTCATTGCGTTTTAATATTATTTCTATTACTTCTTGAACTTGAGACAGCTGTATAAATAGTTAATAATATGTAACATTTTATAAATAATACAAATTGGTAACGAGTTATAAGAACACATACGAAAAGTGACACTCCGGCTTACCGATATCAGACATACATAATTATTATACATACTCGTTATTATAACATATGCTAAAAATTTCCTTTTGATGGTCACAGACTTCCTTTCAATATAGACCAAGCGGATCCAGTGCATAATAATAAAATAATAATAATCCAGCCTATATCGTCCCACTGCTGGGCACAGGCCTCCACTCACAATGAGAGGGTTTGGGCAAGAGTTCCCACGCGGGCCCAGTGCGGATTGGGAACTTCGCAAACACCGTCAAATTGCTTTGCAGGTGTGTGCAGGTTTCCTCACGATGTTTTCCTTCATTGCACCGAAAAGCTCATGGTAAATTTACAAATTATATTTCGCACATAAATTCCGAAAAACTTAGAGGTGCGAGCCCGGGTTCGAACCCACGACCCTCTGCTTAAGAGTCGGCAGGTCAAACCATTAGGCTACCACGGCTTTTCATATTTTGATCCAGTGCATATAGATACTTAATACACACACAGCATTAATTTTTTTTACAAATTTGCGTCTAGTTTCACCACCGCATAAACCTACCTTCTAACCTAGTGTTGAATTAGATCCATGGTTTCAAGTTATCAACTACCAATTACAGATTATAAAACATTGTACTTAGTAGGTACACACACACGCACTATCACTAATTTTTACGTGTGTTTAATTAATGTGTAAAGAGAAACCGGACGTTCGTTAATTGATTACACATCGTACAATTACTTGAGTTTAACTCCCTATCGCCGAAACGGAGCCAGCGGACCGCGGAAAATACCCAAAATAAATGGACACGGTAGATAAAATTTAAAAATTCACCGACATATTTAAACACACTGTATATATCTAACTACTAACAAAGCAAAATAAACTTTAACGCGGAAACAATGGAGTTCAAATTTGATTGTTAGCATTTGAGTTAACGTTTGATAGTGATGAGAAATATTAACAAATGAAAATAGACTATAATTACTATCAGATGGAGTCGAAATTTGATTGCGCGTATCAGTTTCAATGTACAGTCGTGCTAGATTTGAAACCTGATAATGAGCTTATAAAAATGCGTTATTCATAATTTATTTATATTAATTAAATACGCGGTTAAGTGTACCGTGACGAGTTCAACGGACGAGTACCGTTTTGACGGAATAATACTGATGATTAAAATTTGGGATTATTGTTAATAATGTTGAGTTAAAATGCCAAGAATGCCATTCGGGGTCTATTTTGTATGGGAAACGTGGATGTTGGTAGCGAATGTTGTGAGAATGAGTGTGAGGGTAACCGAGCGAGGCGTATGAAGCTTAATGCTTAGTCTTTTACAGTCGAAGCATTAACCTGTTTAAGAATAGAAATTATAAGTAAAGATACTCTTTCTATAGTGTTTTTACACTAAATTATACGTATATTTATGCAACATCAAATTATTTTGTAAGACAAGAATGGCGTCTAAGACATTATTATAATTTATAAGGGGTTTGATAGGTAACGGTTAATTTGAGTAAAAAAGTTATATTTAAACTGGCTTTTGCCCGCGACACCATCCGCGTAGAAGTCGTTTATCACTGCTCCCTCGGGAACTGTCCATTTTTCGGGATAAAAAAGCCTATGTGACATTCCAGAGAATACCTCTGTGCCAAAATTCATCTATATACGTTCAGCCGTTCTGGCGTGATTGCGTAACAAACATCCATCAATCCATCCGTTCAAACTTTCGCGCAATTACTTATTTATTTATTTATTTATTGCTTTTGCCCGCGACTCCGTCCGCGTAGAAGTCGTTTATCGGTTTTCCCCTGGGAACTACCAAATTTTCCGGGGTAAAAAGTATTAAGTAGGTATAAGCTATCTCCATTTCAAATTTCATCCAAATCCGTCTAGCCTGCAGCGTGAAAGAGTAACAAACTAACACACACACACACACACACACACACACACACACACACACACACATCTTTCTGTCCTCGACTGTACAACGATAACATAACTGAAATCATACTCATCTACACAAAATGGACCGTATTTTTATGAACACGTCACACCAACGTGTGACTCGCTTATCCGAGAATTCTAAATTTAAAATTAATTTGACCAATCATAAGTATCGTATCTGTACATTAACCATTCCATATTCAACCTTAAATCTTTAATATAAAGTGGACATCTCCCTGCACGCACACCTGTAAACTTTATAATTAAAAGTTAAGATACGATTCACCGATGGAATTCTTTCAAAGTCGACGATTCTCTCGTGTGACTGCGGTTTTATTCGCGATACATATCTTTTTAAACTGAATAATAAAAAACGCGTACGTAATTTTAATTTCGATGATTCCTTGATAATCATATTAATGGATATTGCCTTTAGAATCATTTCGAACGGGTTTTTAAGCGCTGTAGCAGCTCAGTAGTTAGAGCAAACAGGTTTCAAACAGAAGTTCGTAGGTTCAAATTTGGCTCTCGCCTATAAGGTTTTCGAATGTAACGGATGTAGTATATCTATTTATTCACCTATACTTTGGGTAATTTATTGAGGTACAGTCAGCATCAAATAGACAGGAGCAGTCAAAATAGCCAAATATATCGAAACACATTCACCTTCACCTTTAGTAATAAAGATGTGTATGTGATATATTTGGCCACTTTCGCTGCTCCTATTTATTTGATGCTGACTGTACAATAATGAGTTTACATACATACATACTTAGGGACAGAGCTCTTTTACACAGTAGGTATATAGACCACAGCACAGATATTTTGAAAAAAAAATACCAGCAATTATGACATCCTGTACAAAAGGTGCTAATTCGATCGGTCAGTTAATTGTTTTTATTTTCGTGGCGGAAATCGCTAACTATACGCTTCCGGCTGTATAATGGCGATATAATGGCCATTGATGTGACTGTTACGAGACTAAGTATTATCTAAATCGGGACATCGAATTATTAACAATTATATTTTTGTAGATTCATATTAATTTCGGGTGTTTTGGATAGCGGTGTTGAAGTTCTTTCTTATAATTTGGTGAAAATGTAGTACCAGAGTTATACATAGAATGGGTTTAAATTAAGCGATTACAATTAACAATCGTTTTTTGTAACTTATTCGTGACACACTCAATGATTATCGTAGTAAGAGTTTTGCAATGGATATTGGCAATATGTTTAACCGTTATCGTACCCACTTAATCATTGGCGGGTTGAATAATAACTCATATATCGCCAAAATACGACACGTAAATCGTTTCTGCCTCATTTCAAACCGAAATTTAATCGTGCTTTCGCGATCGAAAAGGCCTCAAGATCGCAAAGTGCACCCCAAAGTCTCAATCTACGCACATTTAAATTGCCTTCCCGAACGAAACCTCATTACTGCGAAATATAACCTCTATGTTGCCCATAAATATCGCAACGGTGCGCATATTTCAAAACAAGAAAAAAATAACACATAAAATTTCTTTGCGCGGGGCTTCTAATATTAGTGCGCGTTTCCATTATCGATTAACGAATGTAGCGGGGTGTGAAGATGACGGTGACGATATTGTTATTTTACATGTTGCACCTACAGAATTAAAATGACGTTATACAAAATAAAACAGAGAGTGAACAATTGTGACTTCATTAGCATTTAAGGTGTGAAATAAGTTAATTTTATAAAAGAAGCAAAGTTTTAAACCGAGATTTAATTTACTTTCAATTCATCGATGAAATCCTTTAAACTATCCCGCATGCGTTTTATATTTTAGGTACTGTCTTATAAATTCAAATCGTCCATCTTTCCCGTATAACAACGCAAACGCACCCAAATGCGTCGCATAGATTTTTGCATTACTTTAGTATGCAAATGTCCCGCCTATCGCGACTGTAAGAGCGATTTGAATTATTTTTTACGACGCCTCGGTGTATTGAGAGTTCCGTCCCGCACCAGAATAACCCCTGATATATTGACTTCGTAAATTTTGAATGAAGTTCTAAAATCGAAATTTCGAACGTACTTTGAAATTGGAACGTGTGTGGTTTAATGTTTTTTAAACAAAGTGCTTTTTTCATGTTGGTACTTGAGAGTTATTTGCTTTACACGATACATTTTTTTAAATCACATTCATGATATTTAAAACAAATTTAAATTGATATTTACTCGTAAACAACACGAATTACTTAGCCATTATAATGATAATGATAAATTTATCGGAATAAAATGGCAATAACTACTAAATTATCCCCCCAACGTATTTAATCCCCAAAAACATTTAGGAAATGTACGAAAAAAATCTGATTAGCTCCGATGATATATAGCCGAGAATTCCTCCTTAATTTGAATATCAGACGCGTTATTGAAAAGAAAACTTTTGGAACGCCTCGTTTAATGGTTATTGCCTCCCTGTCTTTAAAAAATTGCTCAGGTGTCTGTGGGATATTAAAAATAATAGTTTTTTTTTTAAAGATACGAACTCAGTATAACATTGAAAAAGGCGCATTCGAAATTTAAATTTTCAGTGCCTACAGATTCAAAAGTTTAAAGGATATCGCTGTAATAATACGTTAATGTAAATAAAGTCATAACCTGTCCCGTTAAAGATTAAATTGAAACACTGCTCTGACTTGTAACGTTATTTATTAATAAGCAACAAAATATCGTACATTTTATTTAAAACAAATTCCGAACGCGTTCTTAATTCAAACGTCGAATATTGAACGGAAGCGGATACGGCACTGATTCTAATTTCATACGAAATATCGCAACGTTTCTATTGATAATATTCGTGTCGACATTGTATTGAACGGAAATTAGCGATAGTGTATAATAGGGCACTATAATCACTGAAAGTGCTGTGTATGGAGATAATGATACGTTGGGGTTAGTGACTGTTATGTCGAAAGGACGTTTGGTGTTTTGACATAATTATTATTCATTATTGAGCTTAGGTACTGGAGCTGATATAGACTAAGTGATGCAGTAAATCTAACGATGGAGATATGTCACTGGCAATGCCCATGACTTTGACGTGACATAGTAGTTGATAAAAACGAATTCTTGGATAGAATGTTGCTTTCGGGATATTCGAAATTCAAAAAAGGTCCTATTCTATTATATGTTGAGAAAGAGAATACCTGCATAAGACGTAACCTTGAAAAATGCCACGTTCAATCGTTTAAAAAGCAACAATTATATTGTACATTTTCACAAAAAAATAACAATATTACTTATAGCGTGAGCGAGATATTGCTTGCCATACTGAAATGGGCAAGAATTGTGTTTGGTTGGATAGAGACGGATTTTCTCGAAATAAAATGAAATCGTCTTGTTGATATTGCCATTTAGCCACAAATTTAAATTATGATACAGAATTACTAGTGTTTCTACAATATAATGGGGAAAATAGCCCTCCGTTATATATCTAAGGCCTCCGACATACAACATTCATAAAACCTTTATGCACTGGTTTTGTTTTAGCTTCCTCTTTGAAGGCACACGATCAAACAACTCTTTTTCTAATATGCAGTATCGAAATAAAACCTAACAAACTCGTCAAAAGCAATCGCAATTTGATCTCCACGACTTTTATTAGCACCCCAATGCGAGACGGGCGACATTACCGGTAATCATGCTTTATGAGTTTCGAGAATACGCCCCCATCGGCGACACGTTAAAAAGTTAAATTGTGCGTACTTATTGGTACCGGTATGAGTGTTACCGGTTTTTTTATTATTATGTTATTATGTTATCGGTTTTTCTGCGCTGCTCGATTGTGTGTGTTTTTAATAGATTTGAGTGTTATTTTAATTAAATTAAATGTTATATTAGTGTGAATAAAAATTAAACCACATACATTTTTTAAGTATTTGATGTGTCGTTTTAACTTACTTTCGAAATAAGAATTGATAAAGAGAATTTTAAATGCTCCAGCTGGCATAACATTAAAATACAAGTGCGATGTGATTCGACTCTATTAACAATAGCAACAAACATAGAATAGGCCCCTAACATTCAAATTAAGAACTATAAAAAGTAAAACTAGTGCTGCGACATTCGAACGCATTCATAATCGATCGATTCAAGACACAGGGAGGTCCGGCGGAAGGATTACAAGACGTATTACCATACGTAATTTGTGAGCACATCTGTCTGTACACGTGGGCGATGCTTATTGTTCAAATATTTCGCTCCGAGACGTTATTGTGAGTAATACGGAAGTTGAGATCGTGCTTATAGATTTTATTGTCGGTTTGATTAAGAATATAAAAGAGTAGTAAATCGAAAGACCTTTTGAAACTTTCAGTTAAGATTCACAGCAAACTGTTAAATTAGAATGAACTGTTGGTTTTGTTTCTTAAATTGAGAATGATGACGGATTGAAAATGTTGAACTGATTTTTATCTTAAAGGTTCTCTAAACGTTCTTGTATGCAAGCAACAAATCAATAATGTTCGATTCGAAAATCAAAAATTCAAATCGTGAGGAGACAAAGCGTCGCCTAATGAGCCAATAACTCGCAAGACAATGGCGCGTGGGCGTTCCAAATTCAAAAATTATCACAAAAGAATATTAATGCAACACTTATTCAAATACGATCCATATTCGTGGCGGTTAATTTGAATGGTGACAGTTTGTGACGCGACGGTTGTAAAGGATTTAAATCTATGATGTTTAAGTGCCCAGAATGCGATGTCAAGTCGATTCTGTATGGAAATTAAGGAGCCTGTCATAGAGTTGATAACGATTCCTCCGTCTTTTCGTTTGCATACGTGTGTATAAGCTTGTAGAATTAGATGACAATCGCAACTGACGTTGGATCTCACAAGAACATCGTTTAATATTTTTTTAATTTGAACCATTGTCGTGTTGACTCCACCACTACACACACATATTGCTTTCTTCATGTTTTACTTATACTATTTTCTCTATTCAGTTCAGAAAAATCTGTCTTTTTGAGGAGCATTCATAAGAATTACTTGAGTGTTATGCAATGCGAGTCATTGATCATGAACTCTGATGTTATCAAAATTCCGAATTTGATTCAAAATCAAAATCTGTGGCGTTCGATTATTTTAAAGCTATTGAGCTGATTCCGATTTTTTGTTGATACATTATTTTCCATTATTTTTATTCTGGAAAGCCATATAAACGAGGTCACAATCATAATATATGGAAAGTCGATTGTGATTATTGAATTCAAAACAATGCACGTCACTGATCGCATTATTCAAATATAGAACGTTTTCTTATTCTAACGAATCATTAACATGGCGGTTGTCCCCGCGCTTCCTGCGCTGTCATCTTAATGAATGCCGACATGTGTTCTTATTTTATTATTGTTTTTAATTTAAATGTTCTATGAAAGGGTTCGAAATTTGAGTGTTAGGGGTAGATTCTGATAGTTGACGATGTTAAATTCATAAAAGACATCGCTCGAAATAAGCTCGAATACAAATTTCAATAGGTACCTACATTTTTTGTTAAAATATTATTCCCAGTAGGCTAGACGCTACTTTAGGATGCTGTTATGCAAAAATGTGTCTACCCACAATTATTTAGCAATAAAATGTCAACCTACAGTAAATTATTATGGGTTAACACATTTTTGCATAACAGCGTCCTTATTATGGACATTGCCAGTGACAGTATAATTATGACTGTATGTACTTTTACTTTACTAAACATTTAATTTGATGCACAACGTGTTTACATACATAACGTTGTGAATTGTTTTGGAACTTAAATACGCTGGTAAGATTCTCCTAAAGCTTCGAATCGCCTATCGAGTGTAAGATAGAGTCATGTTTTAGTTAATAGGCATAATACGCTATGCACAAAATGTATATTTATTATTTTATTTTCTACTGCAGACGTCATTTTCACAAACCCGTGATTATGATGTCATCATGGAATCGAAAATGACGGACCAAATCAATTGCGGACCGAATCGTAATCTAACAAAATAAGTTTTTACCGAATCACATCGAATATTCGGTCGGACTGATGACCCTCGAAAAAACCGAAGCCGAATCTCGAATCGGCGTTCCTTTGTCTCGACTAATGAGTTTTTAAGGCGATTATCATTTTTCATAGAAAACCGCGTTTAGTGATGTATCGGTGGGATCAATCACCGTACACCGGGCGACTAAATACCCAAATACACCACTTTATTACTATAAACATAAAGGTTACAATAGTTGTGTTGTGTTTTTTGCCGACTGTAAGACGAAATTGCTCGATTGTAGGAGAGTCGATACAAAAATAAAGTTAGGTTACAAATTACTTATTTCGACATGGTTTAGGAGTTTAATCGAATGAAGCAATGTGGTGGAGAAATGTTATATTAACCTAAGATGGCATTGTTTTTTAGAATGTCACCTTTGGAGTGAAAGGAATTACTACCTATCTACCTGCTTAATCAAATTTAGCTGAACACTGTTGAAAACAGAGCCTTGAGCAGGAATTCAACCGTCAGCTTTATTTCTGTTGAATCTAATAATGATTTTTGAGTTACTCAGTCGTAATGGTATCTAATATATCTTTTATTTATTCATTTTAGGTAGGTATGTTAAGTACATCAAACCACTGGTTCCGAGAAACTCATCACTAAGAGAGCCGGCTAGAAACTCGGTACATATTTGTGTTTCTAAAATTATTTACCCACAAACCCACCTGGCCTACCGCCCTTCCCGGGCTAATCCGATCCGTGTAATATATTCACATTTCACAATCAACTGTCAAACCTGACACTTGTTCGAATTCGACCCTTTTTCAAAAAGGTAACCGAAAAGCACCAAAATAAAACTGTTAATAGCCCCCCGTCACATTCCATATTCAAAACCCCGAGTGAATGAGTATTGTTTTAAATAATGAACGTTCCTTTTTCAAAAATCGTTAATCGAGCTCTTTCACTTCATTTGCTCCGGTTTATTTTTTCGATTGTAGTTCCAACTGGAATTGAATGCGATTCGATTTTTGAATCCCAATTGTTTTTACTGACGGCCGGTAATTCAATACGAATTAACGGAATTCGAAAATGTGTTGGACGTCAACCGTCATTGTGCGAATTTTGAAATTAGAATTTGCTTTTGTTTTAAACTATGGAGTGATATGAATAAGAATGATGTTGAAAACGAATGTTATATATAAGAAATAAAATGGGAATTACCTCGAAAAGACACAGCATCTTCAATTCTCGTTAACGTACCTGTGAAAAAAGAAATGAAACGTAAGAATCAAAGCGTGAAAATAGTTCCTTACGAACCCGTAAAAAAGTAGCAGATTCCAAACTCAAATGTTCCAATCTTTTCTAGACTCAAGAAAATGGCTATGAAAAGCTTATTTTTCCACATAAGACATGGGCGTGTCCTTACCGGGAACGCCTTGTGACGTGCAGCCTTCGCTCCAAAGAATAGAGACGTTTTTCCAATAACATTTATCGGTTTTCGATCGGTTCCGAACGCCTCACTATCTTGTAAGTCGTTGAACGCCTTCTTAATACTAAAGAAACCTCCAAAATCGTCCTTAAACTTAACCGCTAAAGTAGAGATTCCTTTGGAGCGCTGCGCCGTAAAACATATTGATGTGGTATCGGTTTTCCATTAGGTCGCGTAAGCAAAAATGAGCCTTGCTTTTAAACGTCTAGGGTCGAGATCGGTATGTGGGAAGCATAAGGAATGTATTGACGTGTTATCGGAGATGGTTTTGTCCCGTTCTTTCGCGCGTTTTTCCTGTATGCGCGTCCCGCTCACCGGCGCAGCTCGAGATACGAGGCGATTCTTTGTTCGAATGTCTGCGCATTTTCTTATCAAGTTTGATATCTTGTAATAAAATACACGCTTTTACTGGCAAATAACGTGTTCAATGATGTTATATCAAATAATGGTGAGAAAAGGCTTCAACGCTCTTTATTTGACATTAAAAGTAAGTTCAACAGCCTCTACGTTGAGAAATAGGTCAAATCGTCCTTTACATTTAAAACTCGGTTGTGTACAAAATTCGTTTGATAATCGATTATTGTATTGTTTTGTACTACCTAGATCTAGAACTAGATCATGATCATTAGTATTTGTTGATAATAAACGAGATTTAAAATTTTCAGTTAACCAAAATACTTACTTACTTTGAATTAAAATTTGATAAATGTCGTAAGAATTTTATGATGAATTCATACCAAATTCAAAATTGGAACATCGATAAATGCCAAGCAGGTGCATAGGCAAAGCTGTGTAAGTCCAAAAATAAATATTTATTTCTCGTAGTCGGTAAGTTATAATTTTTATTATGTTTTCTTATCCAAAGCAATATTTGTGTAGCGTTCGAATGTTATTCCTGTACAGATAGAAATAACTTCTGAAAACATAAATATGATACATGTGGCGTCTCAATCGTGGAACGCTGTTTGATTTTCGTATGGAGATTTATTTTTGTTATGATTATATGGATATTTCTTGACGGTAATTAGTTATACGGTATTAATGGTGTCGGTTTGTTTATGAAAAATATCTGGGTGCCATATATTTACATTAGAATATAATCACGACAATAATCTTGTGAAGGGTAACCAGCTAGCCGGGCGTTTGCCTGTTCGTAAAAATGTTAGAAACTTATAAAAGTTTTATTAGTTAGTAGACAGTCGTGGGGTCATTGAATTCTTAGCTACTGGGTATTTAATAAACATGAGATTGACTGTTACACTGGTCTGTTTACCATAACGGTATTTTGTCGTTTATTTCGGGCTTGGCCAAACGCACTTTTTTAATTTCTTTTAGGGTTCCGTACCAAAATAGTAAAAAAGGAACTGTGTGACGGCTTCGTCGTCTGTCTGTCTGTATGTCACAGCAGTTTTTCTCAGCAACTACACAAGCTATCATCTTGAAATATGGCATAGTCGTATAACTTGCTTGCCTGCATCTGATTTTAGTAAAAAAATATGAAATTATTTTTATAAATAATTGAAAAGAAGTCTAGCTAGAATGGTGGGTTGAAAAATGAAAGTGATTTGATTATAGCAAATGGGGTGTCATATGAAAGGGCTCAATCTTTTTTTTTATAATTTTCCGTGACGTACTTTTTTAATATCAAAAATGTTCAAAAAATGACCGTCCCATCCCCTTATCTCCGAAGTTTATGAGCCGAAAAATCTGAAAAATATTCCATACTTGTAAATAATTACTTATATTTTACGGGACAAATAAAACGAAGTGTTCAAAATTTATAGTGTTCGCGAAATTGACAAAAAAACTTTAAAAGATCTGTACTAAAACTTAGGCAAGTAAAAATGTACCTTATTGCATACAATTAAATTACATAAAAAGGTTTATTTTTGAAGTAAGGACTTAAAATACGGAAATCTTGGTTGGTTGACGATTGGTTGACCAGTTTTTTAAGTTTTTATACTATCTAAAATAATATTTAGTCCTAAAATTAAAACTGTATCTATTTACTTATATTTATTAACTATTGCGTTCATAATCCGACATGGGCAAGCCAACATCGTTACATCTACATCTTTGACTCAAAAAGCGTAAATAACATATTACGACCAAGATAAAATAGACTCACAAACTTAGTTAATATGGTATAAAATACCTCAATGCGGTACCTATAGCATAGCTTCAATCATCTTTATTGCCAATAGTCCGATTCAGCCGTAACATTAATAAGCAATATCCTCTAACCTTTCACAAACAGATTGCACGTGTTAACTCCTAGCCAAGCTAATCTAGACCTTATTACAAGTAAATAAAATGCATTTTAGAAATATTGGCCAGCCAATGTGACCTTTTGAATTGGTTTTTCTCTTTGTATTGGGATCGATGAATGAAATCAATAGCTGCAATGGAATTCGTTTGGAGGATTATTAGTTTTATTGGCTGTTTCGAATACGACGATGGGTAAATATTGAGTTAGTTTAGACAGGTTGTTGAGTAAAAAAAAAAGAAATTAGCTGTAGGTAAGTAGGTAATAGAAGTATAATAAATGTGCAAAAACTGAATTAATCATATTTACTCTCAATATATGTATTGTCTACAATGTTTAAATTTACGTTTATTCTCATTGTCAACATAACACATTTGACACATTAAATATTTATAATTTGTACTACGAATAGTATTTGGTCTTCACGAGACAGGCATGACCTAGTATGGGACCACTAGTTAAGAAGCTTGATGTACCCTGTTTCTTTTAATAAACAAATTTATTTATTTATTATTATTTATAACACATTGTTGAAAGCGGTCTCTCATATGTATATGTATGTCTATGGAGCTATATGCAATACATACATTTTCAAACCGAATTATTACCTATGCCACTTCTTCCTTTTCATTCTTATCGTGGTTCTTGGTAACATCTTACCAATCTGAATGGAATGGAATCGATCACGATCATCTCTATCTGCCACTGTCCTTGTTGATTTTTAAAGTATAATTAACAGACTAATTTACATTGAACCCTTTGTCTTCAAAAAGGACAACTTAAACCAACAAATTGCGGTCCAAACTCAAGTGTCGGTCAAACTAACCGACAGTTAACGTAAACTGCGAACTATTGACCCTCGTTAACGCGATAGAGCGTGGTACAACGTAATCCCGGATTATCCCGATAAAACACCTCTTGACCGGATCTCCAGATCACCCGGGTACGTCGATTAAGGAGTTTGACAAACTGCGGGCCTTAATGGCAGTTTAAGTAAGCGAAAGTTATTATTTTAACCAGTTTTTTATCCCGGTAATAATTAATTAGTCAGTGTGTTCAACTATTAAGCATTTTCAAACGGCTGGAAACAGAAAACGTTTATTATAATTTTATTAAAAGTAAAAAAATCATTACGCTGCTTTGTGTGTCTTAGACATATTAAAATAAATTCAAACACGATGACTGCTAGGTATTTAGGATCGAGATAGTGTATCTTACAGAAAGTTAAGAGCTATTTAATCATCCCGTCGAGGTCGAGGTCATTAGCGTATTATCAACAAAATTCGAAGAAAAACCATATCCAACGAGACAACTTTATTGGAAGCCCGCAAAAATAATAAAGCAAAATTCCACTCGAAACCTATTCGATCCGGTTTTACCCGGCTATTCAGTCTCTATTAGACAAGATTGAAGTATTCCAGAAGTTGGCTTTTGTATATTTTCCGTTATGTTGCCT
Organism: Tortrix viridana; assembly: GCA_963241965.1. Classification (NCBI taxonomy): domain Eukaryota; kingdom Metazoa; phylum Arthropoda; class Insecta; order Lepidoptera; family Tortricidae; genus Tortrix; species Tortrix viridana. The sequence goes on along the minus strand of OY725191.1, from coordinate 2,901,868 downwards.
GTCTGTGAAGTTTCACTTCCTTGTCTTTGCTTGAGTTGTTTAAAAAAGTTTAGCCCGGACGCAAAAATAACAATCATGTAGTTCAAAACTTTCTTGATTTAGTGTCGTTTATTCGAAAAAAGTTGTCAAGTATTGTTTTAGAGTTCACAAAAATCGATACAGACCTAAGAAAAAGGGTACTTCTGAACATGCGTAGGTACCTACTTTCAATAGAAAAGCGTAAATTATAAAGATTCATAAATTTTCGATCACTATTAAATTAAGTACTTATTATTTATAAATTACGTTACAATGCAGTGCAACAATACAATATAACACAATGAATAGACTAAACTCACAAATTGGCAGGAAAACCCCATAATATCCGAATACAAAATACAAATGGGTTCAAATATGTATATTCAAACCTTCAGGGCAGAGATCAGAACGGTCAAGACCCTAAAACCGATACTATGAAGTATTTATTGGGTTGCGGCTGACCGAAAGTATTTTATTGTTTAGTTACACCCTTTTGCTATGCGCCCTTTGTTCTGTGAGCTCTTGAATTTTAAGACGTGTGTTGAAAATGTTAAAGTTGTTTTTTAAATGGGATGTGAATGTTGATATTTAATTTGAATAAAGGTTGATTAGTAATTTATGGAAATGTTTGTTTATTACGTTAAAATAATATAGTAAGTAAGAGTGTATGTGGTTTAATAGGATTTTTAGTCAAACTGCCTTGTTTTAGTCAGACGTAGCTTAGAGTGTTACCCTTTTCTATATTAAAAAAATAACATGTTTTTGTTTTTTCAAACACTTTTGGCACCAATGTTATTGAGTGTTTTCACATCAATATCGGATGTCGCTCTAATGGGCGAGCAGGTGCCGGGAATCAAACCCGCGACAGAGACGCGACGCATCTGCTGTCTATTTCTGTTGGGATTACGAGTAATTGCTTTTGAATTAATTCAGTTTTTTTAATAAAAACTAGATGAAGCGATCAGTCCCTCAGACCCGATAATTCAGTTACCTAGTTATATAAAAAGATAACTACTGTAAACCAACAAAAAGTAGGCGAATTATTGTTGAAAATATAATTATTGAACTCAGGTGTTATTCGCAACGATTCAAAACCAGAAGCCAAAGAGTACGTAACCCCGCATCTTAATTTCTTATTTTTACCAGATCCAAAATAAAAAAAATATACTTATGCCCGTTTACCATTTTGTGTTGTGACCATAGATTAGCCGTTTAGCTAACCGTAGATTAAGCTAACGCTAACCGTCGATGGCAACTGACAATAGGTTTGTGGTTACGTCTGTCGTTACCCGGGTTCGAGTCCCGCGGTTAGCTTTAACGGTTCGATAGCATTAATACTTAATGTATTGAGATAATGTTGGATAAGTTAGAACACGAAATAAAGACACATTCGAGCTAAATTAGGATCTTGCGTGAACATACAAACAGAAATATCAAGAATTCAACACTAAAACAATTATTATCATTATAATTAAATCAATTAACATTGTGCTATTAGATATAAACATTGGACAACGACACCATCACACAATCTTACTAAGTTTAATTTGACTTACGCGTGTGTTTCAATTTAAAACGCTTATTGTTAAAAGTTTTTACTGTCTTATTCGCGTCACTGTCATGCATCTTTACATATTAAAATATCTTAAAAAAAAGGAAGTAAGCAGTCAACATCATTTGCCATCGACAATATTTCTCAAAATAAAGTTACAAACCGAGGGTCCCGAACGTATCGGGGCCCATCCGATTTCCGAACGTTACCAACCCCGGAAGCGGTGAGCGGGAAAATAGGCGGAAGTTCGCGCGAAAAAACGAATTCCAAATTCGAACAGACAAATTTACATTCTAAAGGCACTTTTGTGTGCACAATGTATTTGTCAGATTGTCGATTCATGAATGACAGTTTTGTTATGGTAATGCGAGTTTAAGAATGTTTGATACGGCTATCCGATTTGGGGTAAGGATTGGCTATTTGCTATGCTAAATGTCGAGATTTAAGAGGGTGGCTTTTATCTAAAAAGAAATCTTCAAAAGGGTAAAATAGCTTAGTAGAGCATTCTTAATGTGAATGTATGAAAGGGCCTGTATCTGGGTTTAAGTCTTTTATGTTGTCGATTTGGAGACGATTGTAATATTATTTTTCTGTTTTGTAAATATCTATCCCAATGTTCACCAAATACATATCAGTACGCCTTTTAGAAGCAATAACACAAATCTTACAAACAAAAGGCAATCGGCGGTCTATTCGCGTCCGATTTAAACATTCAAATGCATTCGAATCGAATTCCGAATTCGAAAAATCGCAACCTTTAATTAGACAGGTGATTCGCTAATTCGAACGTGGAATCCGTCCGTCGGGGCAGTGTGGGAACGTCACGTACGATTATCGGTATTCGGACAAAAACCGGCGGTAAATGCCTTGTGAACTACCACAGATTGTAAAAAGACTACTAAGTTGAATTAGGGTTGGTGGTTGTGTTGTAAGTTAGGGTACTTTTGAGCATTTCCTTTTAACTTATTGCTTAAATGCTGATGAGTTGTTTTACTCGTACTAATCGAAAGTGCTCTTTCTTATCCTTTAATAAGACCATTAAGATTGCCCAAATCAAAGTATTGAGGAGTTTCTGTAACATAAAAAATCTGCATAGGGTTTATTTTCCATGTAAATACAAGATATTTTGCAAGCACTTTCTAATATAAGCTTTTAATTCCTGTAGATAGATATTATTATAAAATAAATAATAGCATGTCTAGTGTCGATTAAGCCATATTCTTTTAATTTTACTGGTATGCACCTTTTCAATTTTCGTGTACTGTTTAGTATCAGAACAGTGGCAACCCTATATTAAATTGACCGTGTCCGATGTGATTGACAGTTGATTTTAAGCTTTTGTAAAGCGCAGGCGCAGCAAGGTTGCGAGTTTTAATCGCGGATGACGTTTACGATTGACGATTAATGCGGAACGCGGGAGTCGATTAAATCGCGTAATTATACTTTATGTTTATTTTTATTCTAGTAGTTAAATCTTGTAGGCTATGGTAAAATAGTTATTAATTAAGTATTTTTAGATGTCATCTTTGGATATTTATTTTAACTTATCTTTAATAAGTAAGTAGGTAATTATATAGTAATTTTGTATTCCTTTGCTTTAAAAACTGAGAAATCAAATAATCCTGTTGTTTTGCCAGTAAATAAAGCATGTGATTATTATTGTTTTATCGTACTCATCGACCTTGTATAGGAACCTGTTCCAGCGCCCTTAAGTTTTTGTCGCCTGCCCCGAGATGGCGTTTTTGTGGTCCGTAGTAAGCGTAGTACATTCGTACAACCGGTTTCGGTATTGCTTTGCACATCACTAATTGTCTTATTTAAGGTTAAGCGATTAAAAAATAATGAATTATTTTGGTATGAAGGAAAATATTAAACGTTAAAAGCGTGTGATGAACGAACATCAACAGCTAAAAACATACGCTCAAAGTTGAAGTTTTTAAATTTCTAGTATGTTTTCCAAAGTAGTATTTTAAATTAAGTTATGGCTATGACTTTTAAAAACTATAGTATTTACATTTTTACTATAAAGTTAAAGATGCAAAAGCATGTATTAAAAGCTCGAAAGCTTCGAACGATTTACAAAAAATCGATCTAAAGTTTGATTCGTTGATTACTGTTACGATTGCAATGGCTGATTGTCCAAGTCGATCGATCCCCGCTTCCGGCGGGTCAGGGTCGCTGCGCCGGCGCACGCGATCGCGCAGTATTGAAACATGCACACTGTGCTTAAAGAAATAAGATTCATTTTTTAAAATCACAATTGGCATTTCTCCTGGTCAAGATTACGTTTTAAGAGACTACAATTCGATGTAAGATTTAGTTTGCTATTTAATTTATATCTACGAAGAAGATTTATTTTGTATAATATTGTAAAAAAAAAAACAAATAACTTCAATTTTTTTTAAATAAAAAATAAGTTAGTTTCAGCACCTTTTCTTGACTTGACAACTAAACAAACTACATTTACTCGTGACAACAAAGTCCCTTAAAATAGCTCGCAAATACACCGATTAATCGTAATCGCAAGGAATATCGATCGAATCGGAAAATCAAATTGGATGGAATCCGTGGCGGCAAGATCAAAGCCCAAGACGCGCAATTTTGACAATTAAAAAGCTGTGCATTGCGAGCATTGTCTCTGGTCTCGTGTCCTTGGCAGGAATTTCAAATACAGAACGTTTTCTTTTTAAACCGGTTTGATTTGAGGCCGTTTAACTTTTTTATACATTTTATACACCCTTGTTTATGTAGCGTTTAATTTTTAATTTCCCCTTAAGTTCTCATTTCAAATTTTATTTTCGGCCAGTCTCGTTGGAGTCGAATTTCGAATGAAAGTATGCGGTTAGAATTGTCGTTTAGTTTTATCGTAAAATAGATAAGTCGTAATATCGAAAATTTTATGTTTAAATTTTAGAGTACGTGCCAAGTGGTATTGGGGAGCATAAGTCACTGGTTTATAGGTCGTTAAATTTTAGGAGCTCATCGGTGACTATTTTGTTAAATCGATCTTAAAGAACTTGATATGTTTTTATGGCTTTTAATTAAAATCGTTAGCACCGAAAATGTATTTATTTTACGATAGTCTCACAATTATCGGCAAAATACATAAAATATGTAGTAAAATTTAGTAGAAAATTCGTTCCAGATTTGGTTTTCGAGAAACAGTTTTATTTTTAAATATAAATAATGTATTGTACAGTAAACATTGTTCCATCCCTAAGCTAGGATTTCCTGTATTATGGGTAAAAAAAACTTAAACAGATACAGAAATATACATTATAATTTCCACGTCTCGAATTCAAGCGTCCATTATCACACACATTTGGTCTCTGGCGGGGTTCAAACTTATGATCCACGGGTCAGTCCAGTTGCATCTTCTACTGGACCACCGAGCTAGTCAACATTGTAACTTAAATATTAAGCATATTCTATAAAAACTTTAATTGTGTAGTTACTGGCATAATTGAACGTTTGTTTCAAAGTAAATTACTAACTTAAGACCGGAAGGAAACTTAACACTTCGAAATTTCTAGAGACGGGAATAAAACAAAAACGACGTTACTTAAGTTTATATTTCCGGGTCAGCTTTGCGAGCGTTTGGCGTAAAAGGTCGTATGCGAACCTTACAGTTTACACTCTTTCGACATTATGTATACTAGATGGCGTAAAAGGTAATGAATTGAAAATAAAACTTAATTATGTCATCCAATACCACTTCTTACGCTACAATAATCACAATGGTAATTTGCGCTATGAAAAGGTGTCACTTACTCAGCTGTGACCTTATTATTTTTATGAGGTTATTAACGAGTTATTTGGGCCTGTTTCGCAATCGACAAGTAAATTGATCTGTCAAATAAAGATAGCCCTCTCCTTGTCTATTTTCAAGTGTAAGAAAGGGAAAGGGCTAAATTTATTTGACAGATATGCTTTACTTGTCGATTGTGAAACAGGCGGTTAAACTATAGGTAATGAGCTTTATTAACGAACGTGGCATGTCTATTGTATGTAAACTACACTTACGATGTTTTTCGTGCGTGCGTATTGTAGACATTGAAACGTCTCACATGACCCTATTTTTATTAATCTTTCATCACAGGATAAACTAACCAAAACAACAAGTCTTTAGACCAATCATTATTAGTCTTTAAAGTCATCGTGTTACGAGTGTTCACGTTTGTATTGTTATATTGGTTTTGCTATACGAGTCGAGTCGCTAAATCGAGTTCAATTGGCTAACGATTGATTATTCAATCGAAACAGATTGATCGGCATTATCTGTCAATGGGCTAACAATTGGATGAACTGCGCTGAGGTTGTGGGCCAACACGACGAGACCGCGTGCTTGTAGTTCTAATATTGTATATTTAAACATTTGCAGATTCTTATTACAAGTACTTAATGTAATAACCAAAATTAGTCTATAGATATCAAAAACAAATGGTCGAGTTTATTGTAACTTCTCATGCAGGCATGGCCAAATACTCGAACATTACTACTAATGCTGGCTGTAAACAAAAACAAATAAAAAAATGAGAAAATTCAAATCTCGAACGCGCGATTCCAATCGGCAAATAGCCCGAATGCCTCCGTTTAATTAACCTTTTTAAACGCGGTAAGAATCAATAAGGCATGTTCAATAAAAATTCGCGCGCGAATCGTTGGGGGAAAGACGTCTCACTTAGGGACATCGGACGTGATCAGTTTGCGAAAAAATACCTTAAGTACCTCTTTACCTGCGAGGGGAGATACTTGTAAACACGGGATCTGTGGTTCCAACTTTCCCATTGCCGCTTTTCGACTTTTCGTCTTCCCGTGATTTCTTTGTGGTCGAGCAATTTGTCGGCTTGAAATTGGAACCATTTGATTTTATTGACCTTTTTCAAAGGCGGAATGTTTTGTTTTTAATTTTCGTGGCATTTGCAAAGATGTGTATAATGTGCCAGTAATTAATTTTAAAAACTGAGTTCCGAGCTCAAAACGCCGACTTTAATGATGATAGTATTAAAATACCTTATTTTTCGTTTTTTGAACAATTTTAAACAAAAGTGTAACTCGTTTTTGGTATTTTGGCATTAAGGATACCGGTTTTTTTGTTTGTTTATGGAGTGAAATTTTTGAAAGTGCTAACGTACATACACTTTAAGGAAATGTCAAATTCTCGTGGCAGATTAAAGATTACGTCCAAATTTGGAGTGGCAAACATTCTGAAATGCAAAACAGTTGATAAGAGTGAATGAAACGGAAGATTTCTTATCAAACGGATGGATTTGCGTGTTGCCAGTAAAGTAAATGGTTTAATTTTAAGGTATTTATTATGTTTTGAGTTTAACTGACTACTGGCACAAAACGCTACGATAACTCGAGTTTTGAATATGAAATAAAAAAAGTTATTATATTGACAAACATATTGGTTATTTTTTTGCGATATACAACATATGTATTTTGGAGGTTTGCTGTACCAACGCGCAAGGCTCATGTTTACGTTTTTAATAATTTATTTTTAAATTGGTAGTAACCAATTTAAAAAATAAATTTGGTAGTAACCGATTTAAAAATAAATTTACTCGTTTTGTTTTATTTGATTTCGTAACATAATTGAAAGCTCAGATAGGTACATTGTAAAGTCTTCAGCATGTAATCAGAATTAGCGAATTACCACAGATTACGCCAACTACCTCGCTTTTACGTAAGTGTAATTGCAAAGCCATTTTATTGTCTATTCCTAATTTAAATGTCAAATTAGAGGTTAATTAGAATTTTGCAATTTTAGCTAGCTTTATTACTGACAAGTTATAAAAGAGATATACTTTCTAATTTATTTGAATTAAAAATGATCGAGTAATTCGTCAAAAACTTTTACTTTGATTATGAAGTAATTCTTGAACCTACTAAGAAAAAACAAATGACAAATTATTGCAAACTGCCGTTAAAGTTACAACTCGTGATCCCATTTTCAAAACTTTGCTGGCTGGTAATAAAAAATAAAAGATTCCAAATTCGAAATTCGTTTCCTGCGACTGTTCTTCAAGTGTCAGTTATCGGAAGATCAAAGTAAGACATGTTACTTTATTACTCTGGGGGAGGATGGGGTAACTCTCGATATATTGACAAGTTTTGACACCCGTCCGCGATAATAAATTTTACAATCCACCCTCGTTTCCCCCGATACAGGATGTGCTTAAACTTTGCGAAGCGAGTAAAAGCATTTTGTTAAAGGGTTTATTCAATTAGTTTTGATTATATAACTCTACATTTCTATCGATATTTCATCTTTATAAATAAGTTTACTTTGAAGTTCCATTACTAAAATTAAGCCTTAATAGTGACCATGACCAAAGTAAAATAAATAAAAGGACGTATCAGTTTCATACAATGTTTTTCCACTTTTTATGTCGCGATAGTAAAGTCTAAATAGAGTTACACCCTGTAGCGGATCACACACAGAGTCAATAAAACTCTTGGTTTCCCTTTCACACTATTATCCGATCCTTTTGATGTTTTTAAAACCCCGACGGGAACTAAATTGAGTGGAGTTTCGCTCGATGCTTTTGACGTTAAAGGGCGTATGTGCATAAAACAACTTTTTTAGGTACAGATAGTACGACTAATTTTATTGTTAATGCACTGATTTAAAATGCGGACGCGAATTCGACTTATGTGTTTTAAAGAAATAATGTTACTTGTGTCCTTTTTATTTTAACGCACGTTATAAAATAACGATTGATTATTAAAGGGCGTAAGTGCGCTTAGAATCCGATGTTACTTTTTATTTTTGTGTTGTTGGTGCGGCAGACAGAAAATTGTAAATGAGAAAAATATGCAATTGATACAAATTGCCTTTGCCATCATTGAAGCGAAAACAAAAAAGCACGCGTCTAAGGGGAGGCGATGGAAACAAATTAATAATTAATTTTCACGAGTTCGCCACCACTCGTTTTGTTCGAAATTCGTTCGAAGTTTGAATATTTCGTCTCCACGTTTTCGAATTGTTTTTTCGTTTTTGAGATAGATTGTCGTTTGTTTCTACGTGTGAATTGAATTGACGTGTGTTACAACATTTTTCATTGGAAAAGCACAGCCGACTTTGCCGATCCGAAATGTTTTATACCAATAGTTTACCAAATATAACAACAGAGCATATTTAGTTATGCATATTACAGTAAACGGCCAATTTCAACTGCACATGTATTTGATCAATAGTCAAATACATCACGTAACTATATTATGAAGGATTAGTGCCGTGTTCCAAACGCACTAAAATACAAGATTTATGCGTCTTGAATAATTTTACTAAACTCTTTGATGCGGGTGCCATTAAAACTTAATACCGACATTAATTTTACTTTATGTTATTTGAATTATTTTATCTTCCATAAATGTTCAATTGAACGATACTTCATTAAGCAAAGTTACTTTTATCTGTAGAAAAAGGGCGTAAACGCCAATTTTTCCTTTAGAGTAGATATCACTTTTCTATTTAAGTTATCAATTGTGAAATGTTCTAAACTATTGTCGTTTACGCCACTCCCAAACACTGAAAACGAGTCACTATACATACAAATTTACATACACTGTGATCATTTTCCTTGCTTTTGATTGTTTCTTTACACGAGAGGCATCCATCGCTAAGAACTACTTACCGGGCTTATTTTGATTAGAAATAAGGGAGCCTGGCAACGAGCGACTCGGCTCGCGTTTTCAAAATACGAAGGTACGTAAATACATAGTTGGCACTGAACGTGTCAACGCGCAAGGGCAAGACAATGTTTGCATTTATAACGAAAATGAAACCAACAAAACTATAATATCCTTCGAACATCGTTAAAATTATTAACAAAACTGACCGCGATCCTTATGAGCCGATGACATTAATAAAAACGTTTTACTTCTCAATAAATAACAATAAAAACTACATAAAATAGCTTTAGTTCCGATCAATAGGTGCATATCAACCGTTTTACAACTTTTACTGTCATTTAACGACCCAATAATGGGAAGCCGAAAGCCCGAAAAGCCTAATTTGACTTCATTAAGTGCTCGAAAAACAATAAAATTATATATTATGGGTTTTCCTTTAAAAATCATCCTCAATGCCTGTGAGACTGGAACGAACCAACCTACGACAAAGATTTTTAAAACATTATTTTAATTTATTCCAATACAACTCTACAAACTTATCCAAGTCGTTATAATCGGCGCTATACTCGTTCAATATTTAAATCTGTATGAGAAATACCTAGTATGAAATTTCGCCACCGGCATTGACAAGGTGGTATTACACATCCTTGCGTATACAAATCGATCCTTTCACACTTCGAACAAAACGGCCGCGTCGGTTGATTTCCGTTCTTAATTCGATTTTTACTTTTTTCGCTCAATCAAAAGTTTGAATAGCGAATGCGTAATCCGAAACCTGAATCGTCGATAGATTCATTCGATAAGTGATCGTTTGAAAGTAATATCGCTTATCGAAGACTCGATGACCTAATCGGCATTTTATATCCTCATTTAAAATTTGGAATTATTAACATCACGGTTTTTTATATGATTATATGTTCTGACTAAAATAATAAAAGCAAAAGTGTGTAAAACACAAATGACTGTTTGTTTATTTGTAATTCTTATAAGACAAAGCGGAATAACGAATCAACGCTAATTAAGTATTTATAGACGAATAGATATTTTTTGCACTAGAAAAAAAAACCCGGAAAGATATTCTGGTAAAATTCACTGTTTTAAATTTGATCCCTTATACCAAGCAAGCGAAGCCACAGATACAAGCAGTTAGCAATAAAATACTTTTATTGGAATACATTCTTGATATCGCAATCGAGAGAAACGTGGCGTCGTTAAATCAAACATAATGTGCGGATGCGTATAAATAGGAAAGTGATCAGAACGAGTGACATTCGTTGGATTGAAAAAAAAAGGAACTATAAAAACTCATAAAGTGCTCATAAACACCAAGGAGGTAATAAAAGAGGCGGTCCGATCTCGTCTCTCAGCTGTCGCGCGCTATTTCCGAACGCGTTCGAAAATCGAACGCCATCGAACTACGAGGGGGATATCGTTAGGATTTTAAATTTAGAATATTCGTTTTTCATTTTATTTTTTAAATATATCTTTGTATTTTTGAATTGTGTAATGTGACAATCAATTGAGATTTTAAAAATAAAAACTTTGTAAATATATTACACACGACACGACTTACTTATGGGCACGACTGAATGTATAGATCGACATTTGGAAATTTAACGGAGAACCTTTACCCAGCAGTGGGACTATTATAGGCTAAGTGAGTCAGTTACGTTTGTCTGGTTTCCACTCACAACTGAGGTCTGTTTTGTAGACTTGTGTACATTTATACTTTATTTATTCATGTAGGTAGTTGCATGTAATTTAAGTCTTAAAAATGTAACGTGTGAAATATTACAGCGACCATCCATGTGCAATTTTAGGTTAAATGTTATAAATTATACTGAAATGACACCTGTCAAATGCTACCTATTAAATTACGTGTACTTCAGCGATTACGTTTAGGCGTGAGTTTCAACAGTCGTTTTACTATGTTTCCGTTTTTTTTCCGACGCTTGCCAACTAGGTGAGTGTCAATGGAACGCGTATTTTCGTTTGAAAATTAATAACCCGCCATGTAGAACCGATTCCATTGTGACACCGATTTCGAAAGCATTCCAATTGTTTCTATTTTCGAATTTTAGAAATTTATTTTATTGTTTTTATTCGTCAGAATGGATCGATTATGCGATGTTCGGATGAGAGATACACGGTTGTTTCATTTTAGTGCGGGGACGATTGATTGCGATGGCCCGATTTTTGAGGTGCAGTTTCGAAACAGTTTTTCCTGTCAACAAATTTCTTAATAACTCAAGTATTTTCTGGCATCAAAACATTCTTAAGAGTTAAAACTATTTATAACATCGAGTTTATATAGGTATCAGGTGATCTTTTGCCTTTTTCTACCATTACAGGGTGTGTGAAATACATGTGCCGCGTGATATAAACTTTTTAAAATTATTATTAAATTTATTTGGTACCCTTTAAAAAAGTTATTTTCGATAATCTAAGTATTCTTTTACTCATTTCGTCAACCATTCGGCCAACAGCTCCTACAAATCCTCGGGACATGTCAGTGTGTTTTTTGACTATTTGGGTCTACAGTCTAAGGGTTTTCGGTAATGTATGAACACTGCCAAAAAGTTTTGCTTAATTTCTTATTATCAAGTGTTGAGTTTGACAAAATGCATCTATGCTATTCCTACTGCCAAACGAATTGATAGGTAAGTAAATTTTAAAGCACCTTTTCAATTCGAAATTTGAATCTTTAATCAACAGAAGAAAAACTGCCTAACTTTCACAGAATCTCGGTTGTTGATACCTTATTGATTAGAGCAAAGAGCATCTACTTTAGCCATTATAGTTAGTTAAAGTTTAATAGTTTATCAAAGTAAACAAACCCAGTGACCGGCTGACAGCGGAGTAGCCGATACAAATCCGGACGCGTCAAACCATCGAGTTTGTATTAAACCGTCAAGGAATTTGTAATAACAAGGTAATATTAGAACTACCATTGGAAAGGTAGGATTAGTTGGGATAGAAATTGATTTTCTTAATGGAATTAATTGGTTTTTATGGGAAAATTGAGCGAATTTCCCAGTTCAATTCATTTTAAAAATGTTAAAGTTATCGAAGAAAAATTACCTATTTGATGGGTTTTGGACTTTTGGGTGGTCTTTGGCTTAAAAACATAGGCTAATATCCAATTCTATGATTTGTTTTTAAATATGGCGATTTTAAAAATGATAATTAATAGATGATGATTTAAATAACCTCTAATATCTCTCTATAGAGAATTAAAATATAATCAAGACATGTGAAGAAAAAAAATCATAACACGTACATTTACAATGCGACGAAAATAAAAAGCCCCTCTTTTCAATAATATCCGTGCATTTTCCGATTCCATTTCGTAACCGAAATCATTAACTGACAAACATCGTAAAGCGAACGGAATGGAACATTGGAACGCATTCTTCTAAATTTAAAACTGAACGGGCGACATATTTTTAAAAGTTCGAACGGCGACACTTAAACTAATCGCTGTTTTCGATTCTAGCGGAGCTTTTGAAAGAGTTCGGTACGTTCTAAATTTGAAATGTTTTCAATTTTCGAACGGCTGCCGTTGCGCGTCAATGCGAATTGTGACGGGTTCGGAATCTTTTAAATAAAAAAAAAAATTTACAATCGATTTTCCTTATCGTGTATTCACGAATTTTATGAAGTTTTTACTTCTAATTGGGAATATGCTTGATTTTTTTTGCTTTATTAAAAAGTCAATCAAGTAACACAGTAGAGATGAGATATTTTTCGAATAACTATTAAAATAACGAAGATATAAACCATTAAAGATTTGTTTCTATCTCTTTCTAGCAAAACAGAATTTAACACAACACGGCGTCACAATACATGTAGGATCTCTCTGTCTAATTAGTAGTTTTTTATTATCAGTATTTTTAGCCGATTTTAATTTTAATTTTACTTTTTGCTATCTCTTATACGGTATTTTCATATTTGTTAAGAAATGCGTTAAAAAGTTTCATGCATATTCCCTATTCAATGAAATGTTTGCAAAGCCATTTAGGCTTCTGTTCACATAGTAAACTCACATTCAAAATATCTTCTCGCTTTAACGTCGAATATACACTGCTTTATAAAGTTTAACGAGTGAAATCAACAAGATATAAAATTGATCATCTACGTATGACGTTAACTTTATATGTATGTCTTCAATCTTTACATATTATAAAACAAAGTCGCTCCCGCTGTCTGTACGCTTAGATCTTTTAAACTCCGCAACGGATTTTAATGCGGTTTTCACGAAAGGTTTATGTATATAATAGTACCCGGAGCGAAGCGAGGGCGGGTCGCTAGTAATTGATAAAGCCAAAGACTAGTTTCATTTCATGATTTTTTTATGAGAAGCAAACGAGGTTGACCTGATGGGACGACCACCAGCGATGAACACCGGCAACTTAAGAAGGTTGCCGGTCCGTTGCCGGCCTTTTACGGTAATCAAAGACATGTATAAACGAATTGTTATAAACAAATCTATAACAATAAAAACAAATTAGAAATCACCAGTACAGCTTCTGCTCAAGTGACATTCGTGCGTGCGAGCGGGCGGGATGCGTATCTCGCAAACAATGGTTCCGCTCCCACAGTAGTGTTGGCAAAAACAGGCGCGTGCGCAACGTTTAGCGCTGCGTTGTTATTGCTGTTAGTATGACAGCTATTTCTTTTTATTAGACCTATGTATTAAGTGTTACAATATGTTTGAAGGTTTTTTATTGTATCAAATAAATTAGGAGTAGGTATGACAGATGTCATGAAAAGTGGTAACACACTTCCTTGGTCGACCTGAGGGCTTATTGCCTAACGCACTCGCAATCGCGATCGACTTGAAAGTGACACAATTGCTTTCATTTTGTAGGCAGATTTGACTTCAACTGTCAAATATGAAAGCGATCGCGATCGCGAGTGCGTTAGGCAATAAGCCCTCGGGTCAAGGATTAAATTCCCGCTAGATACTAATTTTATAACTACCTGGAGATATTGATGAGGATCTTTGTTTTGAAAAACGGTTATAATTATTTTATCAACGTGTGATGTAGATAGTAATTTCGAAATAGATCACAAATATCCACGTTTTCAAGAATTATATATTTTTACTACTTCATAAAAACGCGCGAACTATTTTTGACGAACATTCCTTTCAAAATAACTCTGTATTTTTGTTCGGACAATACTCTAGTTTTATGTAATGACGTGTTTTACTGTAACTGTTATGACTGTTATTATACTTCTCTTTGCAATAATCCTGGTGATTCTGATCAAACGAACGCTGTATTTTTTTTCGGCAATAGCTAACTCTAACCTTGACTTTATTTTTCTAACGGAACGTATTCAATCCTTTCCGCAATTCCACTCTTTAGAATTTGTGCAAATATTACTGTAATTTTATATGTTACTTCCCTACATTGCAAAGGACAAAAACTTGAACAGCCTATATAAGTAGGTACGTCTTGTATATTTTTTGAGAACTACAAAGGAATCATCCATACAATCATACAATCATAGGAATCATATTAGTTAAGGAAATAACAAAAAATTCAAACTACGTAATGTCGCCATCAAATATACATGTATATTGGAGCACACTAAGTGTTCTAAAATATCTGAACATAGATTCCCTTTCAAAATACATTCAAGTTCAGATATTTAAGGGTAGGTTAGGTTAGGTTAGGTTCGACGGTGACTATACTTGTGTTTTGAAATCAAAAACATCAATTTCTCAAGCTCAGTCACGACTGCCAACCCTACTGCGTCGATAGCGATCAGTCAAACATGTTGAATGACATTTTCCTTGTAGAATTGCCACCGACATTTCCAAAGAAAATCTACACTCACCCTTGAAACCAGTCACTCTTATTAGTTTGCCAAAGAACTGAAATTAGAATAGCTTTGGTTTTATAAATAGCATTGCAAAGATGGTATTTCAGCACAATGTTTAGATCGCTCTCACCAGCTCGGAAGCATGCATGTTCTTTGCTTGAACTTTGTGTCGACCGATTTGAGAATACGCCCCACGCCAGATTTCACAATAGTATGAGAATGAATTAGTGCCGTTCTTTGCATAGACAATACCATTTTGCAAGAAATTATAGAATGAAATTTAAATTAAATCGAAATAAAGATAATAAGGGCTGCCACTGAATTGTCCAGTTTTCCAATGAAAATGTATCTACTTATGACAACTAAACTAGGCCATATTTTGTTCCGCTGAATATTATTGAGTCGTCACTCAAATTGAAATAGCCCGTCGTAAGCTTACGTTATAATCCATTAATATCCAAACTTTAACGATTATCATAAATTTAAACAACTTATTTTTGACTTAACACTTAATTCTAAATACATCTGTAACAGTCGTTTACCGTAATGTTAATCGTAAATCTCGACCGTAAGCGATATATCGATGGATAACTAATCGACACCAATCGATAATTAATCGAGGAGTTTAGTGATTAAGCGGAATGTTCGAAGTCAAGCGCGCGACCGTTTGTTTCGAATTCCGAATTCGAATTTGAAGAATTGCGCCTTTTTATCTTGGACGGTGGACGTTCGATTTTTGAAATTTGTGTGGGTTGCTTTTTAATTGTGATTTATTTTACTTGATTGTAATCAATATTAAAGCCGTTGACGTGTCTACAGTCGATTAAACGCGCTTTTTATACAGGTTTTTTTTATTTATAATGAGGTCAAACTGTTACAGCCATAAACACAATCCGATTAAAATAGACCCTACTTGCGAAAAAACGTTACTTTCATTTTATAATAAAAATACTATAATATTTATTTTAAATAATAAAGTTTGCAAAAACTTCATCATCTTCGACCTTTACCAATAAAACGGGTATCATTTAACTTTTTCACCGCTAAAGTAAAACAATTCGATAGCAATGTCGTCATCTATCATCATTAACCGCTGTATCGATGGATCGCGTGATCGCACCCCAAGTAAAAAAGGCCAAGTACGCGTATGATTCGCGCACTGAGGGCTCATTCACTTTTAAAACTGAATAAAATCAATCTTTGTTTAACTACGAACAGTTTTGGCGTCATCTCTCACGAGCTGGTGAAGAACTCATAATTATCTGTATCTATTTAGTTGGTCCGGTAGAACTCTTCCGGTTGAACTCTTCAACGGACTAGAATATAGCTGGCGCGATACTTAACG
This sequence comes from Tortrix viridana, assembly GCA_963241965.1. Taxonomy (NCBI): domain Eukaryota; kingdom Metazoa; phylum Arthropoda; class Insecta; order Lepidoptera; family Tortricidae; genus Tortrix; species Tortrix viridana. Next base: position 2,885,480 of record OY725191.1, on the reverse strand, counting down.
AAATGTGTAGAGCTTAGTAGAGCGAATATCACGACATTTCTTTCTAGAGCAATGCTACAACCATACAACCTAATGATTATTATTGTAGCGTGTTAATTAAATATTACTAATATATTCAAGCAAGGATTGCAACAGATTAGCATAATCTTAAGTCGAGCGCCAATTCGTACGGATTTTTTGTTGTCAACTTTTGAATGCAAGCTAATAGAAAATGCAAAAGCGTGTCTAGAAATTCACTAGCAAGCTGAACTCTACGTTTTGTAATGTATTTTGTATCTGGAAAAGAAGAAAATTAAGTATTTTAATAATTTATGTTTATGCTTCTGTTCATGGTTTTTATTTCAAACTCAAGAAGAAAGGGAATTTTTTACAAATGGTCATTTTAAACATTAGCTCAGCCCAATAACCCAAATAAAATATCGTTTTCGTGCCTAAAACCTAATTATTTGGACCACACATCTGTTCGGTCTACAATTTAGCACACCTACAACTATCAGGAACAGAAACTATTCTTTAATGTTTACTTCATACGGACTTACTAAGAATATTTTACCTGTAATTATCTTATTAGCGGGCAAAAAGCACGACACCGCCATCGCAGTAAATGTGGAATTTTACCGCACGATCGCTGTAGCAAAAACTCTTAAAGCCCGTATTTAAAAATCGATTGCAACCAAAAAATTGTCACTGACAAATGATTCGAACGCCTTGCGGTCAAAATTACGAATTCAAATCTTCGAATTTCGAACAAAAACCGCCATTAGGTTTTTTCGCCTGTCGATTTTCGGGGCTAATCGGGTTTTTTGTCGATCGGCCTAATCGATGCGGCACTAATTCGATTTGCGCTCCTCCCACTGGCGTTGTAGGCGTAACCTATCGATCGTCTAGCCGGATCGTTAAATCGATTTACGTAAATTGAGTCGAATTTTGAAAGTACAAGTAACTAGTCTATGTACGTTTACGAGTTCTCGATAATTTGGTAAATAAAAATAAAGAATCGATTGCTGTTGAAGTGGAGGGGCATTCAAATGATGCTGATGGTTTTTTAATGATATTTTTCACAATCGGACGATCATTGACGGTTATTAGGCGAGCGCCTCGGGCGGTGGGAATCGACTCAATCTAGCCTCAAGACCCTCAAGTTTATTATATATCGATTATTTTGTTGCGACTTATCCAAGATGGTTCAAGATAAAACGAAATACGTATTTTGCGATTACATCCCGTTGTACTAGAATAAATAGTAAAAGCTATACAGCTGTACTACAATGTAAGGAACTTGAAAGCTGTGGTTATTTCAATGTTTGATGTAAGTTCAGGTTTTAATAGCCCAAATAAAACATGAATGTGATGTTTTAAAGACCTGTACATAAAACATACAGTTAAGAAGGATTGTATAAGATCATTAATTAATATGTATGAAGAATTTGACCACGATATAGATTCAATCCTAAGTAGCGCACAAGCTGTATAAGAGCTTATACAGCCCTTATCATGCTGACACTAAAGTTATTATGGCTGTATAAGCTCTTATACACTTTTGTGCTACTTGGGATCCTAGTTAGGTAACAGTTTACCCAAAAGAGTCAAGGTTTGACGGTTAGCCCATTTTTGTTAATTACCGAAATATAAATTTTCAAAATCGAACGTCCACACATCATTCCCATCTATGACAGAAGTCGTGAGTAGATAATGCGGTTGAAGTTGACTCAAGGCTTAACATTAAAGTTCAAGTATAACGCTTACTCGAGCGTGTCGCTACGGGTTAGCGTAATCGACGCTTAACGATAATCGCTCGAAACAATCGATTATGGTTTTTTATTCAAGTTGATGAGTTTTTTTTTTGACAGATGGTTTCACGACTCGATGTCTATGTCTATGCGATATAGTTGTAATTTTCCGGTGTTAATGAAATTATTGTGGACTTGCCTTTAAATTATGAGACGTTGTGCACTATTAGGCAAACATGAGCCCTAAAATGCCCTAAATTGAGATTAGAGCAGTGCGAGTGTAGGATAGTGAATATTTATTTATTTGTAGATTAATTCAAATTAATTCTTGACTAAAATAATAAGGATACACTGTCACGAAACTATGAAGTTACCTACTTCACGTAAGATCCATATATTCAAATTTTAAATTGATTTATTTTTATATATTTTCAGACTCCAAAGCTTTCAATAAAGTGCATCTGACTAAACTATTTAATTTTTTTACATATTTGCAATACTGGCTAAATCCCTCCATAATAAAAAAGCTCGGCCTTGCGTCTATCCTGCGACCCGATTTGACACCGGCCTGGGAAAGCGCGCCGCTTTTTGCCCAAAACGGGACACATTCCTGGCATCAAGGTTGTGGGAACCGATCGCATACCGGGACGTAGGGAAATGCTATCGGCGATTAATTGCGTTCGAAATTCGAATTCAAATTCGCTGATACGATATTGGTGCAATTATTGGTGAATTTCTTACTAGACAAATAGGAACCTTTTTTCTAATGAAATATGTGAATGTTGTCATTCTATTACTAACAAGACGTATAACTAGATAGAAAAGCGTGAAGTTTTTTTACTAAACTTAATGTGTTTTTTTTTTGTGACTGAAATTAATTTCGCTTTTCTGCAATTTAAATAAAACTACAAAAGATGAAATACCTATAAATATAAATATTATTCAGAACAAGTTAGTTGTGCGTGCGTTCGATGATTAAAATTCCAAATAAATCGATTTTACCATAAAAAGTCGTTCCGTTTATAAATCGAATCCTGCCAATAAGTAGGAGTAATTTTGAAAATTCGTTCGATATTCAAACGGTCACCTGTCGATTACAGAACAATAAAGTTTGCGATTCTAAGGCCGTTTTTATAGTTGATAATTGTTAGTTTTATTAAGAGCTTCTTTGAAAAGCCCTTAGCGGTTGTTAAGTATGGTTTTAAACGCGCGCCGAGATGGGTGGCTAATGGTCCATTTATGGCTATTGGTTTTGATAGAAAACTATATAAAGTTTTACTGTCAAAGGATGACGGAATGGTAATGGAAAAGATAATTATGACTATTATTTGTTGTAAGAACTGTCTCTATATAATTTCAAACGTCGCCAATGGTTCAGTTCAGCTGGTTTTTTCCTTTAGTTTCTTAAGAATGTATTTATTTTATTTTCATACCTAATCTATAATAATAATAATAAAAATTTCACATGTAATATTTTGATATTATAAATAAATGAGTATGAGTATGAGTATGCAACATGTTATAAAACAGTTATTCAAGTTCATCTACCCGTTAGTTGGATTAAACGTAGGGTATCAAAATGTTGTAATATAGAGTAAATGAAACCACGAAACTAGCGTTCTCATAAAAAGTAACTACATGCAAACCTCATAAAAATTAGTCCTCTCCGAATCGATAAGTGCAATTCGTGGCACGGCATATGTAAATTTGAAATTCGAATGCAAAATTACCTTTTTAATCAATGTACTTACTGGCCAGTAACAATACTATCGGTGCGCATTCAAATGTATACTATCTGTGGAAGCATCATCCTCGAATGAATATTTATTCCACATCGCAATTTTAATCCCTATTGTTTATATTTTACTCGAGCAATATCGAGAATATGTTTGAATTTAGAATTTGACGTTGGCGGTTTGGATTTTTAATGCGTGGCTTTTGTTTTTGTGGTTGTAAGTTGAAATGAATAAATAAATAATGAGTAGAAATTCCGTGCTTTCTGTCTTATTCCTATATTAATTACGAAATGAAGATATCAATAAGCTTGTCAAATAGAATCTGTTCGATGAATTGAACGTAATTTTGCGACTATTACGTATGCGTGTAATTAGCTTACGTCTGACACCGTGACAGCAGTCAGTGTCACCGAGGCGCATAGATCACTAGTCATTAACCGAGCCCGATAATGTCGCTATTGTACTGCTAATTGAGACAAAAACTTGTTTACAACGTATTTTATCTGCGGCACGATTGGTTCCGTATTGATCACCAGTTTGTTCCTTTAAATTTCGAAATTGCTTTCGTTCGAATTTTATTTATCAAGCGAATTTTCTATTCCATATTTTTTCTCATCGAAAATTTGGTTCGAATTTTTTGCGAAGATAACGAATCAATGAATTAATTAATGCATAAAACTTACATCCTCTTATGTTCTGCAATTTCCTGTTGCATCTTATAGATAAGTCGTATTAAATAGATACCGATCTCAATTGAATAATGTCGTAATATGAACGATTAATGATCTGATATTAACATACTGAACAATGGACGGACAAAACCACGTGATAATTGTAATAAACAAATACAGGAGACGCAGAGACAGACACACCTACACACTTGCTGTGTCTTACACATGATATGCAAATAGCCGTATCTCATTTTATTACGTTTCATTTAGCAAACTGATAAATTAAATTCGAATGCGATAGTCGATGTTAGAAATTCGATCAAACCTGTCACATTTTTCATCATTAATTATGGCTCCTCCTTACGCTAATTTTGATAAAATAACTAGTCGAAATTAATTTTAAATAGAAATTCTATTCAAAGTGAACCCCGTAACATACTATAATGTTGACGTGATCAGATATTAGCATACGAAACAATAGTTAGTTAAACAATAGATATAATTGAGGTGGTATCGGCCGTTGGAAATCATTCAGTAATTTGCAGGGGCGAGGTTAATAGCTGTAATGTGAAATTGCTAAATTGATTTCGATAGTGTCTTTGGTTTGTAATTGGCGACCCTGCCGTTAGTGGTTTGATTAAAATTGTTTCAATGATTTGCCCTTTAGTTCCTACGCGCATGGAATAATAATGTGGGGTACCTACTCGTATTTGAAAACAACTGGATACAATACTAAAAGCAAAACTTTTGATAATGAAGTAAGTTTGTATTTATTTACTCAAATTTAAAAGTATCAAAAATGCTTTTTTGACTACACTCAACTCAGTGATTTATATTTTACCATAACAAAGGTAAGTTTTACGTTGAACCAGCTTAACTTGACCTCTAGATTCGCAATCCCAAACGAAATACTGGAATGGATGCTTGATGACCGTTATAACACGCCAAGTCCAGCAGCCAGCAATAATTACCTGTTGCCAGAACTGCGCGAGTAGATATATCCTCTCCTTCTTGAAGAGCCAGTCCATGGAGTGCATAGCTTGCACCTCCGCCTCCGGAGCGGGCAGACTAGCGCCCGTCGGGTGCATCCGGCCTCGTCACATCCACATCACTGTTCTATGCAATCGCGTGTTCTTTGTTCCTTCTTGTTCCTTTTTGTTCTTTTGTTCCTTACGCCCTGGAAAAGAAATGGGGTTGTATCGATGCTTTTGTTGCCCGTTCGTGTCGGAACTAATTTGGTTGCGATGCTCAGATTGACAGTCTTGTGAAAAATCGACGCGATTGATTTGGGTTTCGCGTGTGGGGTGTTTGGAGGGCGGAAAAATTGGTTTGCTGTCTTCAAGGTTTTGACAAATTTTTGTTCGGGAAAAATTGTGTAAACGTCCAGTTTTGATACTAGCTTATATTTAGACTTTCATGTTTCTAACTAAATAAGCTCGAGTAAGCTTTTTGAGTGTAAGTACCGGATGCAGTTTCGATAGCGATAATATAACCTCGATTTGATGCAGCCAAGCCTACGTCATAAAAATTTCTTCAACTTTACAGTTGACTTACGGCACTTGGGTAATAACTGACGCTAAATTCCAAACTCAACGACTTCTGACGAGCTATATTTCAAATAACCTAAAAGTAATGTTCTGAAAGTAAAATCACCCTGTTTATCAAACAACATCATAGCTATAGACACCGCACACGAACGGTATTCAAATCAATAGCGACTCCAAGGGGTCAAGACTCACGATCGCGATAGGGATCGAGGCTGATACAAATGATAATTCGCGTACAGTCGCATGTAGCCGAAACACCTAAAAACTAACTTATCGCCACCTAAACAAAGAGCCGTAAACCGCGACTTGTAAATTTGAAACCGCTGTGCAATGTGTAAGAGGAGGCGGGAGCGATTAGCGGAGCGTGATTGAAACTGCGGACTTTTATAGGGGACGTAAAATGTTATAAAATTGTTTTTAAATCGAATGGTTAAATTTTATTTATTAGAAATATTTAATTATAAGGCATAAAACAAACCATTAGTGGCTTGAAATAATTAAGAATTAAACAACATTTAATTACTCTAGTTAAAAGTTAACAATTTAATAATCTGGTTGTTTATAAAAATACATTGACAGGGTTGCTACATTTATAATATAAACCATCTCTTTTTTTTGTGTATAAAAAGCACCTTTAATTCATACTTTTTAATAAATTAACCTCCTCCCAGGCATCATAAACTTGTTACACAATAAAATTCGCTACTCTCTCGTCACATGCACCTCCAAGGCGGCCGCTAGGGTTGAACCAGTGAATTACTGGCGTGTCAATCAATAAACATGATAAGTGCGGGACTTTCGTGCGGCGATATGCAAACAGGATTACGCACCGCACGAAACGCCATCGATTCGAATCGATTCATTAATCGGTTCTAGTTTGGTTTTAATTACGGTTTGAATTTAGAACTATGTTGGTGGCCAGTGTTTAATGGGCAATTTAAGTGTTAATATTAGCAACATAATGTATTTAGTGACACAGTTATAATTTCGTTTAGAAATCAGGATGTCTGGTACACTGTGTTTATTTATCGGTTAGTAATTATGAAGTATTAAAAGGTTTAATTTTGATTTTGATATTAAGTCTTTGTTATTCTTATGATACTTTCTGAAAGATAAAGACTATGATAAAACTAATTCTCGTAAAAGGGTTTATTCATGTTAATATTTAGTGTTATCTTTAGTGTTTATTCGCTACTCACCCCCAAATACCTGAAAATCCTTGGCTGTATGAGTCATACAGACAGAAACACCCACTTCAAGCTTCACACAACAGTTTGTTATTAGTTAATATTCATTAGGGGTTGGCGATAAGGCGGGACTTATTAGTGCATTGACACGAGTACCTTACGTGAATAGTATTAATTTTTATTCAAAGAGAAATTGAATTGTATTTTCATAATGATATTATGCGTTTTTGTAAAAACCGTAACATACAATGTTTTATGTTGAACGAATTAAACGACAGCTCTAGTTAGATAGCGAAAATGTATGCCTCGAATTAAATTAAAAAACGCCATAAACTTACTAAAAAAAAACAAGATAAGGACCGCTTGGAAATTGAACGAATACCTTTCTCAGTCGAAAGGTTCGTTCGAACTTTAAACTCAACGTTAATAGTTTTAAGGAAGTCATTGTCAATAAGAATTTCTTATCGAGAGATCTACAGAAGCGGTCGCGTGAGCCGACCTCTATTAGCCGACAGGGGGCCCTTAACAACTTTATTTTTCGGCAAAATTAAATTCGGTCAAAAATAGATTTTAGAAAATTACGAGTGTATTAGAATAGTAAATTTGTCGTGTCAAGTGGCTGAGATTCTGCTACCATTCATTTTAAAGGTATTTGAAACTGTAATTGTTTTACGTGACTAGCTAACGATGGGATATTTAGTTAACGACTTGGCTTTAAATCATGTTTTGGAACCGGTTTTGCTTTAATCGATTTTTGACAAGACTACCTGATTAGTTCCTGAGTCTGATTTATCGAGACGTTTTATCGATAAAAGTTTTCCGACAATAAAATTTCAAAGACAGGTGCTCGACAATAACCGAAAGAACATGGCCGCAAACAATTTTATCACCGTCATAAATATAACAAAACCTTACCAAAACCCTCACACGAGTGAAACTTTTTAAACACACCGAAGAAATAACGTAAATACAAACATAACGCTGCATTTATTACACACATTTACGAACTCTATAACAATGGCGTAAAGGCCATAATAAAGAGAGATTTAATATTTCAATTCGACCTTTAAATTTGTACAATACAGTCAATACCGAACGGCAGTAAAATCTATCGTGCATCGAAGGAACGTTCGTGACACAAACTTCGCTAGTTTCCTCCCAATCGATGCCTTTTAGTTCTTTTTATAGCTTCAAAACTAATTATTTATACACAATCAAGATCGCGAAAAAGTTGCACGAATCGGAAAAATTCTATTCGAATTTCGAATACATCGCGTTCTTTTTCAGAATGGCTTTTCTGTCTTCCTTTTGTTGCCATAGACACGTTATCGACAACTTTGCACTTTGTGCGATATTAGTCATATTCATTCGTTTTTTCGTTCGAAATCTGTTGCGGTTCTTCGTTTGTGCCCTTTGAGCGTTCGAGTTCTTTAATTGATGGATTTCGTTTTGTTTGCCGCTTTGTTTTGAAGCGAGTGGTTTTTCAACGTGTGCTAAGTGCTTTGCCGATCGGCCTATTGATTTACATGTGAAGGCAACACGTCAATAAAAAATGTCATACGTTATTGTTTGGCCTTTTTTATCTACATGATTGTTTTGAGCTTTTTGATTTCAAGTTGGTTTTTACAAGTATACGTTCAGACAATTTTTTTTGATTAATATATGTCGCTTAGTAATGATTGTCGAAAATGCCGCGTGGGATGTTCTTATTCCAATTTAAACAAAACCGTTGACCTTTGACTTGCATAACCCCAAAGCGATGATCGAAGCGAGCAATAAACGTCAGCTTAACAAAATTGACGATTTCAATTTTCGAATAACAATTGAATGACACTTTTAACGTGCGCGCATCACGACACTAACCGATTACGAGCGATTATCGATACCATTCGATACATCGCGTGTTTGTTTTTACTTTATTAAAAGGCAGGTGTGGCCAGTATTAAGCTGTAGTTTTTTATTTCATGCGTGTTAACTTGCTATTGCAGTTGGCAAAAGATTACTATTACCGTAACGTTATCAAAATAAGGTTGAATATTGTTTAATTTTTAACTTCACAATTGATTGCATCGTTATTGTATTGCATGCCAGAAAAAGTTTGCTCTTTGTGAGTTTTGCTAGCGCCATCTATTGCCAGCCTAGTGTCGGCTTATGTTGTTGATCTTCTTTTCAATTTCAAGCCCATAAATTACTTTACTAGTGTACTTTAGTGTAGACCGCCGTTGAGCCGTTATTATTGAAAAATAATTATTAAACGTAAACATCAAAATGTCCTAATGAAATATACAGTAGCCTATGACATATGCTTAATACTCATAAATACATCAAGACACACTCTAGGGGACAATAATTAGACGATTTATAATCATCTGCGGCTTAAAACAGTGGGATGACATAATTATGTCTTAAAAGGGGGAGAAAAAAGTTTGTTTATGATCGGTAGCTTAAAAAATATGGGGTTCATTGACGCCTTAAGTGTTTGTAATAGACAACATCAAATCTTTTTGAATGAAGGATTAAGCTTTTGATACAAAATTGAACGCCACTATTAATATTTATCATAAATCATCATTATTAGCGAATACAAAAAAAACATACGTATTAATATTATAGATATTAGATATTCTTATAGAGTTTCACGTGCACCTTGTTATTAAATATTTCAGTGACAATTAAGTATAATTAATAATTTAACATCAAACGCCGTGGTAGCCTAATAATTGACCTGCCGACTCTTAAGCAGAGGGTCGTGGGTTCGAACCTGGGCTCGCACCTATAAGTTTTTCGGAATTTATGCGCGAAATATAATTTGTAAATTTACCATGAGCTTTTCGGAAGAAAAACATCGTGAGGAAACCTGCACACACTTTCAAAAGCAATTTGATGGTGTGTGCGAAGTTCCCAATCCGCACTGGGCCCGCGTGGGAACTATAGCCCAAACTCTCTCATTGTGAGTGGACGCCTGTGCCCAGCAGTGGGACGTATATAGGCTGGATTATTATTTTATTATTATTAATAATTTCAAATGTAAACCAAAAACACCATGTTAAAATATTCTACCACATTTTTTCATAACCTTTCAACGACCCTACACGCCATAAACAAAAAACACGGTGCACCCTTTATTAGACAAGACGTGTGTGACACTTTAGCCGTTTCCGATCCAATCCGGGGGATACCGAATGAAGACGTAGGGTTTTCGTGACGTGTAGAACAGTTTGAATGTTTATTAGAGATGATATTCGGATAAATATATTTCCAACTAGATTTTTTTGTTAGAAAACGATATTAAAATTTCAAACTCATGTTGAGTTGTTTATTCTACTAACTTCTATCTAAACAAATACCGAGAAACGGTATGTTTTAATTAAGAATATTAATCGAAGAAAATAATATATATAATTTAGAAGGAAAACAATTGTTGCATTTTCATTCATCTAATTTACATCAGAATTGAAAATCGTTAAAAAACTGAACGCTGCCGCATCACTAGTGTCGTCACAATTTGGGGCGTTCCATTTTTAAATTAAAATACATTCCTTTTTCAAATATGACGGAAGATAAAATCGAACCATATTAAGACTCCCCTCGCGACTTATTTCGGTGCACATGTCGATTCTAATGACTAACGAATTTTTTAATTAAGAACATACTGGCTGGTCGATTCTATAATTACGAAATAAATTTTAAACGTAGATTTTTAATATAGCCACCAAAAAACTGTCCTAAGACAAACTAACCCATTAATTAAGGTTTCGACTATTCCGTATTTGTAATATTTGACGACAAAAGATAGTTTCATTGTTATTCTTTTTAAGCTTAGTATCTATGATAAAGGGAACTAAACCCGTTCTATCAAAATGCCATAGAGTATTTTGACAAACCTTGTTTGCTAGCATGCGTAATATTCCTAGTATTAGTAGTTTTTCTACCGTTTTCTACTAAAAATAGTACCTACTAGGTACTATATCACTGTTAAGTGTGTCTTATACTATTAGGTATTAATAACTAGTTCTGTTTCTATAAATTCCGATACTCACTTTATTTGTTAGAACTTAGCTTTGATTCAATCACACAGTAGATTTCAAAATTCCAAAGTCAAAGTCGAATTCGAATTCACCGTCTAAATATACGCAGTACATCATTATACTGACACCTGCCGGCGCATGCGTCAAAACTGACAGCGCGTGCGTTTTGATATATCGAGCTATTTTTACATTACATACCGTTAACAACTATGTTGCTGAGTATCGAATCAGTATATGCATTGGATGGAATTTGATTTGATGTTTGTAGGTTCGAATCTTGGGGCAAGCTCTGTATTTTTTACGCAAGGCTCAAGTTAAACTGGCTGCTGTAAGTTGATAGTGTAGTGGAAAAGGCAATACAACAATGGTTTAGGTTAGCCTGCCTGAAGCTAGCGGTCCCGGGTTCGAATCCCGGACAAATATTTATGTGATAAGCGTGAATTAGTTGGTTGTTATTCATGTCTTTACGTATGTTTTTCTTTAAATAAGTATATTTAAGTTAGCTGCAGAGAAATGTAACCCCCCTACATACCTAGCAGGGGGGCTACTTTTCCCTGTAGCTGACCCTTGAGCTTACTTTGGGACTAGGTCAATTTGTGTAATATTGTCCATGATAATTATTGTTTAATAATCATGTTAAAGTGTACAGTCGACCTTATAATAAGCTGTACATGTTAGTACCTTGTCACAGTAACGTATTAAAGTGAAAATGGAATTTAGTATCTATTTATATTTATAGCTGAGATTAGGTACTAAAATGTACGTTGAGTTTACATGTTAGGTGGCACTTCACTTGGCTATTTGTCAAAAATTTTGCATCTCTTTCTTTCGGTCTTTCAAATGAGAGAGATGGAAGATTTGGCAAATACTGCCAAAAGTAGTGCCACTATTAGAACTAGAAGTTACTATATATTTATATTTTCTATATCACATCATCCCTTTATTATAAATGTTTGAGTTTCAATAACGTCTAAACTGATAAACGGATTTTGATGAAATTTAGCACACCGATAATCCTTAATGATAGGTACATTTGATTTCCGAAAAGCGATAAACTTCGGAGCCGCGGGAAAAAGCTAGTGTCTAATATCCCTACTCATATTAAATGCGAAAGTAACTGTCTGTCTGTTACCTCTTCACGCTTAAACCGCTGAACCGATTCAGATGAAATTTGGGATGGAGATAGTTGAAATCCCGGAGAAGGACATAGGATAGTTTTTATCCCGGAAATTTCGATAGTTCCCGTGGGATACACGATCATCGACTTCTACGCGGACAAAAGCTAGTAGCTGTATAGTTTTTGATTCCAGTGTTCAATATATACACACAAATACACGCTGCCAATAGACTCGATCGTCTTGAAAACTTGCCAGAGCCGACTATAGCTTTATTGCATTGCTTTATATAAATGGGTTAACACGCATCGGAATGGCGTGTATGACTGGTGATGTCTCGTAGTCTATCAAATGTAATCTGGATGTTATTTTACAACTTAGTGTTAATAAGGGACAATGTTATACAAATTAAACTGGTTACTAGTTAACGATGTTATGAATGCGAAAGTGAGTTTGTTTGTTACACTTTCACGGCTAAACCGCTGAACCGATTTCGATGAAATTTTGTATGGAGATAGTTTGAGTCCTGGAGAAAGATATAGGATACTTTTTATCACGGAAATTTGGACAGTTCCCAAGGATACGACTATTACGCGGACGAAGTCGCGGGCGCAAGCTACTACCTACTATTTAAATGAGAACGTATCTGTTTGCTTCTTATCTTTTTAAGACAAAACGGATTGATCGTAATTAAATTGGGCAAGGAGATAGTTTAACCAAAAACCCAGTCCAATCCAATCTATCGATAATCGATATTCGATTTTTAATTGTCTAATATCGATATCGAAATTCCCAACGCGCATCCTAAAACCCTTTACCAAAAAAAAAAAACTTTATTTGCCTTAACCGATTTTATACAGTTCAAACATGTGGCAAAATCGGTGCCGATGATCACGTCTCTCTTTCTCCCCGATAGCCCCGTCTCTGTCGACATCCACATGTGTTGCCCGTGTGTGATCAATGGACATTGTTTTTTGGACTTTATGGGTACCGAGAATCGATTATTATTGTGTTATTCGATTATCATATACCTACTTTTGATGTGAGATATTACGCTGTTGCCAGATGTGTGCTAGTCCTACTAATATTATACATATGAGAGTTTGTATGGATGTTTGGATATGTGTGTTTCACACGCCTAATCAGCTAAACGGAATTGGATGAAAGTTGGCACACATTTTTTCTGTGCGTATTTCTCTGTCCTTTGGTATTTGTTTTGTATTTGTTTTGTTGTCGCTTTTCTTTCTTCCTTTTCTTTCACACTTCCTTCTCATGGATTAACCATAGATCTCCATATTTGGCAATCGGCTGCCTGCTTCTCCCACTGCAGAGGGTCAATGTCGCAGTTCCTCATGTGGCGTCTTTGTACTTGAGGAATTGTCCGCCATGCTTTCGCTTGCCCTCCTCCAAGTACCTATGGAGATCTATGGTTAAAAACAAAACGTCTGAGTTTGGGTTCCGTCGATGCACTGAATTAAATCGGCCTGGAGATTAGTAGCAGTAGTAGTATCTTGGATGAACAGAAATTCTTTTTACCCCAGAAAACTTGATGGCTCCCAAGGGAAACCAGTAAACGACTTTGACGCGGACGGCGTCGCGGGCGAACGCTAGTGTAGTATAGATGCAGTTAGTTCTCAAAATTTTTGTAAATCTTCAGAAAGTACAATGTTCCATACAATTAATAAATCTTATTCTTGGAACAGAGAATTTCAGAAAGTTTCACATTTTGAGGTTTCTCGGCGTACAAAGCATTTTTTTAATTATCTTTATGAGTAGGTTTATCTTAGGGCCTGTTTTAATCGACAAGTAAATTCATCTGTCAGTTAAAGATAGCCCTCTCTTCGTCTATTTTTAAGTGTAAGAAAGGGAAAGGGTTAAATTTATTTGACAGATTTGCTTTCCACGGCAAATCTTATATCCATAGTAATCGCCTAGAAACTTACAGGACTATACAAGACTGTTCTCTGATATTTAACCGACTTCAAAAAAGGAGGAGGTTCTATGTTCCACTGTTCGTATTTTTTTATGTATGTTTACCGATTTCTCTATCAATTGTGGACCAATTTTGAAAATTATTTTTTTGTTTGAAATGGTATAGTTCCGATTTCGTGACAATGGGACCACCCATTGTCACGAAATCAAAATCTGATGATGGAATCCATGAGGAATCGAGGGAACTCATCAAAAGTTATAGGCACACATACAGCGATTTTGATGGCATTTCCTGTAAGACCTTAAGAATTTGGATTACAAAAGCACCTTATGGTGAAGAAGAACTGATGATGAAGACCAGAGATGACCACCGGAACTCCTTAGTCGTAAGTGATTGACGCCAGCAATGAGATTTCTTTATTAAGAATATGAAGCTACTTTTACACTCATTATAATGCATGTAGTGAAGTGCAACTGATGGTGAAGTACCGGGAGAACTCCTCAATGATTAACGGCCCTGCGTCTTGGACTGCGACATTTTGTTAAGGGTGATGAGAAATTGTTATTATGCTATTGTTTCTTAATGTGATGTATATGTGCTTTAGATTATCACATAATAATATTAAGTGCATCACTAAAAAGCGAAAAAAAGAATTTAACAAAAAATAAAACCGTCTTCAAAAACCCACTGAAAAGGGTTATATAAAGACCGGCCTCCTAGGAGGCCTAGGAATTGCCTATTATTGTCGAATCGAAGTCTCTGGCAAGAATCATGTGTCATTGGTATTGTGTATACCTAACATGACACCGGTTTGTATATATTCATGTACCTATTGGACAATAATAGGCAATTCCTAGGACTCCTAGGAGGCTGGTCTTTATTTAACCCTTTTCAGTGGGTTTTTGAAGACGGTTTTTTTATATATTAAGATAAACTTGTTTTATTGGCCAATGAACCTACTCATTCAGCCGACTCCTCCCTGAGTCAATTATCTTTATAATTCTAAATTCCCGGCACTGAAAACTCGAACAATCTAGAACTTTTACTAACTTCCTATCTTTACTATCCGGTGTCCGTAACGCACACGTGACCGTAACGGGATACCGCCGATTGATCGGGCACGTCACGTATTGTTTACGTCGGCAATAACATGTCATGCTACACCCTCGTGCCGCAAGACACAAGCGGTAGCGACAGCGATAGCGGGTGTGCAATCGCTGCGATAGCTACTCGACAGTCCGGGACTAGACAAGAAGCTATACGAACGTTAATGACATCCTGAGATCAAATAAAGTATATAGAATTGTCAATACTATACATTTGAACAGTTTTCGAAAATTGTTATGTAAGCGTAATATGCGTAATGTATCTTGGATAGGCCTCCAGGATGATTACCACAAAGTACTTAATACGAAACTTCGGGTGCCCCATCCCTTACACTTGTCATTCAAGATTATATCGAGAAAAAGGGATGGAGGAACTTCGATTTTCAAAGAAGGCCCCTACCTTTGACGTAAGTTCTTCGCGTCAGTCAATTCCTTTCTACATTCGTTAGCGTTTATAGAATGCAATTTGTCTAAGCTCAGGTTCGCAAAAAAGCAGGTTGAGCTATCAAACCCTCACTAAATAGTTTCAGACAGTGAAGGTACATATATATCTGACTCCTATTAGTTCTATGCCTTTTAATGAGTGGAATTTGACAGGTCTAAAATAGGGCTCCTACCGTTTTATGCACTAAATATACTACGAATTAATAGTCTAAAGACATTTCATGCACATTTTTCAAGATTTCCCGCTGCCTCTTTTGCTTTGCACCACAAAATCCGCTACTATTCCCAGACTCTCTCAACTCTACGCTTTTATTCCAACTCATTAAAGTCTACAATCCCTTGCACCCACCGTGAGAAACTATGCCGAAGATTCATTTTAGACCGATAAGAAGCGCAATACGATACTATTTCTTTTTGCAGTGTATTTATTTAATATTTTCTAAGAAATTCATAGGCATTTCGATGATAAACAAAAGGGATAGAACAGGATATCTTTGATATTGTTCATACTTCCGTAATAAAGACATTCATAATTATAACTGAATGAAAATATACATATATGTATCTGTATGTTGTTCCTACTAACAGCTTTAGCCTTAAAACTATAAGAGATAATGGGATTCAATGCGAAGTTTAAAATTTAAAGGTCCTTAAGGGGTTTATGTTCTTGAGAAAAATGTCATCGATATGAGACTTGATTTTCATAAACTCTTAAGACCGGGATCGAACCAGGTTTTTTTTTTTAGAATTTTGCAATTAATTATCGTTTTCCTAAGTAGCACAAAAGCTGTATAAGAGCTTATACAGCCATTATAACTCTAGCTTCAGCAATTTAAGGGCTGTATAACCTCTTATAAAGCTTGTGTGCTGCTTGGAATATTAATTGATAGAATAGTAAGGAGCTATTAAGTGTTTTATTGTATTCTTTTTTTTAGTACACTCAGCATCAGATATATAGTAACAGCCAAAGTGACCAAATAATTCGCAATAGGTACCATATATTTTGCATGGTGTAACGAACTGTTTGGCCACTTTCGCTGATACGATATGTGATGCTGACTGTACAATTAAGTGTTTAAATACGTGAGTTTTCCTGCATAGGAACTTCTTGGCGAAAATATACTAAAAACTTTTTTTTTAATTACCGGGGTCGTCAACATAATAAGTACTAAAAACCTACTCAGCGCTCATCATACGAATATTTGCTCGAACCCGGAACTGCTAGTTTCGAAAGCATTGTCACTACCAACTAGGCTAACCGCGTTGTTAGATCGCGTATTAGTATTAATACCAATAATGCAATCCGACTCCTGCGCAGATATCGGGTCCCGCCGGATGTTGATCATGTTCTTATCTCGGTCGAAAACCGAGAACGGCTACGTTTGATCTCGGATAGTCGATAATGCATGGGAGCTCGTTTAGGATCGTGTCGCTATTCCCTTGGAAATCGTGCAGGATTCTAGTGACCCAGCATTACATTACAACGATTTTCGAAAATGGACAAAATGTAGGGAATCGATCGTTAGCTGACGTCAATCCTATAATTTTGACGGGTAGCTATTACTTTATCGAAACACCTTTCATCGAACGTATCATTTCGCAGGATTTTCATTTCATCGAAAGGCACTTCCACGTGCAGGAGTTATAATTTTTTGGTGGTCACACACAGGTCTAACCAAACCTACGTAACCCATGCTTAAGATAACCTTCGATGAAATGATGAAATACCAATTTTGACAGGTTACGGAAAACGCTAAAGTTAGCGTTATGCAGGCTACGCCACGTGAGCAGAAATGATAAATATATTTGTAAAGTATCTTCGATTTATTAAATGTATCAAAATCTCTAGATACCTATTTGATTTTTTAAAGTATGTTGGCAAATTATCTACAGTAGTTAGCAGTGATGGATAATTATATAGAAGTGTGATGCGTGATGAAGGTTTATTTCTTGGATTTTCTGGAACACAATTAAAAACTTCCTTATATTCCATGAATAAGTAATTTTGTAAAATATAATAGAATTATGAAGAATATAATAAAAATGCGAGGCATTATAAAATACAAGTATGGATAATAAATATTTAACCGTCTCAAATATCACAAAGTACAGTCAGCAGATATAAGAACCGTGAGACGCTTGACCTTACAGTACTCTCACAATAGTACCTAGATGAGTACATTTATCACCAACAGTGTGTCATCTTTTCAATAATTAATAATTATTCAACTCAAGTCGACAAAGGTGTAAGACGCGCATGAACATGACATTTATACGCGCTGAATCTGTCAACGAATTTGCAAGTGGTATTTTTTGAGAAAATACATTATATGCTACAACATGGAAGGTCTTATTATTATGATAGCAGAAGCGGCCGGATTTTAAAACAATTTGTAAAGTCGAGCACAGAAAGATGTAACTTTTGGATCTTATTACAACGGAACAATGTTCTGTCCTCGACTGTACCATATAATAATATAATAAATATTTAATACAAATACCATAAAATGAATAATTAACACATTAGTAACCGGAAGCGGGAAAAATCTTAATTTTAATTATTTATTTTTAAATTATTTGTGTTTTCGTATGTAAGGACTTTTGCAAATTAATATTAAGAAACTGAAACTATAATAACAGACTTAAGACACATGAAAAAATCATTTTAGGAACTGTGTTCATTATTTAATAAAAATATAATAGTCCAGGGGGCACTTTAAATCTGTTTACGGAACAAAATGTCCGGGAGTCGAACCCGGGACCGCTAGCTTTACAAGCACGACCACTCCTGACGGCTAACCGTATCATCAATAAAATTAAAAAACTACCGCTGTTTTAAAAAAGTCTTGAAGTAACAATGATAATAACTTCCTGACGGATTTTTTATCATAATAATATGAGCAACGATTATTCATATTCTTGTTTATTAATTTACTTTCTCAATAAATATAACTTCACAACATATTTATAGCTTAAATACAGTACTCATACCATAAATGCCACAACGGAACTGCAAAACATATTAACGAGTTCAGTGCCGTACTTGTTTATTTCCATATAAAACTGACCCCATTAAGAGTCATTGGATTCTGTGTGTTAAAATGTTTTAGCAATCAAATGATCTAATAGCAATATGGTATTTCCATTCATTTAAAAACTTAGATGAAATATAATGATACAATATCAATAGAATCTTCTGTTAAGACGATTGAACCCGCCCTCGCTTCGCTTAGATAAAATAAGTTAAAATATAGCCTATGAAATATAGACCATGCTACTTAAGAATAATGTAGCTTTTTAATGGTGAAAGAATTATTAAATTCGGTTCAGTAGTTTCAGAGATTATGGATTACAGGCAAACAAATCTTTCCTTCTTATAATATTATAGCTTTCCGCCCACGACTTCGTCTGCGGTCAGTACTTTCGTAAGTTAAAATATAGCCTATGTCCACCCTGAAAGTCCATTCTAAATGTTGGTGGAAGAATTTTTAAAATCGGTCCAGTAGTTTTTGATTTTATTCGTTACAAACATACAAAAATACAAATCTTTCCTCTTTAAAATATTAGTGTAGATTATTATAGTAAGTATAATGTATCGACCCGCTCTAGATTACCTATTCCAAACAAACTTTAAGGGCCAAGGTTTAATATTATATGTAAGTATAAAACGTTGGACAGTCGGACGGCGAAACTATGCTAGGATATTGGTACTTTCTCTAGTGAACCAGCAAATCAAAATCAAAATCAAAATATTTATTTAGTAAATTGGCCACATACGGGCTCTTTTACACGTCGGTAATATAGAGTGAATCTACCAGCGCTTCGGACAAGACCATCATTGCGGAGGAGAGTGAGTTCTATATGGACAGTTCCACGAGAAAAATCCATTACTTTATCATTTTAAGTAAGTATTACAAGCTTTCACGTATTTTAACCTAACTCAGCTATTCGCAATACGCATATACCTTTTATAATTATTATAAGCAAATTGTGTACAAAAGAGCACATAAAAATCTAAAGAGCCTTGGCCATGTTTTCATAAATGTGAAAATTGAACATGATCGTGATTCTTACTAAGGCGTAAGTTTATGTATTAATTTGTGACGTTCTCAATATAAAGGGACCTTATGGAGGCAGGCGGTTACGCTGTTTTTAGAACTGTTACCATAGTTTTCGTATAGTTACAAGAATAAGAAGAGCGTAACTGCCTTCATCCATAAGGTCCCTTTATATTGAGAACGTCACATTTGGTTTCTAAATGGCGCTTCTTGTTTAAATAAATCATAAGATGTTTTACTCCAATTAATATTAAATGTTTATCTTATAAACTTAAAAACAGGTTCTATAACAAAAACACAATTGCCCTATTAATCCCACAGCATTAAACTTGAAACAAATACCCTTCTTATAACAAATACCGCCATAACTTATTACCTTTAGATTCTGAAAAGTATCGGTATTACTATTCTCTCACAACGATATATTTCAAACATCCAACAATACTGACATACCTACATACATATTTCTGATATTCCCACGATTACTGTTATTAATCGATTAACGGTGCCGACTGTACCAATAAGTCAATTATTAATTTGCTGATCGATTATAAACTTTAACACTTCGTATTAAGAGTATCAAGTAATAGGGTATAAGTACAATGTCGAGGACAGTTAGTGTGAGAATAATTGACAGTTCATTTGTTAATTAAATTGATGATTTTTTTTTGCTGTAATAGATACGTTTTTATGAAGATTAATGAAGTACATAATTGAAGCACCTACCTAATTAATAATGTTTTTCAATATTAAGATTGTATTAAGGCGTGGATTGATTAGAACAATTTGTTTTACTTGGGAATTGAACCCATAACAAGTACCTACAGTAATAAGAAGTAAATTATTACTTAAATAATGATTATTTTTACATCAAGCTGTAAGTATAATGTTGCCCTATTTTTATGCTGATTGTACTTTATTTTTGTACAAACACTATACATACAATATCACTAGTACCTATTAATAGTTTACTATTTCACTTCAAACTTTCATCTAAATAAACATTTCATAACAAAAAGAAACAAAACTCCGATCGGTTCCTACTCGCCGAAAACGCTGGCAAGTGGCAAAAGTTAGCTAGTTGCCGAAGTCGAGGTCAAGAGCCTCCCCCAGCGCCATCTATGCGAACCCCATTATACTAACTCGGGTATTAGCGAACAAATAACTGGGTGGCGAGAGATAATAAATAAATTTAACTTGTGACATGATGTTTAAATCATTAGTTAATTTTTCATGAAATTAAGGAAGATAAATAAAAAAATTGGAGGTAAATACGTAATTTATGGAGTAAGAACAAATAAACAAAAACGCTGTGATATTTTTTATAAAAAAAAAATGTTATGTGTAAGAATATTGAAATTATCGAATTATAACATATAACGATAACACTTTTATGGCCAAAATGTATTTATTGAATGCAGAGAATTGTTTCAGTGGATAGGTACACGGAATTCAAGTACGCGTATTCTTTTCCGATTGTTGTTTATGATTATGAGGGATCTTTTTCCATCTAAATAGTATAAATTATACCCGTTTCTGATATTTAAACCACGGATAAATTTGATTACATTAGAATAAATTTGATGCAGTCATTTTGTACGTAAAAAATGCAAAATATAAACCCTAGGTACCTAACTAAATCTATCTACAGTTTAAAAATTGAGAACTAGCGATAGTGCAAACATAATTGTCTTCCAGTTCGTAAAGAAATTGTACAAAATATCAGACATATCATATTAGATTTTCAATTATTGTGATGTTTATTTCTATCATATCGAGACACAGTCCAATTTAAAAATAAAATAAAATTGCATTTAAAAAACAGGTTCAAGAACCAGTTTCATGTTAAGCATTTAATTTTATAGCGCACATAATATAAGAAATGATAATTGCAAACAGCCGGTCAATAATTGAAAATAATTCACTAAGAAACAGGAAACTCTGGCCGTGCGTAAATTGCTACACGACTAACTTTTTTTTATAAATAAATCTAATATTTTCCGTTACAAATAAATAAATCTAATATTTCTCTGTTACTATTTAATTCAATTATTCAATTAGAGTTTTTCTAAACGTTATAAATTTTTCACACAACATCGCCTTTAATTTTCTCCATTTTATCACGAAGGTGTTAATACCGAATTGATCTCTTCTCGGATGTGTGTGCAATGCCAAAAATGCTGAGAATTAGGGTAAACGCACCGGTAACTGTCGGATTGACACTGATCAATCACGGGTTTGTTCGAGCGGGAGTATCGGCGGCCGACGCACGACGTTGCAGCGAAAATGCGATAATTAAAAGGAATTTACGCGATTCTGACGATTGATTTGGTATGTGGTGGTATTTTGGTGGTTTATTGAGTTTCTAGTTTCTATTAAAATAAAATTTGAGTAAAATTTGTAATTTAATTTTTAACTACATTGGTCAATTTTGGTCAAAAGATACAACTTTGGATTGTTTGCATGATTTACTCAGAATATACTGTTAATTATACAAATAAAAACAAACTATTAATTTACAATAAAGTTTAAAATGTGTTAATTTTATTTTTACATCGTGTAACACATCTTTTTATTTTGTTATTTGAGTCATGACATTGTCAAATATTTTGTTATTCACCGGTGAATTACCAACACTGTTAATTATTAGGTAATTTTTTTTCTGTATTTCCGTATTGGTAAAATGAAAGTCTAATTGGAAACTACGACGTGTTTTTTTTTAAATATTATTAACATAAGAGAAGGTCGTAGGAGGGATTCTTATGAGATTTGTTCTGATAAGAGACTTAGTTTTTAAATAATATTTGCACTTCATCAACTACTTGGAAAAAATTGCTAGTGTTTATTTGTATTCTACAAATTGACCGATACACCTTTTTTATTTAAAAAAATATCACAGCTTTTTTGCACTCCACGGGACATCACTGATAATTAAAAATTATCACTTACATCTGTACCAACAGCAGTTCTTATCACTTAAAAATCATAATCATGTGTCCACAATTCACCGTTTTTTCTGTTATATCAGTTAATCACACGACAAAGTCCAAAAACTTCTCACAGTCTCAAAATCAAATTCAAAACACTGTTCAAATGCCTTGTTTCAGGCGTGACAACATAACAAAAACAACACAAAGTACACAATCGAGTTCACTTTTTGAAAAAAAAATGGTTCACGATTATTGACAGTTGACGTTCACGATTGATCGGAAGGTTCGATCCGATTAGTTGTTACGTAAGCCGGGCGCGCGGCGGTGAGCGTGCGCTCGTGGTCGGCGCGGGGCTCGACTGCAGTGCGATCCTTCGGCCAAGCGAAGCCCCTCCAACTGTGCGCATCTGAGGCTCACTCCTTGACGCGGCCCCGCCCAGTGGGACGCCACTCGGTAGCTAAGATGACTATCAACCTCCTTGTCTGCCGCCGCTCAAAACCCTATCTCCATCCTACTCTCGCTCGGCGACAGTGGGGCGCGCCAATCGCATCGGTTCGCCGGATCGAGTCGAGACGATGAATCGAGATGTGTACTTAGGTATCGCTGCACAAGTCCTTTTGTTGTAGTCGATAATAGGATGCGCTTTTTTTGCGGCGCGATTGACTCCTTGGACGGCGGCTATTTACATTGTATCGGGATGTTTACATCCACTTAGCTTGTAAATGGGACGGGGAATATTCAAACCAATTATGTTAACACATTTTTTTTACATTCCTAAGTACTTAAAACAAGCCGCCACGTTTATTGCATCCTTGCCTTCATTTAAGCATGAACATGAAAGTTGTTAAGTCATTATAATTGCAGTCGATTGGCAAATGTACTTTTATAGTTGTAATAAAATTTCAATTGCAAAGATGCAATGTATTCACCTTGAAATAATAGAAAGTGCAGGGAGGGTAAGACGTAGGGAGCGTCTGGGGTGGCTGAACCCTAGGGCGCGGATGTAGGTCAGTTTTTGTTTCGCGCGCGCCAATGCCGAAATTCGGTTACTGGGGTTCGCGAGCGATCTCGCATAGTCCCGCTATCGGGTGTCTTACCCTAATGTTTTTTCGAAAGTGCATCTTTTTCGACACCTGAAAAAATATCTTTACAAATTTTTTTAGGTACGTAAATATTTTACTTTGAAAGTTAGATACATTTTTAATGATTCCCGATCAATCTAAATATTTATTTAACAATAATAAAACGCCAATTTCAAGGTTAAATGTAACATCATTTATTTTTATTAACGACTTTAAAGCTTTTTCTATGTTTCAAAGATACCTACTTACCTACCAACACTTAGCTACTACACCTAAATACCTAAAAACACTACACAATCAAAAAAGCAAAACGTTTTACGTCGAAAATACGAAATCACTGAAAGAAACTCGTGAAAATGTTTCAGTTTTCCGCCACTCCGCAACAGATGGCGCTAGAGGTCGCTTTTCTCGCTTTTCCCCGTTTTCCGACGAGGGGACGGCGCTACTCGGGTTCTATTCGAAGCGAAAGGTTCGTTTCTAGGTTAAGTAAAGGAAAATTCATACGTGGAGTAGTTTAACTTTGTTTATCAAGTAAATTGTAGTGAGAAAAGATTTTGAGGGGAGAAAATATTGAATTAATGGACTTGTTACTTGACTCAAGACTTGTGAATAAATTACTAGTTTTGGATTGTGTCGCTTTAATACTAAAGCAATGAAGGAAGTGCAATGATCATTTAAAAGGGAATAAACACTGATACTAACTCACGTGTTAGTGGGGTAACGGCCCGACACGTTTCGGACTCTTTGTTTCGGTGTTTAGTTTGTTTTAACTCACGCTATTTAATATTCAAGAAGTCAGTCAATCTTTAGAAGAGCCACTTATGAAGTGCCCTTTAAAAGCTGAAACTTTGAATTTCGTTAGGCCTAAGTAATTTCAGAAACGTACCTATTAACATATATTGTAGGTCTCCCTTCAGTATCGTACTAGAAATTACACGAAGAATAGTGAAGACTATTTTTTTCTTTGTCGATCAGGTAGATTATCAAAAAGTGTTAGACACGTATTTTTTTTACATTATCAAAAAATTACGTAGATATATTGAGTTTGAAATGTCGCATGACGTCACGTTTCAATTCATTTTTACATAGAAGTGACGTCACGGGGGGCTCGTGACGTCACTCCCGAACTTAGGGCCGTATTAATAAACTCATCTCAACTGTGATCCCCGTCACAAGATTCGTCAAAAATGACAGTTTTCTATATATTGACGTTATTTTGACGTATCTTGAGACGGGGATCAGAGTTGAGATGAGTTTATTAATACGGCCTTAGACGCGTATCTTTGTAATTTTTTGTTTGATTGATAAAAGAAAAAATACGTGTCCAATATTTTTTGATAATCTAACTGACGGACTAAATAGCATTTCGTTTTCTTTACCCAGTCATCATCCGTATTGTCCTGCATATTTAAACTTGTGCTTGTGTGTAAAGAAATGTAGTCCGTGTAATTAATAATAATAAGTCATTTATTTCAGGCAAGTGCACCCACACATATAGTCAGAATTTACAAAATTTACAACATTAATAAAAGTAATTAAAATAATTGTACACACTCCGTCCAAAAACCCAGACCGCTCCAGACGTTGCAGATTTCATGTTTTTTAACATATAACACAACGAAAATTAAATCGTTATACATCGGGAGGCGTTGGCAAGATCACTCAAAGTTCATTTTCTTCCGCCGAAACATTTTGTTACATTAAAAACTCCACGTATGTCATCAGCGATCAAGAAACTCAAAAGTTACCTTAATCACGATAATTTCGGTCTCCAAACAAACGAGAAAGTACTATTAGACGCAATAATGGTGCGCGGGAGTGGATCGTGCGAAAGTACAGCAATTATTGCGCACGCAACGCGTGACGTCACATGGCCTAAGGTATGAGAGACCATCTATGAAGAGTACCTAGCCATTGTCAAGCGAGTGAACAGTATTTAACAGTATGGAATGCCTCTAAAGGTCATGTATGTTTGTGAAGAATAAAGATGTTTATCTATCTATCTATCTATCTATCTATCTCTACATTAGTCATTGCACCTCCACACTGGTTGTCTTACTGAAGCACAACAATGCGGCCTTAAACCACGTGTTCATTAAGAAACATTTGTTTATAAACACTTTAGAAACAAAATCTGCGTGTTTCTGAAACATGTAAACTGTTGCGGTAAACACAATTGGTCATGTTTATCAGCATGTCTCTGTCGTCGCTGCGAGCTTATATACGAGATAAAATTTGACAGGTGCTAGGGATATGAATACATCTATTCCATATTCTAACGTAAGACAACGCTTAAGGTTTAAAATAAAAGTGTTCCGTCTTGATAAAATCGCTATAAAAAAATGAAAATCGCTATAGTCGCTTAATATTAAAAGGTGATAAGTCAGGACGAGACAGTTTTATTTTAAACCTTGAGCGTTAAGTCTTACGTTAGAATATGGAATAGAATTCATTTCCCTAGCACCTGGAAAGTTTTATCTCGTGCATGCAACTTAAGTCCGCTGGTGGGGAGCTAGTGGAACAATTCAGTTTCGCAATAGTTCTGTTCCATACCGTGTGTGCTGAAACATTGTGGCTGTAAACAACTACGTGGTGCTCAGAAACAGTGTATCCAGAACATTGTTTCTAGTCAATACAGTCAATGCAGGTCCAAAGGGTTGGATGGTAGCGATCCAGTCAGATCCTGTCCAAGTCCCTGCCGCTAGTTCCGCGTAGAGTTAGTGACTTGCGCCGATCGTAATTGCCCTATAGTCTGTCGGCGAATTTTAATATTTGAATAGCAATCGTGCGCCTGGGCAAGTCAAGATAATCGCAGTTTTCTTTAGTTTCACAAGCCGGGCCAAATCGGTAATTATGTAATGATTACACTTCGTATTGGAAGCTACGTTTAGGCGTTTGGAAACAACAATTTTTTTTTGAGATATAGAAGAAGAGTTGTCAAAACCTGACAAGTTCCAGGAACAGGATGGAGATATGTAACTCTGTAGCACTGTCCCTTTCACTCACAGCTCATAATACGGCCTCACTAGAGTTAGTAGAGTTGCAACCTACGATAGCTCAACTGTTGATATCTGTCAAAACATATGAATTGGCTAGCGGCCGCAACGACTATAGCTAAGAACAAGATGGTTCAAATAGCAACTGAGTATTTTTAATTTGGTAGCAGGTTTCGTCGACGAAGAAGCTTGGCCATAGGCACTTAACTCTGCCTTACGTGCCTACGAGCGCCCCAGGGCAACTTTAGTTTTGCTGGTAACAATCATCAACATCGTCGAGGAATTGGAAAGCGAGTTTTTTTTAAGAAATAACACCCAGGTGTCAAAGTGAACTGGTTCACCGTCGATATAAACTCAGCAGTCCTAATACCCATTGTCCTAATACAAACTCGTCTCACGATTAAACCCATCCAGTGCTGACTCAGGGATGAAGAAACAATGGCAAACAGTACAGCAGTCTTATTCTTGAATATTAAAAACATCTGTTTCAGTCCCTCCGAACTGTCCCACGCGAAGGGTTAACTTTGGATTCGAGTGGACATGCCTTCAATATTTCGTTAAGGAATGTAAATAAATATAGGTTAACATCAGGAGATAATTATACACAAATTGACCTAGTTCTAAATTAAGCTCCAGGCTTATAGGTACTACGGATACTATACAGTAGTAGATTATCATAATTTTTTTGTCGGTGGAATAATTGCCACTTTTCTCTGTTCTCCGCCAATTTTTTCACCTCCTGATACGTCACGACATTGGCCTTCTCTGACTTATTTGGCCAGAGTAACTATATAAGCCTAGGTCTTCCTCTTCCTCTTCTTCCTTCGATTTTGTTGTCCAAAATGTTCTAAATGTTTAACAAAGGCATTTTCTCTTTCACCATCTTTAGAACCTCTTCGTTGTTTTTTCCTTTCAGCTAATCCTTTCCATTTTCCGCCAACACCAAATATATCTCGAACGCCTCCAACCTTTCCCTGTCTCTCTGTCCAGGTCTCGCAGCTGTACAACGCAATCTGTACGGTGGTACATACTTATGTTTTCTATATAAACAGACCCTTTGTGTTTATGGAACAACGATTCGTGCTCTTCATACAAGTATTCACAATAATGACAAGTATTTTAGCTACTCTATCCGTGAATTATGCTAGGCTCTCTTTGTCGATCATGCTTGCTCAGGTCTGCCTGTAAAATCTACAGTAAACCAGCGTACGTATCTCGTATTTTCTCGCTTGTCGCTAAGTCCGTTTCTATCGTCACAGACTACTTAGATCTGTATCTGACATAGGTAGAATTTGCGATTGATTTGGCTAGTCTAGGGTCTTATCCATAAATTTCTACCGTTCAAAATCGAAAAGAAAACGCGACGTGAAAAAAATTAAAAATTACCCCGTTTTATGCAAACTTCCCTCGAATATTTATATTGGATCCGACACGCCGAGTGTTGCCAATTAATTATTAATTTCTGGATGATTTATACCTTTAAAAAGTTAATTAGTAGTACGTATTCATTGGAAGGGTTGAGTTTTTTCAATTGAATTCGTTAAAAGAAAAGATTCTTTTGTAAGAGAAAAATGCTGTTAATTGTATTTATTTCTTTGTGATGTCTTGATTCTAGAGCTATGAAATTGGATTCATAAAGACATTCTGTGTTTTTTTAATTGGTTGATTTGTTGATAGGTTTTTTTGGTTGGTGATCGATTGGGTATTGAAAAGTTATTCATTCTGAAGAAGTTAGTAGGTAATGTTTTCAAGCTTATTTTTAACTTGAATTGTTTCTTTGTATGTTTGTCAGAATTTACTTACGAGTGAATTGCGAGTAAATTTTGAACCAGTTCTCGTTATTGGACTGGACTGAAATTTCGAACACATGCAATATTATAGTGTCAAGAATGATGATGTGTCAAATAGTAGCAACAGGATTTCAGTTCTAGGAGTTCAGACTCAGATCAAGTCACTATTAACAGCTGATGTTCGTGCTAAAAGGACAGCTGGTAAAAAAAAACTTGTATGATGAGGAGAATTTAATTTAAAATGCTTTAACTTACAGAATAAAGTATATGTTTCATCTTTAGATCCTTACTAATATTATAAATTTGAAACTGTGCTTGTTTCGTTCACACTTCAACGCCTAAATTTTGTACCTACAGAGATAATTTATACCCCGTAAACAGACATGGCGTACTTTTTATCCCGAAAAACTGATCAGTTCTCTGCGACTGGCGGGCCAAATACTTATTTCATAAACACATGAAAAGGATCAGACTTTCAAACTATTGCATATTAAAGTAAAATAATCCTCGATAACCCAATATCTCGTATCCCTTCGTTTTGCAGATACTCATCGAAATTTTTTATTGTTTTCAGGTTATCTTATGCTGGGTTACGTAAGTTAGGTTAGACTTGTGACCACCAAAAATGTTTAACTCCTGCACGTGGAAACCTGTCGATGAAATGAAAATTCGGGGAAGTAAAACATTCTATGAAACGAGTGTCGGCGATTCAAGGGTAAACCCCACTATCTCCATATGTAAAGTAACCGGTGTGTCCGCACGTGTCTCCGGCATTGTCGCGTGAACTTTTATTACGAAGGGTGCGGTGAATAGACGTAATGGCGCGGCGGGAAGTTTTATCCAAGTTTTGGATTATCCTACTAATATTACGTGCGTGCAGTGCGTGTGCGTGTGCGTGTTAGTTTGTTACTATTTCACGCTGCAACGGCTGGACGGATTTGGATGAAATTTGGAATGGAGATAGCTTATACCCTTGATTAACACAAGCTACTTTTCATCTCGGAATATTTAAAATTTCCTGAGGGAGCAGCGATAAACAACTTCAACGAAGCGCGAAGCGAAGTTTTCAACCTATAATCGAAGATGTTGGTTGTATGTTATCTTCTACGACCTGTACGGGTCAACCGATTATGGATATGGTTTTTAGTCATGTTATGAAAATCGTTTGCAACAATCCAAAGTTATAGGAATGAGAGGAATCTGAGGACTAAAGAGCAACGCAGACCAACAGTCCGCCGCGCCCTCGGTCTGTCAGTACATCGTATTAGGACATAAACTATCAGTGTCTTGTATTTCATACATTTTCATACATTTTGGCCGGCAGACAGCAGACTTGGGACTGCTTGCAGATTAATATACATAATTAACACATTTTGTAGAAAGTTTGTATGGATGTTTGCATTTGCATCACGCCTAAACGGCCAAACGGATTTGGATGAAATTAGGCACGCGATTGTCCTTATCCTAGATTGACACGGTATATCTTATCACAGAGAATTTGATAATGAAGGGGAAAGTGATAAATGAATTCTACGCAGACGGAGACGCGGGCAGTACCTAGTGTGGAAATAAAATGCGATGCAGTGAATTTTGTAGTATGATTAAATTAAGGGATTGTGGGTTCCCGCATCGCATGCGCAACGGGAGCTATTACGGAACCCTAAAAATACGAAAGAGCGGTTCAATAATCCATGGCGGGCAACATCTTGAATCTTTGATATTCGTGATAATGCGCAGGGTAGCGCGGCGGACAGAGAGGTCTAAACAAAGGATGCTTTAGGTATAAAAGCTGTATAAGGCCAGCCATTATAACTCTAGTTTCAGCATTTTAAAGGCTGTATAAGCTCTTATTCAGCTTGTGTGCTGCTTGGGCAAAAACGTTGTCTTCCTAACGTTAATATGGCAGAACGTCATATATAACGTCTCATTTATTTGTGACTGAATTTCTATTTTTATCATATTTCTTAGCACCAGCCTTGAATTGTTTCGGTTTGGCCCAGAAAATGGCTTAATGAATGAAGTCCGCCATTTGTGCTCACTTTGTGTATTTTGCAATAAAGTTCGTAATAAGCTAGCCGATCCGAGGACGTCGTTTTCGTTTTTATTGCATGGACGTAAAGTTTCTTTTGACTGGCTTAAGCCGATTCTGTGTCGATAGATGTGAGATCTATAAGCCCGTTTCAAATAATAAACCGCGAATACATTAGGTAACTTCTTGTTAAAATTTGACCAAACGAAAACAGAAAAAACCTTATTGCTTTGATTGCCATGTGAAATTTGACTAAAACAAAAGTCGCATCTTCTGACGACTTAAAACACTGACATATAACTTTGTCATAACAATTCAATCGCTCTCTCTGTTCCAAAGTACTCTGTCACCTATTATCGAAATGCACATCGCGGTTTTCGTAAGGGTTGAGCATTCTAAGCCTGCCACGCTATCTACAGCCATCGTGAACCTTAACTCCTATACATAAAGTCTAAAATACCGTAACAAAACTCCGTTATAAGCAAGTCCGATATTTATGATGCCGTACCCATTTGCATTTACAGAAATTGTACTTTTGTATTTGTATTGTATGGGAAATGTTTTTGTATGGATTTTAGGGATTTTAGTTGGGAAAGCCACTTGGAGTTATTGGAGATAATAAAAATAAGCATGGATTGTTTTTGGTCGAGTCTCGTGTAAGTGATTGTTTTTATCAAAATTTCTTTGGACAAAATTACAACACATAACTTAAAATACAAAAAAAAAGTCCTAAAAGCTTTAAAAACCAACTGTAACATAAGCACCCGTATTATGGTCGCCTTTATCGCGGTGGATAAAGCATCCGTGACTCTCGCACTTACGTACTGGTCAGAAAGGGACAGGACTGAGGAGTTGGAACTTGATGTTCAGTGGTAAAGGTGTTTTCTTGTTGTTTTCAACTCGAAATTAAATGAACAAACCCTTAAACCCCAGTTCAAGTTAAGCAGTGCTTTTGCATCAGTTGAGGGCTAAAAGCTAAAATAGTCTTAAAACCGTGTTAGTAAACTGATCTTGGCCGTGATCCCCGTCTCAAGATACGTCAAAGTAAACGTCAAGCCATATAAACCGTCATTTTTGACACATCTTGAGACGGGTATCTCAGCCAAGATCAGTTTATTAATACGGCCCTTAGAGATAAATACATAAATTACACATGTAACCTAGTCCCAAAATAGACTTACTTAAATGTATAGAGGAATACATACGTAAATACATAGAAAACATCCAAGACTCAGAAACGAGTACTCGCGCTCATCACACATAATTTGCCCTCTGGGAACCGAACCTGTATCCGCTAACTTCAGCTAGCTAGGCTAACCATGTTGTCACTAACACCCACTAATATCTGGTCCCTATATGCAAACCGTGGATAGATAAGTTCAATTCAATTACTGCAATAATGGCGTCTGTCCATATGTGCGGACAAATTTGTCAATGTCATTATTTGATATACAGTCTTCGGTTAGGTATTGTTCGGTTCTTGACAATCGAGTGGGACCACTCCGCCGCGCTCCACTCCGCCGCGCTTCACTCCGCCGCGTTTCACTTCACAGCAGAGAAGCCCAAGATGGTCTCCGACTCCCGCTGAGCAAAAACATTCGGCACGTGCAGCAACCAGCCCTTCCGCCACATAAGTTTAATTAAAATAGAAATTTGACATTTTGATAATGTAGGTATGTGGCAAATGTCAAATTTTAACTCGAGGTATACCTACCCGCGTGAATTTAGGGATAGGACATAATGTATAAAATGTGTAAGTAATAAGCAATGTGGTTAACCTTCTCTAAGTTATAATAATGGAGGGCCCACATGGCTGAGTCATTGTTTTAGTCATTACTTAATCAACGTCATTATATTCTTCAATAAAATACCCTCAAACGTGGAGTTTTTGTGAAATTGGAGTAGAGTTGCGAATGGATAGACTTGCTTGCTAAGTTTAACTATTTAGTAAATATATGCTGACTTACGACTAAGGTCCGACCGAGACTGCTTTTTCAATCTCGACCGAGACCGAAGAGAGAAGAAAATTGTTCTTTTTTCTATATTTGCGTTTTTTTTATTTAAAAAAAACATCCGTTACGAATAAAAAAAGTTTAAATATCGTTTAAACGTGTTACCGTGTACAGTCAGCATCAAATAGATAGGATCAGCGAAAGTGGCCAAATATATCGCAACACATCTTTATTACTATAGGAACAAGGGTGTGTTGCGATATATTTGGTCATTTTAGCTGCTCATATCTATTTGACGCTGAATGTACTACAAACAAACTTAATAGTCAAAATTGAAAAGAGCAGTATTGTACGTCAAAAAAATTTAAATCGAGTGCCGCGCAGTCTCGGCCGTTTTAGGCAGAGACCGAGACAGAGATCTCGGCACTATTTTAGGCCGAGATTTGCCGACACCAGTGGGATGGTTCGTCATCGACTTATAAAGGGCCCTTTCTAATCATTCCTAGTGTAAGTACAGTCGGTAACAATTAAAACGTGATGATGCGGGCTCTCTGTGTCGATGCACTTTGTTTCGATACATTTAAATGCACCCGATTTGAATATAGAACAATGCACTTTGGAGATTTGGTTATTTTGCATTCTTAAAATGGTAGTTTTATGGATAATTGTATCAAATGTGCTACTGTAATGAGTTTGCCATAGGGCATAAATTATGTCAACCATAAATGACAAATACATTTTACTTCTCAGAAGAATAGTGTTATACTTATTAATATATAAGTACCTATATACACATCTCAATTTGGGTGTTTCAAATTTGACCCAATATTTTTTTTTTGGTAATAAGGGAGTTTCAATTTGTCGTCTCTTTAAGTCTATATGATACAGAGAGATGTTACTTCTAAAATGATATCAAACCACGTGTTGATTAAGTCTATTGTTGTTACACATCCGTTCACTTTATTAGTGCACAGCTTTAACCTTTTCATGAACAGGAAGTGTATTTACCCGAAGCAATCATTATTAAGATAACAGTCAGTTAGATTATACTTAATTATCATTCCCAACTTCGCTCTTATTATCGTAGTTTTACAATAGCTATTAATAATATTACATTGTTACCTTGGCACCTGTCTGAATTACTTTCGCCCGCAATTCCGTCTGCGTAGACGTTTGTCGCTTTCCCCTGGGGAACTATACATTTTTTCGGGATAAAAAGCATCCTTTCAGTCAATCCAGGATAAGGGCTAACCGTGGGCTAAATTTCACCGAAATCTGTTCAGCCGTAGGCGTGATTGAGAAATAAACATCCAAAAATAAATAAATATTAGGAACAATCTTACACAAATTGACCTGGCCCCAAACTAAGCTCTAGGCTTGAACTATGGGTACCAGGCAGCGATAAACATATTTACGTGTACACACTTAAATACATAGAAAACACTCATGACTTGCGCTCATCACATAAATTTGCCTATACCGGGATACGAACCCGGGACCGCTAGCTTCGTAGGCAGGGTCACTACCAACTAGGCTAACCGCGTCATCATCCATACAAACTTTCGCGTTTATAATATAGTGTGGGGCTAGGGATGGGTGGCTTGTAATTTTCTAAAGTGAAACTTTCCCTTAAATTACTTTAAATTTCATATACGTTTCTGTAACTTGCTGAAGTGAAATTTTCATATAATTTCAGAAAATTTCTATAGTTTGATATGTAAATTATAATTTTCTATTTCATCTTAACATTACCATATAATTATGTAACTTTCAAAAGATGTAATGTTTCACCGTTAAGGAAACTTTTGAAATGTTTCAGAAATTGCCCGTCGCTAGTGGTATATTAGTGGGATACTGGTGCTGGCGGAGTGGTTGGCTACAGTTTCCTTGCCACCTAGCGCCGTGTTATTCTCGTACCTCAAATAATTCACAGCCAAATTCGTCAACGAAGCTATTATTATACTGATCGACCTGTCAGCGCGCAAAGATTACGTGTCGACCTTAGTCCCTATAAACCCTTTTATCTACACACATATCATAAGTCCTCTATAATGCGTTCAGAATCCGTAGGCAATGACCAGCATTACAACAATCAATTTTACTATGATAATTTTCTTATCTGTAGCAGTAACATAATGTTCTTATAACGATATAAGATTTGATAAAGTTATGAGTTTCAAATTTCGAACATCTTTGAAAAACAAAACAATTTTATTTGACCTCAATTCTACTATCACTCGAGATGACATTTAATTCGAAATGAAATGTAAATTGCATACAATTTTGACAAATTTCGTATGTTACTTGATAATTTTAAATCGAACGATATGATAGTAGAGGCCGACTCTAGATTGTCTCTGAATTAAAAAAAAACTACGGTTGCCGCCATTTTTGACGTTCTAATAATTGATCAATGCCGGCTATGCCGGTCGTAACATGCGGTTCCTGAACACATCATAGAGAGCTTATAATATGTATGTAGATAAAATAGTGTATGTAACTGTACATAATTAGGCATTAAAACACTCGTGTGATGCTATTATGAAACTCGCCTGTCGGGTCGTTTCATAAACACACACTCGTGTTTTAATACCTCTCATTATGCAGCAGTCACATAAACTACTATAATATATTACAGTCATCTTTTAACTCCGACCAAACATGATTATTTGTTCTTGGGACTTAAAAACCTCTTCCTTTGCACTATGTACCACCATCCTAGAGGGAAAACTTACGGCCCATTATTATATTAAACTCATCTTGAGTGAGATCCCTGTCTCAAGATACGTGCCGGAAATTAGTTTTAACGTATCTTGAAACGAGCCATCCGACTCAATATCAGTTTCTTAATATCGCCTGTGGTCAAATTGGCATGTATTTTTATTTCATTTATCAAATCATGTAGCGCCTTTTCGTACAGCGGTCACCCATCCGAAAACCTCCCTAAGTCTAAATTGCTTAACCTCTACAATCGCACCACGATCGTTGCTAACGCGCCGCCACCGTCCCACATCACAACTCATCTAAATCTCGCATCGCATTGTCTCACTTCCTTCTAGATGTCTTTCTCATTCAAATTTCACGTTATTATATTTAGATCAAGTTTTTTGTCATCTTATTGTTACATTCGGGAGCTCAGATCTTTAAGTGAGATGACAGATTTTTTGTCGCGTCACTTAGATAGCGTTTAGAGAGAGATGTAGCGAAAAATTGTAATTAAAAAAAATAGTTTTTTTTCTGGTCTAAGTTTGAAGTACCTAATAAGAGTTGTTTTCGATGGTAGAGCTGAAATAAATATAATATTGGCTATTTTTTTTAAATCACGGCGGTTGCTTTTCGATGTGCCGTATATTAAGTAACAATAAGCACTTAACAACGTTTAATAAATTTGAATAATTGCATATATTTATTATTGATTATGCATGTAAGTAAAGTAGGTTGCACACGCTACTTTCTTGTTTCACATAATTTGAGCGTGAGCTCAGTGTTATAATAATATAATTTATGTGAATAAATTGTATTATTGTGTATGTAAATATACCACCTAATAATTAAACCGTTAAGTAATGAAAAGGATCAGTTGCAGAATAAATATTGAATATTTGTAAATACTACCTAAGTAGTTAATATCAGTAAATACAATTTACTTTTCATTCTATTGTATCTAACATCTAAAACTTGGTATTAAAATTGAATAAATAATTAATTGATTTAATTATTTTTTGGTGTCACTTTTTTATTTTAAACAAATATACATTTTATTTGAAACCAGTTACAAACAAACCAAAAAGCATTATGCAAAGAACAAAAATGAAAGTGTGAACGCAGCTTTGCCCTAAAAAGCGTTGGATATCGAATTTACATATTTCCTGCGCTTGCGCACCTTGGCTCGATTGATGTACTCGATGCCCATGACCCGATATTGGGCGCATTTTGTATGGTAACAAAAGGGCCGGGAACTGATTGCGTTATTCACTTTTTATCGAAATCGAAAGTGTGTGCACAATGTTATTTGTTCCCGGGTTAAGATCGACTGTTTTTGATAAAGCTCGTTTTTTTTTTTTTTCTGATGATAGAATATTTTTAAAACGTTAGTGTTATTTGGTTACTAGCCTTTGCCCGTGACTGCGTCTGCGTAGAACTCGTTTTTTATTATTTCCCCTATGAATAAAACCTTGAATAAAAATCTTAACATCTAACTTAGGATTAGAATTCAGGTCATTTATGTGTGTGCCAAATTTGTACTATACAGTTAGAAAAACTTATTGGTACCTACATGACAAACACTGGGGCTTGAACTCAGTATACTTTACTGTCACGAGTTGACACCCTGTCACCAGGAGGGCTCTTTTTGATTTTCGAACGCTCGAAAATTTCACTCGAAAGTGAGCAAAAATTAAATCGTATTTTCGAAAAATACAAGCGGCAGAAAATTTAAAAATGAGTGGTCCACAGCAATCACATCATTTGTTTTTATTTCTATCATTCTTTAGAAATTTGTATTGACATCTGCCGTTGTCGACAAACACAATTGATTTCGAGCACTCGAAAGTCAAAAATCGCTCGCCTGGCCACTGACGCTTCTGATTGCTTTAAAACCAAGATTCATTACCTAATAATAAGAATTTTCAAACGTGCTTATAAACGGACTTTTAATATTGAAACGCTATAGAACCCCGCAGAAAGTTAATGATTACTTTCGGTATTTTTTTTTCGTGACTAGGCGCTGTCATTATGGGTTCATGGTGGCTCGACATTTAAATTCTCCCGTGGTACATCAACAACAGCATCACTACTATATTTAAATTCATAAAAGCATAACTTGCAAAATGATGCGACCGATTG
Organism: Tortrix viridana; assembly: GCA_963241965.1. NCBI lineage: Eukaryota > Metazoa > Arthropoda > Insecta > Lepidoptera > Tortricidae > Tortrix > Tortrix viridana. The sequence goes on along the minus strand of OY725191.1, from coordinate 2,848,301 downwards.
AACTCCCCGTCAAAAATAATTTATTATCTATCAGAAAATAATTGTTATAATTACTTATGCAACGCTGCGTTATCTCCCCTTTTTTATTCAAATCTACTAATGACTGAAGCTTTTGTCGTACGAATAAGCCCGTGTCCCAGCCATTTATATTATTATTTATTAAATATAGGTTTACGCTTGACCGTTTCGTTTTGTCAATGGCGATGAGTTTTTTTTTAGTTTTTTTAAATGTGACAAAGTAGGCTTAAAGTGTGACATAATTTTGTTTTACATAATTGCTTTGGCACCATTCTAAGCCTAAAACATATTGAGTGTTTGGTTGTGCTTTCTTTCTAGACGAGATGCCTGTTTTTAAACTATCGCTTTTAATAATATTTTTTTAGGAGCGTTCAAAAATTTTATTCTTATATTTTTTACCTAGTAAATTTATTATGACAAGCAAAAGCAAATATTCTTACAAATATTTAAAAATCGAACGTGTGTTCCGAATCGAACGGGTATTGTTTAAATATTTGAATGGTGTTCCATTTTTGAATGTGATCCATCTTTTATAGTTATGTCAAAAAATAACTGTTTTGCATATGAACGGATCCTTTTTGGACGTTATTGTTCGGATGTTTGGTTTTATGCCATAGTTTTTTTTTAATATTAGGGCGGAAGGTGGTTTGAGGCAAAGTCAATAGCAATTTTATCCTTTCAGCTATTATGCGTCGATCTATAAAATGGGAATACAGATGCTTTAGTGTGATAGACAAATAGACGTTTAATGCAAATATAGGTTTAAGGACAAACATATTCTTGATGGAAATTAGTTCAAAATCACAATCAGGAGTATTTTTAAGCTTTATACGATTTTATATTACGAATTATTATTGTTGTTGTGGTATTTTAATTGTTGCATACTAAATTTGTTGTCACAGATCTAAGGTCTTATGTTTTTTATTGTAAAATTTAGGCATGGGTGATAAGAAAAGTCCTCTAATATATTTTATTATGCTAGATTTTGACGATTTCATCTAATACATAACAGAACTCAATAAACACTCGCAAAAAGATCTTCGGTTAGCCAAAGAAGCAAGGTTTACTTCGTGTCTACCGTTTTCTCCGCACAAAACGAGTTTCTCATAAAATCCCAAGTTATAAATTGAGAATTGAACTAACATAAGCCCGTACCGAATTATAACATACAAATCACTGTATCACTTGGTAATGATCTTGATGGCAGGAATGATTGTAGAGAGGGACGGAGGGCTGCGCGCGCGCACGTTTGAAAGGGACGGAGGATGTGTGATTTCTCACCGGAAGCGGATAATATATGGTGCATTGTTAGTAACGAGTGTTTGTGCGTCTGTGTGTGGGTGGACGCCCTTAAATAGTGTTCGCTTTTAAAATTAGTGTTTTTTTTGCATATTGCAAGGCGTGAATTGTTGACTAGTTCAGTTTGCGGGTTTGCTTGTCATGGATTTTGTTTTTTAATAAATCAGTGAAGATCATTGTATTGTCAATAATAAGTATAGATAATTAAATTTGTTTTATAACTTGACAAAAATGTGTTAGTACCTATTCATTTTTGTAAGAATCATTAAAAAAAAAACAACCCGACATATTAACCTAAATGCCAAGAGTTCATCGATGAGACCTATGTTGGACCAGGCTTACATACTAATCAGGGAGATACGCTGATTAAAAGAATTAGTCATAAAGGTAGACCATAGGCACCTAACCTATGTAGGTATATTTTGGGTCTATATCGGGTGGCATAATAATTTTTTGACCTAATGTATCATTTGGTCGAAAACGTTTTGTTCAATTGAAAGTTTTTTTTCAGAAAACTTAACTAATCTACGAGTACACAACAGATATTTATTAAATGTGTGTTAGGCAAAAATATTTTTGACCAAACAATACATTAGGTCAAACAATTTTATTCGTATTAAGGGGCTCCCGTATATGTTATTTGACATGGGTAATCAAGGGTCAGCTAATGCTGGTACGACGTATAACTGGTCGACGACCTATTGTTATGCTAACGGTTTAAGAGTTTTAAGACTACCTAATCACTATCTGTCAAAACCCGCTCCAGCCACGAGACCCAAAACCATAATCCTTGGCTTTCCAAACCAACGACCCCAAAATCCCCAATCCGTTCCCAATCCTTTCGATCATTAGCAGTGACTAATGGTGCGCCAACGCACGCTCGGCAATGATCGGGCGGCGTCGGGCTATATCGGAGATCTATCGCGAAAGTATTGCGACAGGAGATAAAACGGTTAGTATACCAGCTTTGGTGGATAGTTCTTAATTCAATTTTTTTTCAAGTATTTTTTGACGTCGCGATTACGTTATTTCGTAGTGACTCTGCCTACGAAGGTTGCGGCCCGGCTTCGTTTCTCGGTATGGCTAGATATTTGTGTGATGAGCGCGAGTATTTGTTTTTGAGTCTTTGATGTTTTGTGTATGTGTTTCTCTGTATGAGTATCTTTATCATTGCCTAGTTAGTACCTATGGTACAAAGAGCTTAGTTTGGTTATAGGTCCCTGATATTTATTTATATTTAATGTTAAGTGGGATCGTTATCACTTGAAAATATTAAACGCCTGTCACTACGTCTAAATTTTTGCTATTTGTTTGAGCGAACTTAATCAAAAAATTTGAACATTCGTCGCCGTAGAAAATTTTCGAAAACAAGTGTGATGTGGACAAGAACCACCCCCATTCAAGAACCATTTTCAATTTTGTCTTACAAAATCATGCAATAAACAAATTATTATACATTAAACTATAAACAAATGGATATAAATTCACCCATGTTCTACAAATCCTTTGATTAAACTATCGCTGTCTCTATAAAAACTCGATTACTGTCCATTATACTAATAACCAGTAATTATGCTACTGTCTATGGTAGACTTGCAATTAGGGTCCGTATTGCAAAAACAGGTGTCAGCGCCGGCCGTCACGCGAGGCGGTCAAAGCGCAGCGCTGCTGATCGGAGGCGTATTCACTGCAATTTGAACCGATTCTTTAATGTTTAAAGTAGTTTGTATTTTTTCGCGGCATTCTAATTATAAATATCAAATTTAGAACACTATCGCAAAACTTATAACTCGGTCCCAGAAAAAAATTTGGTATACTTAACGAAATTATTTCTAAAGCTTTGTAATCAACTAATCAAAGAGACAAGATGTTCTTTAATAATTTTATTTTAATAAGGTGAAGTAAAACCTATGGCAGTCATAGTGTTCTTATAATTTAATTAACATAATTTTGATTTCTTATTACTGGTAGGTATTTAAACTTTTAAACTCTATTAAAAACTCATATTTGAAATTCGAAACCCAACAGTCCAAACGCTGCCACAATCAGCCGTCCGATGCTTCCGATCCATTCGAATGTATTTGAAATTCAAATTTGGAATCCATTAGTGCGTCGTCATTTTAATGTGACACCGTATTGAGTTACTGTAATTGATTGGTGCTCGAATTTTGGATGTTGCGTATTGTTCATTATTGTTTGGGATGTTTGAAAAAAAATACAGCAGTTTCTTTTTGTATTTTAAAATACATTGTGTGAGAATTATCATATTCTATTCTGCCTTTCAAATATTTCTAATTTGATCTAGGTAAATTTGTAAAGATCGGGTTTTAATATCTTGGTTGTGCCAGAGAAATCCATATAACGCTTAATACGGAGTTAGTTGGATTCCCACTAGAGTAACATGCTTGTAATTAAATTTTACGTAAGTATTTGTCTTGTGATTTTCACGCATTTCGGATCCAAGAAACTGATAATTCTAGTTTGAGTCATACTCGTAAATCATTTCCAAATCTTAATTATCTGTTAATTTTCCTAAGCAGTGTCACCAATGGACAACTTAAAACATCTACCTTAATAATAAAAGCATCTAGTCAAATCAATCCTTCAAGAAACATTTAAAGGCAAAAATTTAAGGATGATTCTTTCTCAAAGGAAGCACGACTAATCATCGATAGCTAATCAATCTATTTTTTGTAAATGATTGGTATCGCCTGGTTAAGAATCTTAATATTGTACTTAACTAGTAACACTGACATCCGCACAATAAGCAACTGTACCATGTAATTCATATTGATGATCCATCGATTTGTTGCGCTGGCAACATCGTTAGTATTCGAACGTTCGTAATTGATGATAAAAAAATGTTTGTGACAAATTCAAAAATGAAAGAGTTATTATTTTAGATTCGAATAGTATAACGGTTTAGAATTATTCGCTTCGATTTTTGAAATGTGACGAATTTTGTCATTGATTTATTATTTGTTATTGGTTTTGAAATGAATTGTCCAACCGAGTTTATTTCTCGTGTTTTCTTTGAGTAATCAATTGAAAATACCTTAAATCATATAGTTTTCCACCATTTTACATATCGTCAGGTCTTGACGTTTTCGATGTTTTGATGACGTGCTGCATATAGTTATTTAGTTCATCAAAATCAAACTAATTTTTAAGAAAATTCATACATAAAAAAAGAGAAATAAATATCAGAGGACATTATCTACAACCTATATAATGAGGGATTATCTAGGAAGGTAATAAGTTATAATAGTACAGTCAGCTGCAGAGAAAATCCCCCCCCCCCCTGCATAGAAGTTACATAGCTGGAAGGGTTACTTTTCTCTGCAGCTGACCGTATTACCTGTGCAAAGCCGGGGCGAGTCGCTAGTTTACCATAACAACAGCATTTGAACGTAACCGCGGCAAGACATGTGTGAGGGCGCACAATGGCGCCGATGGAGAGTGACGGACACCTGCGCGCGCGCCGATCTTCGGCGATAGCGCGGGGACGTGCGGAGATGGCTTTACTATAACGTTTCTTACAAATAAACTAACCATCTAGACCAGCAGTGTCTCCGGACAAGTTCGATTAGAGTTGATGCATTCACTGCCCGAAACGCATACAAGCCTTCTCCTGATGCCACCTAGAAGCCTTAGGCTGCTTTTCCACTAAAGCTGTGCTAAGCTGCGTGTAAGGATGTGTTGATATCCACCAATTAGGATCGTCTAGCTTAGCTCAGCTTAGCGCTGGTGGAATCAGAAAGCTTTGATCTCGCACATCTCTGGTGGAAAGGCACCCTTAAACGCATATGTGCGGTCTGACAGTAAGCCAGTTTCATATAAAAAGATGTGGCGAAAGCACGAAAAAAATTTGCTAAATCATAACAATGAAGTAAACTCATCGAATTCCGTGGCTCGCTCAATTTCGTGGTAGCAGCTCTATAATCCGCCATAAGAATCCTTATTTATTTGCCTTAGCCTATTTAAAAGTCTAAGGTTGTATTTATTTATTTGTCTAAGGTCGAATCTGGTACCTAAAATACACACTTTATTTATTTTGCTCTAACTAGCCTATTTAAAAGTCTAAGGTTGTATTTCAGTTCCTAGATTCTATTAGGGTTCTATGGCGGATTATAGAACTGCTACCACGGAATTGAGTGAGTCACGGAATTCAATGAGCTTAGGTACTTATTTTTGTTTATTTAAAACGGGCTTTATTCGCATGAAAACATAATACAAATACTTTGACGTTTTCGTGTAGTAACCGTCGTGGTCACGAGCAGCCATTACAATATGTGTGAATCGCGAAAGTTCACAAACAATTTAAAAAAGCGGTCTCCACGTTTTGAACCCGCTGCGTAAAGAAAGCAGGCCGTTAATAATTACACCGCTAACCGATCATTACGCATCGATCCATTCGATACACTATTTCAGAGTTTTTGTTACTATTAACACTATTAACCGGTATAATACGCATTTTTAACATATTAATGGTGTTAATAGTGCGTGTTATTTTTTAATATAGAAAAGGGGATTGATTTAACGAGTTTTCCATTTTGATTTTGTTATATTTACGCAATGAACATGAGTACAGGATCGATCACGGTGAAGATCTTTAAGGAAGGCTCAGACAAGCAGTACGGGTAGCACGAGTTGTATTTTCTCGCTCGCTGAATGCGTCTCTTTCGTTAAGGACTACGTAGAGAGGGACTACCGAGCGACAAATAACAACAGCAAACAACAACAACATCAACAACAACAACAACAGCAACAACAACAACAATGTAATAACTTGTAATTTGAGATGAAGTAGAAGATTAGTTAGTAGAAGATTTGACAATAAGATAAATAAAATATTAAATATATACCCTCTGCAAAAATCTACGTGTAAAATTACTGTAAAAGACTGGTTAAAAACCCTAAATTATGAGGAAGTCGAGGCACTTCTCTATAACACATCCTAATTCATATATTATAATGACAATAACCATCCCTATACAAACGCACATACACATAATAGCACACACATACACACATCCACACTACATTCACATACGCACACAATCACTATTAATTAGCTAAGTTTATATTTATGGTTGTTTCTTGTTAATAAACCATTTTTGTTATTGAAGAGCGGGCTCTCCTGTCACAGGTATTGCTATACTTACTAGGAGAGCCCAGCCCAACCTTGCAAGTTCTGTATACCTACTTAACAAGAATAAACTTTTTTTTATTTTTTTCATTTTCATGAAGTGCAATTTATACTGTAATTTATATTGAGTAATAAAATCTGAATCTGAATCAAACAAGTCGCGGGCAACTTGTGCCAGCCGCCCAGTGAACGTGTTTCGGCTGACGTGATGAACATGATTATTATATTTGACTTTTACTGTGTCCTAACCTCCTAAAGCCCCTTGTACAATGTAATGTACATAATACGGCCATTGGAATAAAGATCCATTGCAAAGGAGATAGAGTGGAATTTCTTTTGTTTTTATGACTGACTATTAAATTAGAAAATAGAGTCTATTCTATTCGGAATAGGTTCATATTCCATTGGCAAATTTCGTTGTATGGTGGGCCTTAGGACGCTGAACTCTGAACGATGAGCCCTGGACTGTTAGTTTGTGTCGCCCTTAACACTTGCTTTTGCAGCAGTTAAAATAAAATCAAAATTAATTTATTTTAAGGCTACTAGGCCCATAAATAACTACCTTACTGACTAAAATACATATATTTATAAATTTAACAATATCTTAAATTATTGCGTGGCTCTGTTGAATCGCAGCGTTCGAAGTCATACTCGCTGACAGGCCGCCTCGGAACCACCGTAACACTCGCGGCACTCGCACCACGAATGAAGCGAAGTGCACATAGCGCCGTGATTGTAGCTGGAACACCCTCAGAGTGTAGCCTGTCTTCCTACTAACGTAGCCCACGTCGTAAAGATAGCGTTACGGTCGAAAACACCATCACCACTTACCACCGATTCGAGAACCTGACATCTTCCGTCATCGAAGAGACCCTGGGATCCTTCCAACAAAGCTGTTCCGCCTGTCCGAACCAATGTAACGCGACACGGTGTTTTCAAACCCCGCATCTGTCATCGCATATTGAATCCACCCTTAATATCATCTCCAATAAATCCTTACTCATTGTATTGACGAAAAAATCTGCATACGCCATTTAAGGGTTAAAAAATTACCATATGATTACTTTCAAAACAGTACTCAACGATTCCAACCCTGTTGTAAGTTAGTAAGGTTGTGATTTGGTTGTCGCTAGAGGATAGTACAAAGATGATTCGAAATCTGGAATGCTCTTTTGTAATTTGGAAAGGGAAAGTATTGTACAAAGTTGAAGCTTGTGAGGTTAAGGATAAAGTGGATTTTGGGCTGGGTGTTGAAAAAGTGACAGATAACCCTTAAAATGCGTTATGCAAATTTTCGCATTTCGAATTATTTTTCGTATCATTTTTCAATAGCTCATTATATCAGTGAAAGTGCCATAGGTTTCGCTATTGTACGCTAGAATACATTTAAGATATTGTGTGTCGACCGATTTTATGGTTCTCATTTGAATTTCGATGACGTTTGATGGGTTATTTGCATGATTGTGATTTAGAGGTTATATTTGGATTTGTTTTGGATTTTATGGTTTGCGGATAAATGATTATTGTGGATGTATTGAACGCGTCGAATTTTAAGTGCTGTGCTTTCACACGGTTGTATGGGAAGGGTTCTAATACTTTGAATAGTGAAGTCCTGGTTTTATCCTACTAATAATATAAACGCGGAAGTTTGTTAGGATGGATGGTTGGCGATGTTACTGAACGAAATTGGATGAAATTTGGCACACAAATATAGTCCCTATCCCGAATTAACACATATAATACTTTTTATCCCGAAACTTTGAGGGTTCCTACGGTATTAGCGATAAACGTTTTCTTTGCGGACGGAGTCACGGGCGAAACTTGACTCATTATAGGCTGGCGGTACCGTTTGGAACCCAACGTCGTGGTATGAATTTGTGCTATATGTACAGTACATTAAAAATCAAAGTAAATTTCAATAATCAAACAATTCAGCCTATAATGGGTTAATGATAACCGATCAAGTTTATCTTGCATCAAAACAGACAAAAATGTCTTTTTAAACTTTTAAAGTAACAAAAGAAATTCCATTTTCTATAGAATAAGTTAAACATTAAAAAATAACCAAGTAAAAAATAAACGCCTAATTAAAGGTCTAAACCTTCTAAAAAATATTGACGTAACGTAATAATTGTCATAAGCTGCGCCTACGCTTTTAACCTCAAAAATTAAACATATTGACCGAGATCCAATTTATCAAAGCTGCCTGTATTTTTAATTAAAAAAACATTCGGCCAGTGAGCGGTGGAGCGTGCCAATCGGCTTCCGATCTTAAAGCATCTCTCTCTTTCCCTCTCATTACAAATTCGTATGTCTATTTCACTTGCACTCGGTAATTAGTTACTCATGTATAGCTTTTGTTTAGAATGACATGTGGGGTAGCGTTAATTATGAACGACCGTTTTTTTAACGAATCGATTGTTATCGATTGCGGTTTCGATACATCGATGTTCATTATTCGAATTTAATTGGGGTAACGGTTGATGGTTTAATTTGAAAAATATTCTTATTAGCTTTATCGTTGAGGTCTTATCTGATCTGCATTGGAAAAAACTTTATACCTAATCTCAAGAAGATATTTAAGTAGTTATACTTAGAAAAACTGGGTGTGCTGCAGTGCGTGGCAGTTTAGTATGACTCACTTTCGGCCGCACTCAGAGACTTCAATTAAGTTTTAAGTTTCATTAAAGTAGCTGCTGTCACTTTCTTTGCTATAGCAATAGAATAAGACGCAGCAACTTTAATGAAACTTAAAAATTAATTGACGTCTCTGAGTGCGGCAGTTTAAGTCAGAAGTCATTTTTATGTCTTTGAGTGCCAGGAGTACCAGCTTCAATATCCACGGCTGGTCACAGGTCCCCCTCAAGGATCTCCACGATGGTCAGTTTTGTACAGCGTGCAACCAACGTATTATTAGTGGCCTTAACCAACCTATTACGTAATAGTATAAAGCCTGGAGGTTTTACTAACCGATCGAAATGATTTGTATATTGACGACATAATAATATAATAAAATCGGAACTGATGTCGTCAAGTAGTCAATTACTAATAAGTTTTGTTTTGTAATTACGTAGAGTTTTTCTTTTTAAAATAAACACTGATCATAACGCAATTTCCTCCCATTTGTATGTTTTGAATTATAACTCCTTCCTAATTTTTTCTCAAAGTTGGTGCATGGTTATATTTATGTTAATATATAGATAAAAAGACAGACGGAAACATTTTTAGATTCATATTATAGATACGAGAAAAGCAATGATTATATGTATGTAGACAATGAGAACACTAAAGGCCTGTTTAGTAAATTTATCTGTCAGTTAAAAATTTCCTCTTCTTTAACTGATCAATGAATTTACTTGTCGATTGTGAAGGGTAATTCTTCGAGCGTTTCTATCGTTCTCATTCCCCTGGTCGCATTAATGTCGAAATTCCTGTAGCTTTGGATGCTATTTTCTGTTATCTTGTAGAGCGCCCTGACTTGTACAAAATAACTGAAAATGCTGTCCTAATCTACAGGAAATTTGACGTTAACGCGACCAGAGCCCTTACCCAAGATGCCCATCGCTGACTAGCGTTTCTATTCGTTTAGTTTTTAAACCAATCGCGTCACTGTTAGATCACGTCATACGGAGAGTCACGTGATCTACCAGTTTGGTTTAAAAACGAAACGAATAGAAACGCTAGATCGAACGTGTAATGCGTATTGAGAGATGAGTTTCAATTGAGTTTTCCAGGAATCGAAAAAGTATTATTGAAGTATCCTTTCTTTTGGTATATAATAGTTGTATAAAAATTAACTTGTATTCGTATGTAGTTGTAGTCCGAATCCGAATCAGAGACATGTCGGTCTGAGGTAGCAGTAGTACTATTTGTGAGAGGTTGTTCACTAGATCCGAATTCCATCATCCGATTTCTTATACAGATAGTACGGAGAGTCACGTGATCTACCAGTGACGCGATTGGTTTAAAAACGAAACGAATAGAAACGCTAGTTAGCGATGGGCATCTTGGCTAAGGGCTCAGGGGAATGAGAGCGATTGAAACGCTCGAAGAATTACCCGAAACAGGCGGTATAAAGACAAAGCAATAACTAGTAATCATGTAATTGATTACAAAAAGTAATCCATCGGAACACCTTCCTTCACGTGCCATTTGCTGGTCTAGTCCGTTACGAGGTGTCTGTTATTGCTCAATCATCATTGATTTAATAATTCATTATAGGTTCTATTGATTACGGTTGGATGACGAACGTAGTTTATAACTACGACGCGGCTAGCCAAGTTAGTAGTGACCTATGACGCCAGCGGTCCTTCGTTTGATTCCCGGTATGGGCAAATATTTGTGTGATGAGCGCGAGTATTGGTTCCTGAGTCATGGATGTTTTCTATATATTTAAGTATGTATTTCTCTATATACGTATGTTTATCTATGCCTAATCTAGTACACCCATAATTTAAGCCTATAGAGCTTAGTTTGGGACTAGGTCAATTTGTGTGAGATTGTCCCCTGATATTTATTTATTTTTTCAAATTTAAATTCCAATTCAAAACATTTTATTTCGACCATCCTTGGATCATATGTTAGTAAGTTATATTCAAAATTCAACCTAACATTTTCTTCTTTTACTGCATCTTCACTTTTATTGACTATATTATTATGTTCTACTTCAGGGTTAGCTGGAAGAGATCCCATTTAGGGATAAGTTCGACTTTGTGCTTTAATTTTTACGATGTCATGTAATATTTACTTAAACTTTTTGTGCAATAAAGAGTTTACATACATACGTGTTTTTATTATACTTTGAAATTAGATCTTAGTGCCAAATATACTTTCAGTGGATCTAACAAGAACCAAATCTGTGGCTTAGAAAAAAAAGAATTTGCCAATGCATAGTAATGTGTTTAAAATAAGGGTTATTCGTCTTAAACTATGTTACCTTACGCGTGAGCGTTTTTCTTTCTTTTTATCATTATTTAAAATAAGACTGTAAATTTTGACAGGTGAACTTTAATCAAAGACCCCTTCAACAAACCCTAACTAACAATATCCTCTATTAAAACCGAATTATTACAAAAAACACATTAAAAACTATTCGGTCATCAAACGTCTTCAGTAATTAACGAAACCAAATTCGCCTGTGCTATTGACCTTTGGAATAGGGAACCATTGTTCCACAATTCTAAAAAACTCAAGCAATATTAAACTTTAAAGCTTAGTCAATAAAACCTATTCATCGATCAACAATCGCTTGGGGATCCTTGAAAAAAAGTCAAAGGGATTTCAACCAAGAGTACAAAGCTACTAAGTTGGTTTTTGGATGTAGTTACGCATCACTGATGCCCGTTATGCTTGGCCTAGCACCTGCTTAAGGTGGTCACCCACCAATATGAATGTAATTAGAGGTTACACATGTGTAAGCTCTTTTACAACCAGAGGTCTAGCGTTAGTACAATTTGGTTAAGAAACAGATCCCTGGTTTCGTCCACTTTTGTGTCGAAGAAAGTGTTGCGGTTTGGAACGTTAAAATTTTCTATGCCCATGACACGTAGAGGTGTTAAATTAACATGCAATTTCTAGATGGTGGCAGTGAATAGGTCGAGGAAGTCTTTTGAAGTCATGGTGTCCTGGGTTCGAAAGGAATCGAATTTTTCCTTTTGTTTAAGGATATTGTTGAAGTTTCTAAAAGCCATTGGTCTAAAGGTATAAATATAAAAACTTCAACGTCTTAATGTTTATAATAATAAAACACAAAAAATAGCGATCAAAATCCAGTACAATTTAAACTTAGATAATTTGATTAATAAGCTACCAATAAAAACTTCAAATTGTACATCATTTTATGACTGACCAGATACATATGCACTACCAAAATAATTTAAGTTCATTGCTCCATATTAGTAATTTCTTAAGATAACAATGTAAACAATACAGGAATGTAACAAACTATTTTAAAATAAGCCAAAAACAAAACAGTAAATCGCAAGTCTTACACTGTTCGAAAATTGCTCCTAGCCCCGCCGAGCAAGCGTCGGTAATCAGCGTTCAACTGACCACTATATTGACGATTTTATTCATTAGGGTCCCGTAATCTAAGTGAAATAAATTACGTCTGGGTTAATTGATAGGGCTATAGGGGAGCCAGCGGCGCGTCACGAGTATCGAAGATGTTATCAGGAATAATGAGAACTGGTCGAAATATGGCGTATTGTGTGGTAAGATATTTGATAGCACCTGCTGGATGTGTCGTGAAATTATTAAAAAAGAAAGAAAAATATATTTATTCAGTAAGTAGGCTGTCGGGCACTTTTACACGTCAAAATCTACCTGCTCTTCCAAAGAGGAGACCACTGCTGAGAAGATGTTTACCAATACTGTTAGAAGGTATAGTCTTAAGGAATAACGTATCGTTTGTTCTAATTGGTTATAGATTCTGTTTCAGTTCAAACAAATGAAAGTCTTGCCGTATTAAGTATGTTTATCGTTGTCTAGTACCCATAGTACAAGCCTAGAGCTTAGTTTGGGACTAGGTCAATTTGTGTGAGATTGTCCCCTGATATTTATTTATTTATTATGTTAATAAATAAATGTGAATAAATCATCCGTCACTCTCGCACTTATCCACTGGTCAGAAAGTGACAGATGTTTTATCCACGTTTATCCATATATATCGATAAACACGGCCACCAACCAATCGCGTCATTGGTAGATCACGTCATACGGAGAGTCACGTGATCTACCAGTGACGCGATTGGTTTAAAAACTACACGAATAGAAACGCTAGTTAGCGATGGGCATCTCGGTTAAGGGCTCTGCTGTGATACATTTTGCAGTGGTAGAGCTACGCAGGAGTCATTGCTGTTATTCTTTCAACTTATTCAACTGACAATGGTAACTTGACACTTGCGCTCGTAAATATCATGTAGCGTTAAGGATCTATTAACTTGGCTGGCTTGCGCCGAAATGAGCTGATTTTTTATTTTTTGTGGAAATTATTTTATTCAAAATTCAAAATTATTTATTTTTAAACAAAGCTTTACTCTGATCTTGTCCATTACCCGGAACAGTTTCTTATAAAATTCTGGTTATCTATATGAAGTAAAACACCAGTTTTATAAGCTAATAAGCGTTATATGTTCAAAGTACACAAAACTACCCTCAAATAAGTCAAAAGTCAACCAGCCCACCTGAGGGTCAATCGGCGGCAATCGCTATCGCCCGCCGATCGAGGTTCGATTCCCGGGGGGTGTAATTAGATTGTTAGTCGCATGCGATACCAATGTGTCATGTAGTAAAGGTAAGCGGGTTTGATACTTGGGCGAAGGCAGTTCTAGATAAAAATAATATCTGAAAATAAACCACACACACAAATTGTTTTAGTTCCAATCTAGAATAGTTAGAATAAAAAAAAATTCATTTCAGGCTACGACGGCCATAATTACAAATACCATTTAAATAGCATTTTTGGCATAACTAACTCAATCTCTCGGGGGGGGATATTTTTTTTCTAATACGTACATCATTGCATCGTTGTTACACTGTGGCACTATTTGACTAACTTTACCAAGAAGTTTATAAATCAAGCTTTTGCCGTTTCGTCACAAAAATATTCGTTTGATTAAATTAGTCATCAATATCACCCACATCAACAGCAAGTATCAAAACGTGTTTATCAGCGTACAACCGATACATTTTGATGGCGATAAGAAAGTCAGTTGGGAATTTAATATACATAATTTCTTTTAACGTGCGCTAGCGCCGTCGTATATCGATCAATTTGCGGTGGTGTGCGTCTGTTTACATGTCATTTACCGCCATTTCATTTCAATAGAGAATGTATTTGGTATTTGTTTTCTGCTACAGTTATAGAACGGTTATTGAATGATAGGCAACGCGATGTGTAAAGTATTAAACATAAAAAATTTGGAATAATACAAACTTCTGTAGTAATGCGGAGGTAAACAAGAATGATTGTTCTAAATTTAAGTACCTACAGGAGTATGAGTGTAGCAGGACACAACAAGAATCTATTATTAATTGGGCGAATCAACTTTTTAAGGTACTCCCCGTTTTTCGAAATGTTTCACAAATTATATTTTTTTAGAAAAACTATTTATTTGCTAACGTCGTGGCTTACACGTTTATAAAATCAGACAAATAGGCTAACATTTAGAAAATTTTGTTCTAAAATAGTACAATTTTAAATAATAATATAGTTGGTAACGCAGGGGATGATGTTGTCCCCAGGTTTTGTATGAAAAATGTACCTTTTTCCCTGAGTTACCAGAGTTTTTCGAAAATTAAGAAATATTTGTCTTGAGGTGTCTAACATGTGGGATTTGTATATTTGACGGTCTGATTTTAATATACATAAATTATTATTAATCATAAGTCACCAGGAAAGTTCTAGTGTCGCTAAAGAAAAGGAGTACCTTAAAAGTGTGTTAAGGGTGTTAATTTGGTATTATTTTAATCTAAGTTTTCTCTGTTATTACGTTGATTAGCGATTTGGTCAAAAGTGTAAACTGGTCAAGTTTTTCTTTTATAAATAAACAAATAATGAGGCGGTAGCCATCTAAAATTACTTAAATATATTGTAGTTACTGTCACCATGTTAGTTAAACTAATTTTTCCATATGTATACAAGTTAAGTACGCAAGCTTTTTGTCAAATCTTCAAATAATAGGGATGATGACTGGGTAAAGAAAACGAAATTCTATTTAGTCCGTCAGTTAGATTATCAAAAAATATTAGACACGTATTTTTTTATTTGTCAATCAAACAAAAAATTACTAAGATTTATCTTAGTAATTTTTTACGCTTTAGCGCGTCAAAGTTCGGGAGTTGGGGCTCGTGGCGTCACTTCTGTGTAAAAATTGTACCAAGACGTCATGTGACACACGTGTCCAATACTTTTTGATAATCTACTTGATCGACAAAGAAAAAATAAATAGTCAACCTTATTAGATCTATATCCAGACAGAATATTCAGCAGAATCAAATAGTTAATAATATAAGCTATACAGCTTAGGCCTCGTTTACGGAGACGCGGCGCGTCGCGCGTCGCGTGCGGCGTGGCGTCTCGCGGCGCGTGGGACGTTTTTTCCGTTTATAGACAGGCGGTGCGTGCAGCGGCCCGCGTCATCGCACGCGCAAACACAAACATATGGCAATATACGATGTTGATCATAGAGATGCGAGACGGGAAAAGTGGCGGTGCCCGCCGCGGCGTCCGCGGCGGCGCCCGCGGCGGCGGGCGCCGCGGATCCTCAGTCGCGTCACACACATAGAGCTATAATAATATATATTAATATACCAAAATATATATTATATTATAGCTAAGCACCACACACGACAAAGATACCAAAATATATTTTACACGTCAAAATCTACCAGCGCTTCCCAAGAGGAGACCACTGCTGAGAAGAAGCGCCGCAAGAAACTCAACAGTTAGTCATTTTTTTAATAAAAAATATAACAATGTCACTACTTATTCTAGCATTATATAAAACTGTAAAAATAATATTAAATATCTGCGTAGTTTTGCAGGAAAACATGTCAGAATGACTACGAGAAAATTATATATATATATATATATATATATATATATATATATATATATATATATATATATATATATATATATATATATATATATATATATATATATATATATATATATATATATATATATATCACACAAAACAGTTTTGACATGTCTTCCTACATAAACCGTGTCCCCTAGACAAGATACAGCGTTTACATGATTTTTATGAGGTATGTACGAGTAGTAGGTAAGCTATTGAACATTAAACATTAGTTAATTTTCTGGTTTAGGCCAAGCATTTTTGTCCGTTAGATAGTCCTCGACCCTATAGTACGCCTTTGACATCAACGACTTTTTCAAGTAATTTTTAAGTGCTGGAAGGGGTAACTCTAAAACTACGTCGGGTAATTTATTATAAAAATGAATGTGAAATATGTATCTTATATTAAATTATTAAATAATGGGCTATTCAGATAATATTATATGTATGGTTTCTATAGCAGTGTGTGGGTGTACTGCACACTATTTGAACGAACGATATACAGTGCAAACTCTATATACATATAATAGCGACACTGAAGGGACTGCGCATTATATGGCGTTATTGAGAGTTGCCGTTAAATGGATTGAAGAACAATCAATATTATTTTACCATTATACTTTATATGAATTATTTACTAATAAAGTATAAAATATGATAACGTATAGATAATGCATAATAACCTAACGACGGTGTGCCAATTTGGTTTGCAGCAGGTATAACAGCCGAGGTAAACACGTGCAAGGTAATCACAATAAACAAAATAACGAATTTCTCAGAATCTTCGGTACGTTTGATGCCGAAAGTGTCGAGGTAAATACTAGGCTAGACAATAAAGCAATAAAATAATAAGCAGAAGAACGTACACAGCTGCAGTTCTTATTAATTTCGCCAACTTAGAAAGTACTGTTTATTGCTTGACGTATTGAAGTCGTTATTGAGTGGGAGTGATGCTACATAGAGTGTATCATTGTATGGACGACAAGGTAAAACCAACAAGAGTCAAGTAATTTCGACGTTTTAGGGACTTAGTCGTTAAATTGAGTGACGGTAATGTGTACATTTCGGTAACGAAGAGTGTTGAAAAAGGAACACCCTCTGTTTGCCCGAAATATACTAAAATATATCGTAATACACCGACCTATAATGTTTAGTATATAATCAAAAGTTGTAGTAGACATCCGTGTATAACCATGAAATACATCATAACCTATTTCTCTTATTGACCTATAAAGAGTTGCATATTCTCCCAACTTCTCATGTTCCGTTGCTGTAAACACTGGGCCACTTCTTATAATAAATAATTCACTTTTTAACATACAATTTTCTTCTAAAAAAAAGTCAATTATATCGTACTCCATTGCGACAGTGATACGTCTGCGTTGTGGGATTTCCAAATTAGACTGGCAGAAGGTTCCCGTCGCGGGCATCGCTTCATCGAGAATTGCCGCTGCGTGCGCCGCAGCGATAAACGCCGCGTGCGACGCGGCGTTGCCATCCGCGGGCTCCGCCACAAAATACGCTCCATTTCAAGCAAACGCGTGAAAACCCGCTTCTCCGTAAACGCACTTATACAACGCCATATGTTTGAATTAAATGCGGGCCGCGCCGCCCAACGCAACGCGCGACGCCCCGCGTCTCCGTAAACGAGGCCTTAGGATCGTAGTGCACTCAACAATTTACAGCCTTTACGCTATTTTCAATTAAACCCGTAATGGCGGACGGTCCGCCAATGCGCCGATTGTCTAATTGTGTAAAAGAGGGAGCTGGGAGCTGTGGCTGAGGGTAGGTCTGGTGTGACAAGAGGTGTTTACATTACCAGGCGTCTGTAATTGCAAAAATATCATTTTTAGGGTTCCGTACCTCAAGTGAAAAAAAAACGGAACCCTTATAGGGTCACTTTGTTGTCCGTCTGTCTCTCAAGACCCTTTTTCTCAGGAACCTACCCTACCAACTTCCCGTTGACTTCTAATCATGGAATTTGGCAAGAAACAATGTCTTATAGCACAAGTAAAGGAAAAAATCCGAAAAACGTTAATTTGTAGTTACATCACATAAAAAGATAATCCAATATAAACTAACACTCACTAAGTACGAGAGTACATACCTAGTGCGTGTCAGTTTATACTGGATATTGTTTCTATTGTATTCCCGTGATTTACGAATTATTAAAATACCTACAAATTTATGCGGAACTCTCAGTGCGCGAGTCCAACTCGCACTTGACCGGCTTTTTTAGACCAGCCGCACCTAGTTATTATTGCACAACTAATAGAGAATATTGAGAGTAATATATTGAGACCAAAGTCGCTGAGTTTTTATGTATAGTGAGGATCCTGTTGCTGGCTACTTTCCGGCGTCATCATGTCGGCCATAGACAAGATACAGTCATAAGTAACGCTAACGCTGTTCGGAAACTGTTAAACTGTCAAAACGCAGGCCTACAGATAGGGCTTATTGACAGGTCATCATCTTATAGTTTCAGTTTTGCTTCGCCATACTTTTTATTTAAAGAAAAATATACGTTTTAAACTTGCACTCATTCAAACATTAACAGAGGTATTATCCACTCTACAACCCCTTTCCAACCACACCCCTTCTGAAAAACTTTCATTTTAATCGTTTAACATTACACGCTGAACCAAGTTCGCCTGCACTCGAACCCTAACGAATATTGGTACGATAATTGTTTAATTGATTAAGTTAATTGTTATCCGGAATTTATTGAACTGCCGGTTGTGTTGAAACTGGAAATTTTCGGAAACTTTGAAATTTGGAGCAAGTATTGAGCAAGTTTTACAACATGGCGGGGTTTGATCACGTTGTAGAGATATACACAAACTGGTGTCATGAACTGTAATAGAAAAATTTTCGTACTAATATTATTTGTTTATTTATTACGCTTCCACGGCTAATGCCAAACCGATCTCGATGAAATTTGGCATAGAGATAGTTTGAGTTCCGGGAAAGGATATAGAATACTTTTTATTCCAGAAAATTTTACAATTCCTGAGAAAGCAGCGATAAAAGACTTCTACAGCGTTTAAAACTTATGAAGTCTCATTATAAGACACCTACATTTATAAGTGAATTTGAATTATTTAACAAAGGTGTTAAAGAGAATCGGTGAGACTCGTCTCAGCGTTTGACATATTTTAGAGAAATCCTTCCTTAGCCGTAATGAGTGTCATGTTTACTACGTAGCGTCGACAAAACACTACTTACTGTATTCTTCTATTTAAAGTTATAGAGAATGCTTTTTAGACTTGATATTGGCGTTAGATGTTGCTTGTTTTTTCGAAGGTAAGACATAATCTTCATCATCTTGATGTCAGCTGGAACAAGTCCACTGCTGGACACAGGGCTTCCCCAAAGATCTTTCCCACATTGTGGGAGGCCTGCTAACCTACGTCTTTCCACCCGGAATACTTACAAGAAATTAGTCCCTGATTGGGCGCCAAATAAAATTTCTTAAGATCTCCAAATTTTCTGATGTTTCTAGCGGTGCAATAAGGAGAATACAGAAATACTTACCGCCGCTTGCACCAGCTACGTTAAATATGTTTAAGTCTTAAATCAATTTAAGTTGTGTCAAAATGTATGGAATTGTCATGTCGTTGAATATGTTTAAGACTTAAACATATACTATTATAGTAGTAGTTTTATAGTTTAATATTTTTTGAGCACAATAACTTACTAACTTTTGCCTGCAACTTCGTCTGCGTAGAAATGGTTTATTCATCAAAAATTCATTCATTCAGCTGTTTTTGCGTGATTGAAAGACAAATATCTAAATATTCTAATTAACTCCAAACACCCTTACAAATACGTCAATTTTTATTTTTTATTTAACCGAAAAAAAAACAGAAATTGACAAACAATACGCTGTCAAAGCCGCGTCTGCTGGCGCTCCCACACATCTGCACTCCCAAAGAGTAGCGACGTGTAAAATCTGCATTTCTTTGAGATGCACTTGTCCCGCGTCACCCCCTTGAGAGGTTCTACTTTCGCAGGCTTTGAGCGAGTAGGTTTTGTTAGACTACCTAGGTTTTGTTCTAGCTGTGTTTTAGCGCTGGATTTGTTATTTGATTACAAGATGGTTTAGGTTTAGGTTTAGGTGTATTGACATGACAAAAATTACAATATAAATTTGCATTACATGTCAAAATTAAAAGAGTTCTTATCATGATTAGAAATGAGACATTTGCAGAAAATACTAGGCATAACGCTGGGCATCAGAGCCAAGTCGGATGTCCAATTGAAATCAATAGATCTTATATTTCCTCGTTTGTCGCACAGTGTGTCTTTGTCGTTACATACTAGTTAGAAAGTGATATCCGAGCGACAAACATGTCACGATCGAGTTCCAGAATGTTTCTTGGGGATATTTGAGAGATACGAGTATCTCAGATTCATAATCAGATGTTTACGGACTTGGCAAAGTGTTGGATGATTTTTTTTTGGAATTTAGAAATAGTTGGTTTTGTTATTTCTACACATTTTTACACAAATTAGAAGTACCCAATTGGTATTGTTAAGCGTTAGAAGAAAAATCCTTAACAATAGTACGGCCAATGACTTCAATTGTTGGGCTACCATAGAACCCGAGAAATAAATTACATCATCATTAAGTTAGGCTATTATTAGGCTTTCTGCGTCAAGGTTCTATGTGGGTACACAATAAAAGTTGTTGACCGTTATTAATCACAAAATAAATTATAGTTTTATAATTCTTGCTCCTGTAAATGCAACTTAACAAATAAACTGTGAAGTGATTTTGGCTAAACTTATTAGGAAGTGAAAACAAATGATTATCGTTACAATTTATACGATTGACTGAAAGCTGCAGACACACCAACTACAATATGACGTATATATAAAAATGTCTCGCGTCTGTCTGAAGGGCCATCGAGTTGCAGTCTGTACGAGCTGTCAGCTGCCACTTGGAACGGACGGATAGACAGCGTTTATGTGTTGTTTATTATACCTACAATATACTCGTATCATTCTAGAAAAAAAAAAGCTCTAAAATAATTGTTAGTGTAAAGATAGTCGATTCTTAGTGCATTAACTGCGTCCAATCCGAATCCGAGAAGTGTCGGTCCGAAGTAGATATTAAGAAGTAGAAGTGTAGGTACTATTTGTATAAGAAATCGGATGATGGAATTCGGATCTAGTGAACAACCTCTCACAAATAGTACTACTGCTACCTCAGACCAACATGTCTCTGATTCGGATTCGGACTACAACTACATACGAATACAAGTTAATTTTTACACAACTATTATATACCAAAAGAAAAGATACTTCAATAATACTTTTTCGATTTCTGGAAAACTCAATTGAAACTCATCTCTCAATACGCATTACACGTTAGATCGTAAATAGGTTAACCCCCACTGGCCAGAAAGGGAAAGTATCAGATTCTTTACTAGCAGTTGCATAACAGAAGACCTTGCACCTAGAGAGAATAAGTTTTATAAAAATGTAATTTTTATTAACACACTTATGTTGCTGTACTTGTAACACTGATTGTCCAAAAAGTCGAGTAAAACGAGTCCAAATTTGACTTTTGAATTTGATTAGCCATTGAAGAGTTCCTCTGGCCACCTTCCGTCTCCTTCATCATACCAGCTCGATGGTACCATATTATTGTATTGCCATTGGAATAACATAAGTATGCAAAATTTCAAGTCAATCCGACAACTGGAAGTAGGTTAAAATCGACTTCCAATATTTGATTATATTGTTAGTTACTTAGGTCGGAGTTCACCAACCAATTTAACGGACTGTTAAAGCCTAATCGGCTGTTAGTCAATACATTTTGACAGCCGTCAGACCTCAGCCTGTTTAAATGTTGGTGAACACCGACCTTAGTTTGTTAATTTGTTATTTAGTTACAAGTGAAGTTGATATAAGTGTGTTAAAAAAGGAACTAAGTGTTGATTATGACCTAAGTTGTATGATTTTATGGTTCTTACTTTACCATTCAAAATTGGTTAATTTAGTTTCTGACCATAACCCGGTTTTTTTGAGGCTCAAGAATTAAAATAAACGTTTAAATACTTTTTTTAAATGAAAAATGTTTATTTATTTGTTCCTTTGTATATTTGTATCGGAGAAGAGTTATTGTGGGCGCGCCCCCGAAGGTATATGAAAAAATAAAAATAATTTTGGCAACATTATAAAGTTCAGAAAAAAGAGGCATTGCCTGACACAGCTAGTAAGAAACAAATACCAAGTGGCATTCTTTCAAAAACGCTACTAGATAACATTATAAATAACGTTACTTAACAGTATACATTTTAATGTTATTTGGTACAGTAGTTTTATTATAATGTTAATTTTAAAAATAGCCCGAGGCTTGTTAATTACTAGATGATAACATAATAAATAACTTTACTTAACGGTAATTTCATACAATTATCATTAACTACCGTTAAGTTAAAGTTAAATACTGTTTAAAATAACGTTAAATCAAGCTGATAAAATAACAGTAAAATATTAACAATATTTTGCTTTTAACGTTACCTCAATTTACTGGTATAAATAACGCTAAAATATATTAACAAAATTTTAACGATATATTTTGCTAACGTTAACTGTCGATCAGCGAGTAACGTTAGAAACATTTTAACGTTAAATCAAGCCCCGCCTACCAAAGCGTTCTTGCAAAGGCAAGATAATGATTTACATAGTTATAGATAAAAAAATGATTTAAATACATATAAAAAAGTCCCAGTAGCAAATCGTGTGAAAATATATAACCGTAGAAAAGTTAGAATGCATATCTATACCGTTTAATTAGTCTCCGCTGGTTTAAAATCAGGGTTTTAAATTAGTCGTCTCCATGTGCGCCAATTCGTATTATGCTAATGCCACACGGACCGACGGCTGCTTTTTAATATATATTAACTCTATGTGAGTGTCCATTAGTTGTATATAGGATTGCGTATCGTTAAGACCAGATATCATTTTAACGAAGGTTACTATCTTATATAAAAAAGAAAAACAAGTAATAATTAATGAATATGCTATAGCAGATGGCCTGTAAAGCTCTGGAAAAATACTAGTAGTTTTGCCAGGTTAGGTAATAAATATTAGGCAAGTAACAGGATGTAATGTATCCCAAAACTACGCGAGACTGATTTAACCCCCAAATTTTTTTAGACGAATAAACAACACCCTGTATATTCCAACAATCCGCCATTGTTTCTGTGTGCTAGTAAAGTTTAGACAGTGTATTGATATTAAACAATAACTTAAGCTACGGGAACCCAGAAAAATAAGTTAAGGAACTTTATTAAAATAACCCTGTCCCACTTCTGCGTAGGTAAGTATCCTAAGCGACTACACTGCCCTTTGGATCTCCTCCTTTATTTCTACCTGAGACCTCTTTTATAATCGAAAGAGCTATATTAGCCGGATTTACACCTCTATTAAAGAACAAGGTTCGAACTATGATTATTAGTTGTAAACTTGAGATATTTAATATGAAGTGAAAGTTAATAGGCCAGTACTTTCGAGATAGCCGGTTTTGTTTACAAAATGACGTTAAACCATACTATACATCAACTTAGCTAGTAGCTACAGGGTCCCATACTAAGTACTTAGTCGTAGTTAGAGAAAAACCTCTTAAAAGTTTATTAAAAAGTCCGAACCGATCCCAGGAAGTCATCAAGAAGCCAAGAAAGAACCTCCCCCGCTGGGACCAAAGATCCTTGGCAAAGCGAACGTTCGCAGAAAACCCAAGAGTTCTAAAAAGCAAAACTGTACACGGCTCCATCTGAAACGAATTAATTACACCAATTCAGTATTCCGCGAACATCGAAAGCCACCACAAATAATTCACACTCACAAATAAACACATACACGCTCACCTATATACAAATCTAAATCGACCACGTAAAATTCATGTAGAAAAATGTCAATAACGCGCACACTAACGCAACGCTTTGCGGAAAAATACAAAACAGAGGCACGTTCCACGCACACTTGGATGAGCCACTCGTACACGCGCGAAATCTTTCGCTGGAGAAATATGTATTGCGTCTATATAGGAGTAATCTTTCACAGTCACGCACACTGGTGTAGTGCCGTATTTTCAGTACCGATCGCAGCACTTGTGGGGTTTTTTCCCGGGTGTCGCTGTGTGGGTGCTCACACGGTGGGGGTGGGGGGCATACATTTTCAGGAAGGCTAGAGCGTCACAGGCGTCTTTCAGCGTTCCGAAGCTGCACACATCGCCGACTATCGGCGAGACGAAGAAGCAAAGAGTGGGACAGAGTAGGTTGAGGACACAGATTAGAATTTATTTATTTTTAATGTCGTAGAGATTATTAAGTGTTGACGGATGGGTAAACGGTGGTTAGAAACAAACGGCTTGTATGTTGATTTTTTAAATTATTTTAGCATCATTGCAATAGCGATACTCAAATGAGTCTGAAATAATAGATATAATTAATAAGTCGACGCCAAGACTTCAAATTTAATGTTTAAACATTGTTTTTTCAAACACAGACAACGGTTTGTGTGTTGTTGATTGCTTAATCAATTGTCTTGTCTATTATTGACTAAACATAAAAAGCAAGCATTTCTACCCAAGTTTTGAAGTTTAACCTATTCTAACCTAGTCGTATAGGTATATCACAAATTAATAACTCATTAACCTTTCTCAGATTTCAAAATATTATTTTCTCGAGCAAAATGAAAACAAAAGCTACAGCATGTCTTAAAATCTAAGAAATATTTTCTCAACAAAATCGAACGTAACAGGGTCATCCTTTCCCTCTCCGCCGTACTCTGTAGCTTCGGGTGCCCAGATCAGATGGGAGAGCCCCCCCCCACCCCCCACCCGTATATGTTCGGAAAAATGCCTTACGATAGCACCCACCCGGTTTCAAGTTTCCAGAACATTGTTGGTCTTTAAATACGAGAAATAGTAATTTGAATTTTTCACGGGAGGTAATGGATCTTGGTAATGTTGGTGTAGGAGATTTTTAGGATACGTATTAAAAAAAGTTATATACTCAATTCTATCGGTATTTTAATGGAAATGGGATATTTTTCGGATAATTCTATTTATTTTTTTTAGAAACCTGGATCTTTTTAATTTGTGTTAGATACACAATGAAAGGACCTATCCCAAGACCATCTGACAAATATCGTCTGTCAGTAACAATAATTCAGTTCAGCTCTATTAATAGCGAAACTCATCTTTGAACTTTCTCTAAAATATGAAGCAGTAACTGTAAATAAGTAAACCCAACTCGAAACTCGTTATCGGCGCGCGAAACACCCGACACCTCACAAAGAAGGAAAATCCACTAAATAACCTCCTTTGATAACGAAAGAGTTGCGCAGAATACGTTGCATTTTAACAAGTTTAAAATACTTTATGCATAGACATTACAGCTTCGGGTACCGTCGGAATTCCCGATGTAAAGCAGCAGCCAATAGCGACGGCCAATTTGAATATAGAACGCCCGAGCGAAATTTATAACGGACACACGGAGCTTAAATGTTCCGTTCGTTCGGAATTTTTGAGCGGAAATTTCACGTTTCGAATTCTGAATTTCGGAATTTTGAACATCTGCGGTTCTGGGGCGGGATTTATTTCGTAGTTCTGGAATGGTAATGTGTGAGTCCGGGCTTAGAGTGGATCTATGGCGAACGGCGGGCGAGTTTGAACGTTTATCATGTAGACTCTTAGTTCGGGAGGTGATTTTTTGATGTAGTTTTTAAACAGAAGTGAAGAAGCGAAGCGGATTGTGATGGTTTTAGAAAGTTTTCAAACTTAGGTACTGTCAATAATAATGTTACGAATTCTGAGACTCGGCCAGATTTCTGTGTTGCAAAGCATAAGGCTTGGTCACCGAGTATTATTGCTTTTAACGCATTTGCCGTCGTCCTTTGGCCCAGGCCTTTCCACAGGTGCCGTTTCTTTTTTTTAAGGAGCTCGCATACTGTAAAAACATGTCTCTGTGTTTCAGGGCATTTAGTAAAAACCTTAAAAACATTGTGTAAAAACAAATTTGTCAATTTATTTATTACTAATTTATTACTACTAGCTTTCCGCCCGCGAATTCGCCTGCTATATTGTATATTTTATCTTATTTTAACTTACGAAAGTACTGACACTTTCGAACGTTAAAATATAGCCTATGTCCACCCGGAAAGTCCATTCTAAATGTTGGTGGAAGAATTTTTTAAATCGGTCCAGTAGTTTTTGAGTTTATTCGTTACAAACATACAAAAATACAAATATTTCCTCTTCATAATATTAGTATAGATTTCAAATATCATTTATCAACATATCCAAATAGTATCTTAATCTTTTAAATCAGACTCTAAAAGAGTAACATTATGAACTATATAATTAATAAACCTTTGTAAAATTATCCTACTGACAAAAACGAAATAAAAAATTCTCAACGTTATAATTTCCAAGCGTTCTTAGAAATACATATAAAAACTAGTTTCAACATTGTATAGAGGAAATTGCACCAATACACTGCACCTGGGCAGCCCCTCCCATCCCAGGGGGGGTGATATCAAGCACCACGGTACGTGTTAAGCGATTTCGAGGATATATTTATAGTGCCATGAAAGGAATTTTAATTCCAAAGGGTGTTTAATTTTCTTATTGAGTCTTGAGTTATGTTTTGATGTGGGAGTTTCTCTTGCTTACAACGTAAGATTTTATTAAGTAGTAAATGTGTCCAAAAAATTCAAGGCACTAGACAAGGAGAGGGCTATCTTTATTTAACAGATGAATTTACTTGTCGATTATGAAACAGGGCCTTATTTTAGTACGACGCTCACTACTAAAATAAGGGCCTGTATCACAATCGACAAGTAAATTCATCTGTTAAATAAAGATAGCCCTCTCCTTGTCTATTTTCAAGTGTAAGAAAGGGAAAGGGCTTAAGTTATTTCACAGATATGTTTTACTTGACGATTGTGAAACAGGCGGTAAGTATACTAAATTATTATAAAATGATGGAATTGTACCCAGTGACAGGGTACAGTGTTGTTTGTTTCTTACCACATTAGGTACATAATCCTTTCCAGATATAATTTAACCGGTACTTATTCCTTATCCAACCTCAATATTTTTCTGGTTATGAAGGTATCCCATGTTAATTTTTTTTGCTTTTTAAAGTTTTGCAGAGACAACAAATTGCCAAATGCAAATGCCAGTTGTCTATGGTAACAAAGGGATAGTAAAAAAGTTGTCCTAATAGAACTGGTTCTTTGGATACTAAAATCTCATATCCAGTTTTAGGCAAATGTGTTGCTGAAATGTTGTTAGTACTTAAATACTAAAACAGTCTCCGTCCCCGTAGATACTCCAATAAGATATTCCTTCGCTTATACAATATAAGCACGGCCATCTTTTGCCCCTGTGACGTATAAAAATGGCGGGTCTTACCGAGTAACGTTCTAGAAAGGATCCAGTTCTAGTTATTTATCTTTTAGTAGTTTTGTTACTGAGAGCGCCGGTGGTCTAGTGGTTTGAGGTGGCGGCGCATGATCGCAAGGTACCGAGTTAGATCCCCAGCAGCCGCCGTGTACTAAAATTTTTTAACTCAAGAACAGTTTCTGAATGCTTTTTATTTCGCTAACTCAATATGTAAGAAGAGTGTACAATAAATTCCAAAGGATCTAAATGTTTAAGTAAGGCTATCACCACCGTAGGTCGCCTTTATCGCGATGGATAAGTGTTGATAAAGTATCCGTCACTCTCACACATACTGTCCACTAAGTGACAGATGTTTTATCCTCGTTTATACACATAATAAACACGACTGTAATACGCACCTGCGTGCACAGGCTATCTAGCCTGTTTGCTCGTTTGCCTTGGTACTCAAAAACAACTCGAAAATATTTGCAATCTCAGTCTACAAATGCGTTGCCAACTATGAGGAGAAAACGTTCATAACTGGACGTACTATTCAATAAAAATTATATTCCTCAAAACGTATACCATCTTTTATTCGCCATTCACGAGCAACCAGTTACAGCTAGCTCACAGGCTCACATTTTTAAATTTCGAACTTCATTTGAACTAAGACCTACCGGCATCCATAACAATATTATAAAGCATTATGTGGGTACTCCTTAAACTTATCTGTTTAGTTCTAGCGTAGCTCATGCCGAACAAGTGTTCGAAACAAATAGGTATTAAGTATGTTTAACCTTCAAACGCTTACTCCGTTTTGTTTCTATGCGATGCGATACTGTTCAAACTAAACAAAATGTCCAATACAAAAAGGCATTAAGGGTGTTCAGACTATATACAATTTTACTTCCTTTCGGTATTGAAGTGGAGCATAGTTCATTCTTGCTAGTGCAAGCTGGTTTATGGAGGTATAAAGTAGGGGGGAGCTTTGATTTTATTTAAAACAAGGTGAGAATAACTCACAGTTAGCGGGAATATTGAAAAATTTCAACGCGGAGGTTTTGTTTCCTGCGAGTTTGCTAAGATTTTAAAATTTTGGATGTATGGTATGGTAAATGTAGAATTTAAAGTAAAATATGTGAAGTTATGTATGATGTTAAGTTTTTATTTTTTAATGTAATACCTAACAGTATTTTAATGTAGTAAATAGGGTTATTTAAAAGGCAATCACTTTATAAAATTGTTATCAGTAATTACAACACAGTTTGATTCTCCGTTAGGGGCACATAATTATGTGTGTTGTGTACAAGAGTATGAGTTTCTGAGTCATGGATGATTTGTGTATACTTAGTAAGGTTTTTAAATATTAATATTTTTAATGCTTATATATACCTATCGTTGTCTAGCATCCATAGCACAAGCCAATAATTTAGTTTTGAACTATAACTATAGTTTTTTTATTTGTGCCAAGAAGATAATTACTAAAATGCTTTAGAAAAATATTTTACAGCCAACAGTATACATACATAATATGTATATTACAACTTGGAACTGAAATTAAGACGCTATATTTCATTAAATCCTCTCACGAAAATGGATTCGCTACCGGATGAATCATACAAAATGACAAACAGACTAACTTTACAAACATCGTATCTCACACACCCTTATTATTGCAAAAAGCGACCAAACTGCGCGCAGAACAAAGTTTAAATTTCATGCAAATGCAAAAGCACTAGAGTTGGGACGTAGAAATATCCCATTTCATAAAACTACCGATATGACGTCAAAACAGCGTGAAAAGGAATTCGCAGCAGCGCCATCTGCAGGAGATTTTTAGTGGCGCATCACTATTAAATGTAAAATATTATATCGGAAGCTTGTGTAGTGATGGGAAAGAGGGTTATCGATGTGGGAATTTTGTTAGCTTATAAGTTGTGGAAAGCAGTGTATAAACTTACAGGTTTAACAGATACGATTTCTTTTGCGGTAGGTACACAATTTTCTTATATATGTACTTTTAGCTCATTTTGACATTTAGGAAACAAGAAGTCTAAAAAATGAAAGTAGTACTTTCATTCGACGTCTATAGCCGTCATGGTTGACAGCGCAATATAGACCTAAGTGTATTGTGAGGAAGGTTGACGTTAGCTATGGTGTGGTGTCTTATATATCAGACTACGGCGGTCAAAAGGTTAATAAGTTTATAGCAAGCTAAATAACAAGCCAGTCGTTAAATAGTAGGTAATCATCGTAGCCCATAAACACCTGCAATACTAATTAAAAATCCCACGATCGAAGCCTTTAAAGAATGAATAGAATAACGCATAAATGGGAAAAAAATAAAGTTAGAATTGTTATTATGATTGGCTCAAGTGATTTTAATGAAACGTTGCTAAGAACCACTAAGTTACAAGTTTTCAAATAAAACAATCATATTAAAATCGGTCAACTCATTCGCGGCCTGAATGATGACAGACAAATTAATACAAACACACTTTTTTCTCGGGGAATAAATAAAGATAAACGGGGGTATAAGAGATAAATGAGTAAAGTGGACTCGGTCAGAGTCCAATCAGTCTTCACACAGCGTAGAAGGCTTTCCAGAAGTCCAATGTTCTTCACGTAAGACATCGATATCTATAATTTTATCGACATTAGTGCTGTTCGGGATCGAGTGCCTCGTGCGAGTATATCGGACTGCCGTGCGGTCACGCGTACACTGAGAGCAAGCCTCGGTCTATAATTTGGGCTGGTAGCCCTAGAAAATATTAAGCATGCTTAGGAAATGCAAAACCCGTGTTTAGGTTTGTATTTCGAGTAAGTTTATGTTTGTATTAGCGACTTTAAAAATAAATTTAACAAAAACACTAAAGTGATTTTTATTGTATTTGAAAAGTCCTCAGTTTCTCTAAATTAAGCTCAGTTATATTCCCAATTCTGACTCTAACCACCTGTTTCACAATCGTCAAGTAAAGCATATCTGTCAAATAAATTTAGCCCTTTCCCTTTCTTACACTTGAAAATAGACAAGAAGAGGGCAATCAATAACCGACAGATGAATTTACTTGTCGATTGTGGTACAGGCCCTAAATCTCACTACACTTTATTTAACCAGTAACTTTTCTTCCTTGTCATTTTGTGCATCCCACTTCTGAGAAAAGGCTGTCCTCTTTTCTTCCAATTCTCCTTATCCTGTGAATATTCCGACCAATCTCTTCGGAACAGTTCCTGATCGTCCAGCCGTCTCCATGAGAAGAAAACTTAGGTACCTACTCTTCTAGTCTCCAGAGTATAAGAATCGGTAGCCGTTTTTGCCCATCATTCACTATAAACTAGACAGAGGTGCTCGCACAGTCCCACTTTAGGCTATTGACTTCGAAATAATTAAATACTTAATTAGTGGAATAAACTCCCTGTGTACCTCGTCGCGCCCGCACGACTGGCGAATAGCGAATATCTAGTGGTGCGATACTCGATCTAAGACCGAAGCTGAAAATTCTGACTCGAATGTTCTGTTAAAAACACCATTTATAGTCGAGGGACCTTCAAGAGACGATTAAAATCTTTTCTCATTCTTAACTGATGTCATCAATGTGGTTCTACCAAAAATGTAATGTCATGTAGAAAATAAAGTGTCTATCGACAAAAATATCTTATGCTAGTTCATCAATGTTTTTGGATAATACACAACCGTAGAAACAAAAGTTGTCTCCCCTGATCCAGAAAGTAAAGGACTTTGAAAACGATTTTTTTGGTTTAAGATATAGCCGCGTAGTGGGAGTCCGGTGTAGTTTTGGCCTGCGTCGAAATTATATGAGTTAAAAACTCCCAAGTCGTTAACTATTAGGAACAGAAGGGACAATGTTGACCCTAAACCTGTGTATAACCCTTTCAAGTCCTTAAATGTACGAACAGTTAGGTAGTTGCCAACAGTACCTACTGTAGGCATGATTCTTTGCACGAAAATTAATAAACTGTTACAATGTGAAAAAAAATGGTTCTACTTATTAAAAAGGCCATTTCTTCAATCGTACTATGCATCTTATCTTGTTCTACTAGTCAGTTGTCTGCTTAAAACATTTCAAGAAGCGTTATAAATGTGTTCTACAAGTTCTTATTTCAAAAATAAAAACTTAACATTTGAAAAAAGAACGATTTAAAACTCAGTGGCGGCTGTCTGCGTCGAACGGGCTCGACGTAGGAAAAATATTTTTCCATTTTAAATAAGTAGGTACGGAAAAGCACATATATTTGTGTTATCTAGTTCGTTAAATATTAGTACTTACCTACTGAATACTGGGGATTGCGAACTTTTTTTATTAATAGCTGAGTAATGA
Source organism: Tortrix viridana (assembly GCA_963241965.1). Classification (NCBI taxonomy): domain Eukaryota; kingdom Metazoa; phylum Arthropoda; class Insecta; order Lepidoptera; family Tortricidae; genus Tortrix; species Tortrix viridana. The sequence goes on along the minus strand of OY725191.1, from coordinate 2,816,507 downwards.
GAATGTTCGCTTGATTCAGCTGGGTTTTAATGGAATGCTGGCCAGTTAGATATATGGCTTTTGAAAAAAGAATGATGTATTTTATTGGGAAAGTTTTTCAATAGTTAAAAAAAAAGGTTGTACCTTTTATCCTAGTTGACAGATTAGGTAAGTACTATGATAGAATTTAATAGGTATTGATAATGTTAGTTACGGTTATGAAGGCAATAGATTATAGACAGACAATTATGTAGGTATACCTACTTTTTATCTTACTTAGGGCCGATTTCCGTTTATTGTAAGTATATGAAAGAAAATTATTATTCTAATTATGAAAGTATTATTAGGAAGCTGTTCGACATTGCACTGTATATAACATCACTACCACTTTAAAATGTATTGACGAATCTGAATACAACATGCATACAAATAAAATAGACAGATGTAACACAGTTAGCATCACGAGTTCCAAATTTAAATACAAGTGCTTTATCATTGACCGATCGCCGGCCGCCGCGTTACGAATCAAACCAATACCTACCGGCCACACGTCAATCGCGACACGATAAAATACCTATCGATACGAAGGCGTGCACACGTCCAAACGTCGAACGTTCGTAAATATCGGTTCGAGTGTGCGCCGCTCTGCCCAATGGCACGGAACCGATCAACCAATCAGAAGGCTGCATCCATTCTCAATATTATACGGCCATTTTACGTCGACCTCCGATCGCATTATCAACACCTATTTTCCCTATCGGTTTTAACCTGATCAGGGGGGCGCGGGAGGTCTTTTTATGTTGGTTTGGAAAGCCAAAGGCTTCGATACGCCATTGGCTATTGCGTAGGTTTCACGTCACGTAGATTTTCCACGTTTTTTCGCGTATGTGTCTACGGAGATAGGTAATGGTTAGGTATTGATTAGTGGGCGCGTAAATGTATTGAATATTGCGCTTGTGTGTATATATGTGATTACTTGTCTCTGTGTGTGTTTAGTTTACGTGAACTAGACAGTACTACGTCATCATGGTTGAAATATAAGCTTCTGTTGAATAGTTTACTAATAAATAGGTATCTATCTATATTAGATATATTTTGTATGTAAGTAAATCTGGAAGTCTAAAACCGAATATTCAATTTAGAATTTTGCATTATTTACGAAGTTATTGGTTATATTGAATGCTAAGAATTTTCAACTGTAATAATTATTGTGATAAACATTGATTTACCAATTAGACATTCAGAAACATTGTTTTACGCGCCGTAATTGGATTTTTAATTTAAATATACTGTTTTGTTTATTTTCAACATAAAATATAATTCAAATTAATTCGTAAAAGTTAAATAAGTACCTACGTAGGTTTTTTAAAACGCCTCTTTAGGATTCCACATGTTTTTTGACGTCAATAATTAGTCGTTTCTAATAAACGAGAACTAACCTCTTTTACTATATTCAAATATATCCAAGTGACTAGTTTCCTCCTCCCTATAAATTCCTAGATTTCCCCCTATAAAATGTCAGTCTTTTTCACTAGTATTCCAATTTATGTCAAGCAGGGAGAACCACCCCCCACCCTAAGATCGGTCTCGGCAAGTAACATAATTTCCGGACACCCTGTATAGCTAAGTCACCGGAAGACTTTCTAGAAGCTTCGATCTAATAGGTACTTGTTTTTGAATCGAATAAATATAGGGTGTTGTTTTGTTTTGTACACTAAATTATATTTTATGGTAAAGTACTTTACGTCAAGTCAACAGGATGGAAGAAAAGCAACGAATGAAGCTGAGAGGTTTAAAGTCTTATATAAATAAATGTTAAAGATTAATTTTGCAAATTTAGCTTATACAAAATCAAACTGTGTCATTAGCAATGACTACCATTAATGTCACTCCTTCGATAAACTTAATAAACCACACACAAGCCATTAAAACGTACCGTCTAAGTTTAGCTACTTATTGAACTTTGGTACTGTAAACATTGCTTACGGAGAAATCTCTAAGATCAAGTAAATTCACCTCCCCTTTGAAACTCGGCTTCATATATCAAAAATCTCAAGCAAAATGGGAGCTATTCCTAGACCGATACTATTCCAATTTCTGTCCCCCTACCTAGGTGCCGGGGGGGCAGCTGTCGTCTCAACATAGACTTTTCTTTTTGCCACCCGCGTATATTGTGTACTAGAGTTTTCGTGCGGATTTGCTTTGCACATTTAAGTTTGTATTAGCAAATGCTTTAAATCTTCGATCGAAAACGTGAATGTTGATAATGTTATAACAACAAAAAACTCCAAATTCTTCTTTTTTTTTAATTCGTGTCAGTGTCGGATGATCTCTTTCTCTTTCGCTTTCTATCTAGCGTCTAGCCAAGTGTCACACGCACCGTAGCGTTTCTGTTCGTTTCGTTTTTAAACCACTGGTAGATCACGTGATACGATAAGTCAAGGCTCAGAAACGCTACGGAGCGTGTGGCACTTGGCTATGTTCTCCAATTTTTCCAACTAATTAATTGTTTTTGGGGCATCAGTGACTGCCTATCACGTGTCCCACTAGCTTTGTGCCCACTGTTAAAATTAAATGGAGACGTTATAACAGACATTTTGCTTTAAATATCTACAATATTATGTGAAAAAATCATTTTACAATTGGGTAGATAAAGTTTTTGGAAGAGGTGTAAATTATATTTTTTTTCGATAGTCGTCATCCTTAAGATCAAGAAACTGCAGCTCTTTTATTTTTATTTCCTCTAATATTTTTAAAATATTTTTTTTAGTTATTAAGTTGACATTTGTAAACTTTAATGACCGACAAGCTTGTTGCCTTTGTACTTAATGAAAAAGAAAAAAAAACTGTCACTTCTATAATATCTGTCATTGTCAAGTCAAGGCAGGGGGCACACTTAGAATGGTTCCCATTTTCATTGACGGTAGCGACCTCTGGAGTGTTGATGAAAATACAAAACGTCAACTGTCAAACATGTGTCCGTCCAATGTCAGTCAGTCAAGCGTTGTCTGTGCGGAAATGCGTTTCTCTGAGTTCTCTCATTATTAAATTTATTGCTGAATACTTTGTTACTGTGACACCATAGAACCGCGTCATAATAAAGTGACATACTGAGAGGCACAAAATAGACGTCACTTTATTATGAAACGGTTCTATGGAGAGTCGCAAAATAATGTTTCGGTGGTAAACTGTACATGCCTAGGTACGTATATATAGTATAGCTTTAGTTCAACCACAACTCTCTAGGTGGCAGCACTTGTCATACATTAAAGTTTGACAGATATAGAAGTGAGTTTATTTTTCTTTTTCCTTAAGTACGAAGGCAACAAGCTTGTCGATCATTAAAGTTTACAAATGTCAACATAATAATTTAAAAAAAAAAATCTAAAATATTAGAGGGAATAAAAATAAAAGAGCCGCAGTTCCTTGATCTTTAGGATGACGACTATCGAAAAAAAATATAAATTACACCTCTTCCATAAACTTTACCTACCCAATTGCATTAACATTAAAATCAAAGTTTGGAACACAGGGCCTAGTGTAAGTTTTGCAACGTTTTTACGTCTAGATCGCGTTTGTGTAAAAGTGTCACTTTGTATGGAACTGTCAAATGTTTCGAATACGCGCCGCTAGGGGCGCTGTCACATTCTCATTCTAATAAATAGATAGTAAACGCAAACGCAAACAAGGCATTTTAAATAACGCACAGCTTAGACTAGGCCCTCAGAGCATGCGTTGCCGTATACTTTAAAATAAAAAGTAATTTTCCAGATTGTTAATTAAAATACAAAGAAATCTACAAGTTGACAAATCTTCCTCGTTTTATATAGCTGCGCGATATTGCATCGCACCTAGTTGGATTTCTAGTTAACTTTCAGTTCAAATTGAAATTCCATTAAGGAGATTGCTTTTTACGCCGACGCCATCGCCGGCGTTATTATGTTATGTACTGTACTTAAAGATTATTTAAAGTTGACTCGTGTTATTTAAAGAAGCATCCTGTATTTAAGGAATTTTAATATGTAAGTTGTCGCGTATTATGTCGTTTAAATATTTTAAGAATAAACATTTTGAGGAGTATTTATAAAAGTGTCATGAAAGATTTTTAAAGCCTAAAGACGTCCACTGCTGGACATAGGCCTCCCCCAAGGTTTGCCACAAGGACCGGTCCTGCGCCGCTTGCATCCATCGGTTTCCCGCAATCCTAACCACGTCGTCGGTCCAACTTGTTGGAGGGAGGTCTGGCCACGCTGCATCTTGCCGTGGACGCCTCGATGTAATCGAGAACTCTTCGGCTCCAACAGCCATCTGTTCTGCGAGCGATGTGCCCCGCCCACTGCCACTTAAATCTAGCAATTCTTAGGGCTATATCGGTGACATTGGTTCTCGTGCGGATCTCCTCATTCCTGATTCGATCACGCAGAGATATTCCGAGCATAGCCCTCTCCATTGCCCTTTGAGTGACCTTGAGCTTTCTTATGACGCCCATCGCCAGCGCCCACGTCTCAGTACTGTAAGTCATCACTGGCAACACAAACTGGTCGAAGACTTTCGACTTGAGACATTGCGATATATTGGACGAGAAGATATCGCGTAGCTTCCCGAATGCTGCCCAACCGAGTCGGATTCGACGATTGACCTTTACATATTTTACTTAGATTTTAATATCAGTCAGAACCCTCCAATCATTGGGTGTCAAATTTAAGGGAAAAAGTTTTTCAGGTACCTACACTAAAACAATGTTTCGCATACAATATTTAACCGCTGAGAAAAAATGAAAAAAGCCGTGGTAGCCTAATGGTTTGATCTGCCGACTCTTAAGCAGAGGGTCGTGGGTTCGAATCCGGGCTTGCACCTGTAAGTTTTTCGGAATTTATGTGCGAAATTTAATTTGTAAATTTACCATGAGCTTTTCGGTGAAGAAAACATCGTGAGGAAACCTGCATACACCTGAAAAGCAATTTGACGGTGTGTGCGAAGTTCCCAATCCGCCCTGGGCTCGCTTGGGAACTATAGTCCAAACCCTCTTATTGTGAGTGTATAGGCTGGATTATTAAACAATGATTCGGATACACAAAAACAATGTATCGGAGTCTCCACTAGCGGGGAACGCAGGAACAAGTCGACAGCTGTATTTACCGCAACAGTTTCTGCGTTTCAAAAACACGTAGACTATTATTTATGAAACCATGTTTATAAACAAATGTTTCTAAGTGAGTTCGTAGTATAATGTAAATGAAGTAAAACAATATAGCGGGCGATATTAATTCGTCTTGCATCGGTTCCCTGCGTGTATATTTAGCGTGCACTTCGATCCGAGTGTCACTTGGGTTAGTTATGGTCACAGGACGGACTCTGGCGAATAATTCTTTGATATTATTAATAATTAATTATTAGGTCAACAATAATAATGGTTGATTAAGCCAGCAAATATTTATTGTTTTTACCCGAAGCGAAGCGAGATTTTAACAGTTTAATCACATGTTCCACTCTAGCGTCTAAACTATTGGACCGATTTTAATAAATGGGGTATCATATGATTCGTCATAAAAATGCGAGTGTTACAGGCTATATACAAATTGTAAGGGTGCGTCATACTGGTCGCCAGCCGGGTGTAAGTTTGCAACATTTTTTAGCCTCAATGTTTTTCGTACCTGTAGTGGCAGAAGAAACGAATATATTTTCAAATGGCAACATTCAAACAGTCAAATTCACTTTAAGCAATGTGCTCACTTCCAAACCCTTTTTTGCTAACCTATTTGATGTACGCCCATATCGCCAGTACTCAGCAGAATTATTTTGTATATTGCGAAGTAAAGAAGAATCATTAAAAGAGTCGGTAGTGTGTTGCAGATTTAGTATTTAAATAAATTCGGGTCGTTTTTTTGTTTGCTTTTTTCATTACGATAAAATAATTTAGTTACTAAAACTGTTTTTCAAAATATAGGAACTAGAAAAACATATCACAAAAAAAGCGATGATTAAATTTCTGGTTCCTACGCAGGTCCTTGGTGGTATATTTGGTAATACACCTGCATTAGGTTCAAACCCTACCAAACACCGATTTATTTAAATTTCAAATTGTAAGTAGCCTGTTGTGTCCCACTGCTGGGCAAAGGCCTCCCCCACTTTTTCCAGTTTTCCCTGTTCTTAACTGGCCTTGAAAAAGGAATCCAACTCACCTCGCCATTGTCACCGTGTGGATTCCGTCTTGAGTGGTCGGGCTTCTACTCTGTGGCGACTTGTACCAGCTTTCAATTATCATATATACCCACATAGTATAAAATGAAGTTGCCCTCCGCGTCTGTCTGTCCCTATGTATGCTTAGATCTTTAAAACTATGCAACGGATTTTGATACGGTTTTCACCATTAGTTAGATAATTCTTCACGGAAGGTTGATGTATATAATAGAACCCGGATTGAAGCGAGGGCAGGTCGCTATAGGCTATTTTAACTTATGTAACCGAAGCGAGGCGGGGGCGGGTCGCTAGTTAAAAAACAATTTGAAGAGCTCTAGTCCGGCCCTGGCAGGGCGATCATGAAAGCATTCCCGGGACATTAAAGCGCGTTCATTTTCATAGATTTATCGACGAGCCGGACTTGCGGCCAGCGGCGCTCAAACTGTACTCACGCTACATTGGTAGAGATTGTCTAATAAACTGCACGCCCCTCCAATGTGTCTATCACATGTGGATTCCATGCATTCAAAGGTCGATTAGCGGTTAAGGTTTAAATTAGATCTCTACACACTACAACATAGGTAACCTGAAAGTCCTGGGCGAGTTATTACACGACTAAAATAATCGTGCCAACCATCTTTTTAGAGTTCCGTAGTCAACAAGGAACCCTTATAGTTTCGCCATGTCTGTCTGTCCGTCGGTTTGTCCGCGGTTTAACTCAGGGACTTGAAACTATAAAGCTGTAATTTGGTGTCGACAAAGTTTTAAAATAATTTGGTTACTAATCTAAATCTCGAAAAAAAAATTGCCGGGTTCCTCCCATACATGTAAAGCAAAGGTATATTTTTTTTTACATTATAACATCGTGTAAGGTGTAATGACAATGGGTAGCTCTTAAAAAATATTATGGATGTAATTATACATTTTTAGATTTGGGGGACCGTTTAGGGAATATTGAACTCAAAAAGTGTAATTTAAAAGGAAAAATTGATATTTAGTTGTGATCAACTAAGTAGACTTTATTGGTTCTTACTTCATTGGTTGTTAGTTAATCGACTTTCACTTGAAAGTCGATTAAAAGGTTTATACCTACCGAAAATCAGCTAAGATAACCTTAACTAGATGATTTGCCAAAGTTTTTTTTTTTGGAGATTGTTGTTTCTGTTTGTAAGAATGGCTACGGAACCTTACACTGAAAATAGTCCGTGCTCTTGCCTGATTTATATTTTTTATTTATTGACTAAAAAGAAGACGAACTTACTTACAAAAAGTCTTATTTCAAGCCCATCTGTGCACTGACATTTGTGTTTAAATTATATTAAAACTAATTACAAGCTTATAAAATTACTTAAAATGTAAAGCTAGCTAGCGTCTTTAAAAAGTGTGATTTAACTTTGTATATTTTATTTTTGTTTAGATAACTGAACAACAGAACTGCCTACTGGACATTAATCCCATTTCATCAATCATCAACATAAATCTGGTGCACATTCCCGCCTACCAAGCCAAAGTTTGAACACCCCAATAAAGTGCCAATTCTGTGTCGAAACCGAAGCGTATTTGCGTCCACACCTGCGCCGCACAAATCACGGCGTTATGCGTTCGATGCATCATCGATATATCCTGTACTGTAACGAGAGTTAGGATGTGCCGTAATTTTTGGTTGGAGGAAACAGGGTGTCTTTGTTTTATAGTTATCTAAATATATATCGGGGATGTGTGATGTTGATTTAAGTACAGTCAAGGTCATAAATATGTGTACATGTATTTTTTACTAAAAAGTATACTAAAATGTTTTGTATAACTTTTAACTTTTTTGTAATAACTTTCTAGTTTCAATTTTAAAGTAGCGAGTATTTTTCCTTAAGATTTGTAGTTGTATTTTGTGTAGTTGTATTTTTTTTCGCAGAGTATGGACTACCTAATTACGGTCGTTTAATAAATATCACTGTGACAATCTTACACAAATTGACCTAGTTCCTAAAGCTCTATGCTTATGCTATGGGTATACTAGTGTTCTTCACATCACACGTTTTTTTGCAATTACTGGGAATCGAAGCGGGGACCGTTTCACAGGGAGCTTGGTCACTCACACTAGGCGTTCTCTGGGTAAATGTGTACCACCTTCGACCTCGTCGTCACTCAACACCAGATGAGACTGAGGTAAAAAAAAAATGAAAACAATACAGTTTATTGTGTCAATTCAATCCACGAACGTCTAAACATCATCTAAAACTTTCACATTTATAATAGAAGTGAGTGGATGAAGGGGGTATGTATTCAAGACGCTGCGAGTTAAACTGTGACTTAACACCTTCACTTATGCCTTAAAATGTAGATCGAATCAAATTGACATAACCCCTTCATTCACTCACGTCTTCTATAATAATATCTGAGCCATTTAGTATAACATTGTAGTCTTTACAAATGTCATCCTCGTATACTTCTACATTATAATATGAGTGATCGAATCACACTTCCCGGTTTCGAGCTAGCGGCGGACAGACAGACGGATTGATGCCTCCACAGCTGCTCATAGCCGACGCGCCATTGATTTGCTATTTTCATCATATTTATTTTGATGTGTTGGCACGATCGGTTTGACGAATCATTATAATGATGCATGGCTATTTTGAATAATGATGTGTTTAAATATAAGTCGTAGAAAGCAACTCACCCTTTGTATGTCACATTTTATACCCTGGAATTATAGTTTCGTGTATATTAAGAATATTTTCTTCTCATAAAAATATTTTCCTTGATGATGCTTGACTCGTGTTACAAAATACAAAATCGAGTCAAAATAAATAATGTATGATGCATTCCAATTGCAACGAATGCCAGATAAGGTACATAAACATAATATAAGATATAAGGTTGAGATCATGGTTTCAATTCTTAGGGCCGTATTAATAAACTGATCTCGCCTGATCTGTGAGACGCCTTTCACAAGATGCGTCAAAATGACAGTTTTGTATGGATTGACGTTTACTTTGACGTATCTTGAGACGGGGATCACAGTTGAGACGAGTTTATTAATACGGCCCTTAGAGAAGTCCGCATAATCAGCAGTCGACGTTTTACAGCTGATGTGATAAAAACATACATACATATTTAGACCGTTAACCACATTACCCTTCTTTTTTCTTCGCGCAGTCGGGTAAAAAACAGCGGATAATGTCACACCAATGTCCCGAAATCAAACTAAGCTATACGCTTATACTATGGGTACCTACTAAGTGACGATAAACATAGTTATATCGAGAAATATATATATATACTAATAGATAGAAAGTGCGCTCATCACACAAATATTTGCCCATACTCGAATTCGAGCCCGGGACCGCTAGCTTCATATGCAGGATCACTAACAACTAAGCTAACCGCGCCGTTATGAAATCAATAAACTATTCCTCAATAAATATGAATATGGCATTGGATAATCTCTTACTAAAAAGATAACTATAGATCCACATTCAAGGTCCCGAGCCGCGAGATAGTGTCAAGTGTTAGTACAGATCTTCCAGAGCACTCGAGTATGAGTGTAGAGGGCAGCGCTGAACGATGTATTGAATTACACTGTATTGAATAATAACACACACACCCACACACACCCACACCCACACCCACACACCCACCCACACACACACACACACACACACACACACACACACACACACACACACACACACACACACACACACACTAACACACACCCACTAACACACACACACCACACACACACACACCCACACATACATCCCCCCTCACACACAACACACAACACACACACACACACACACACACACACACACACACACACACACACACACACACACACACACACACACACACACACACACACACACCCTCCCCACACACACACACACACACACCCCCTCCCCACACACAACACATAACACACACACATACACACGCAAATACACACACACACCCACCCACCCACACACACACACACACACATCCCCCCTCACACACAACACACAACACACACACACACACACACACACACATACACATACACACACACACACACACAGAGACACACACCCACACATACACCCCCCCCCCTCCCCACACACAACACATAACACACACACATACACACACACACACACACACACACACACACACGCACACACACACATGCACACACACACACGCACACACACGTATGGCTACTTAGCTCTTTGTATTGTATTAACATGTTACTTTTACCTAGTTTTGAAATTTTACTTCTTTTTCTTTTATTTGTTGTCTTTCTTTGTTTTGTAGTTTTGTAACCTGTAATACTTTTATCCATGTTACTAGTATCGGAAGGAAGAGCGGTGTCTCCCAACACAGGCAATGTTTGCTTACCGGGCGGCACCGTCCCTAGTATCATTTAATATGTGTTTTTATAAATAAAGAATTTTGAATTTCGTTTTTTTTTTTAATTTCTTGAATGTGCTCTAAGGTTTGGACCTCCGCGCCACAGTCACAGAGAGCCGAGTCACGCCAACCCCACTTATGGAGGAAGTAGTTACATCGTCCGTGCAGTCCTCAGTCTATTTACGGGTATTTCATCACTTTATCGAAACTCCTTTCATCGAACGTATCATTTAATCGAATTTCATTTCATCGACAGCTAATTTCTGCTGAAACCTTATTGTTTTCATATTATCTTAAGCATGGGTTAAGTTAGGTTAGGTTAGACCTGACACCACCAAAAATGATAACTCCTGCACGTGGAAATTAGCTTCCGATGAAATGAAATTCAATGATGACGCGGTTAGCCCAGTTGGTAGTGACCCTGCCCACGAAGCTACCGGTCCCGGGTTCGAATCCCGGTACGGGCAAATATTTGTGTGATGAGCGCGAGTATTTGTTCCTGAGTCATGGATGTTTTCTATATATTTAAGTATGTATTTCTCTATATAAGTTAGTATATCGTTGCCTGGTACCCATAGTACAAGGCTAGAGCTTAGTTTGGGACTAGGTCAATTTGTGTGAGATTGTCCCTGATATTATAAATAAATGAAATGATACGTTCGATGAAAGGAGTTTCGATAAAGTGATAGCTACCCCTATTTAAGCGATACCAGAGCTTACTTGGTAGGCTGAAACCGCCTGGTTTGGTCGTGGGATCCACGGCTTGCAGGACAGATCCAGGTGTTCCTGCGCTCCACTCCTCCTTCCAACTCTTGGGTTCAAAATCACTCAGCCCTTGGGCTGTGAGATAGACTGTGTATTTTTAAAATGTTTATGTAAATGCGCCATACGATTAAATAAAATCTCGTACTGATGAATAACAGACAACTCCGCGTGAATATACACTGTCCCACACATGCATAATGTGTTTTTAATACTCCGTCACACACCGTGACGTCATTATCATCATACATTACACAAACTTACCTTCAACACAGGTAAAACTTTCAAGTGTATCTTATACCAAAAGAAAAGAGTGGAAAATTGAATAATATTTCTAGGAATTGACAGAAAATCTACTTGGTATTTTTAAAAGAAACAAAAGATCTCAAGCGAAGAAGACTTTACGTTAGCGTTAGGAAAATAGAATCGAAATTTACATGAAACTAATTTTAATATGTTACAAATGTTTACTTTCCGTTGGTAAATATTCTTTGATTCTTATTGAGTGTAGATAGAGCTCAGTTTTTAAAACTTTTAGCGTTTCAGCGGTAAAAAAATATGTGATTTTAAAAATCACTCGATTTTCTACCAAGTAGGTGACAATACATTTTTTTTCTAAACGATTGTTAAATCATTTCGAGTAGCTTATGGTGAAATCAAGGTGTGATTTTGATGTGGTTATGAACGATTTCTGATTTCCATTCGTAACCATTATGTCTTGTGAATGGTATTTTATTGTTGTAGCATTACTGATTGCTCAGAACGAACTTAAATTGCATAAAGCTTTGTTATAACGGAAGTACCCGTTTGAAAACTTGAACTACTTGGTTATTGATTGTATGTTTGCTTTTCTTCTGTTCAGAATATAAAAGTATAAGCTTATCTTGAAAAGAAGAAAGAGACAGAAACTATTTTTATGAATTAGGAAAATAATCCGTGTTCTTAAAATGACTTATAATTTAATATGATGATACGGTTAGCCTAGTTGATAACATTAGAAAAAAAGATTTTTTAATGTTATCAATGGCCGAGATCTATCGATACAGATAGGATATTCTTTGTTCTAATACGATATCTGGTATAGGCCAAGATAGGCCGGCGGACTGTTAGTCTGTGGAGTGCTTAACGTTCGCAGATTTTTTTGTCTAGGTATAAAGTAGTCGGGGTAAAAAAAGGTTCGTCAGTTTTGGACTTAACAGTATCGAAATAGAGTTAAAAAGTTACGAACCTTTTTTACCCCGACCATACACAAATGGGTCTCTATTGTTTGTCATAAATTCATATGCCATAATCACCATTTGACATAAAGGCTTTTTTTTTCGGAAACCATATAATTTTCAGGATTGTTATAGAATAAACCTAACCTAACCTTATGGGTTCCATGCGATGATTTTTTAAATAATCTTGAATTGTTTTATTTTCGCAAAAAAGTCTTCGAGAAAATGAAAATTAGGGCGAAAGAAGGAATCTCTACACAAATACTTTGAGAGCATACGTACAGGCGGACCGTTGGGTTCTTGATCTTTGGGTCCCTAGCCAAGCACTACGCTAACTTTACGGGACCTTTACGGGAACATTACAGGACAAGACTGCCCTCCTAAGCTAAAAAGCAGTATCTCAAAAACAATAGTCAAGGCAGATTCAGTCCTCCCCTGTTGATAATGAGGTTGCAATTGCTAAAGGGGTTTTTTCTGAGATAGCGCCATTTTGCTTAGCAGGGCAGAAGAACTCAACGGTTTGGTCGAAAAAATAACACAATCATCAGTATCATCTCAACAAATTAAACAAAGCTTAATTTCACACAAACAAAACATTCTCTATTTGAATTAGTTAACAATTAAAGCGTCCATTTGTCCTGCGACTGTCAAGCGAGCACAGATAAGCAACAATGCTCGGAAGCAACGGCCCGCTGCGCTTGCGCCGATGGCGATCCGAGGAAGATCTACTATCTTAGATCAAGTTCACATAGTTAATTGTAGTTAAACGACCTTAGGATTTACGCAATGAGGTTTGGGCGGATTATCTACCGTTAGAAGAACCTGTTACTCATAAGTAGCAAGTAAATATTATTATGTTTCTTTCAAAAAAATCATTTTTGGGAGAAGCTTTTGTTGCCTGCACGGTATGCTTTTTTTTATTGCCTTAGACACAAACAGGCAGACGGCCCGCCTGATAGGAAGTGGTCACCGCCGCCTCTGGACATCTGCAACACCAGAGGCGTCACTAATGCGTTGCCGATCTCGAAGAAATTTAATGACACCCTTTTTAAAAAGCCCCATATTCGATGAATCTGTGCGTTATAGTGAAGTGTCTCAATGCATTGATTTTTACTGAAATACTATACGTTTTTATTTGATTAAATTTACCTCCTTGCTAAATTTCTCCTTTCTTGAAATCTAACACTTTTGAACATTTAAGGATTTTAAATGATTTAAGTGACATCTTAGACGATCACTAGGAACAGAGTTTTTTTAAGTTCAACGGTTCATTCTGATCATTGCTGTGCTGGTTTACCTTCTACTCAAAAATGTCATCCTTCGTAGATACTGAAGTGAAGTCCTATGGATAAATGCAAATGGGAGTTTGTCTGTCTGTTCTTTACTCTTTAATGGTTAACCTAACCACTGTACCAAATTTTGATAAAGGCATAAGGTACTTTTCATCTAGAAAAAAATCAGTTTCTGAGGAAATAACGAATAATGTTACAAGTCAAAACAAGTAACATAATAAGAAATAAATAAAATAATAAATAAAGTGCAATAATATGTGTTCACACTGTTATAGGACATTAGCTGCTCATTGAGATAATATTATCCCTGCGCCTGCGCTGCCGGCACTCAGATTTATTAAGTGTTACAAGTGTACCGTTATTTATAACGTCAGTGTAGCTATTGAAGTTCAGTACCGAGGTGTGATTTTCTTAATCGCTTATTTTGATCGGCAATCACAATTACAAATTAATTTTAAAATAAATAACAATTTAATTAATAATCAATTTCAGGAAACAATCCCACACAAATTGACCTAGTCCCAAACTAAGCTAGACACAAATATTTGCCGGGACCGCTAGCTTCGTAGGCAGGTTCACTACCAACTAGGCTAACGCGCGTCATCAAAAAAACTGCTGAGATAATTGTCTGTGTGCTATTGTTTCCCCGTTTGTTTCTGCTCGAGTGTAAACAAATAAAAACAATCCATACAACATTTTCTTATGCTTATACGAGTTCGTAGTTCTGCAAACCCTAAACAGCACTAAAACTATTTGCACAGAACTTGTGAACATAATGTCATCTGTTTGACAGCTATTTCCTGACATTTCGCTGATTTTGAGTAATGAACGTCTTTGTTGGCGTCACGATGTTCTGGGAGACATGTTAATCGCGATAGGACAGAGTGATATGTGGGTAGGATGGCTACACACGAGATTTCGTCATGTTATTCTAATATGATGCAATTGGTTTTTGTGTGAGATTTAAACACGTATGCAGGAATTACTTAATTTTATATTTCTACTTAAGATAAAGACAGCATAGGTACTAAAGGGATCTTAAATAATAAACAAAGATGAAGAACTTAGCAACCTAACCTCACAGATTGCTTGCTGCATGCTCAGTTTGGGACTAGATCAACTTCTTTTACGTTTAGTCTAAAGATATCATATAGTTAAACAATTGTCAATAGATGTAAATATTCTTAAATACACTTTCTACAATCGCTACGACGTATCCAGCAGAGGATGAATCACCAACACTCATTTCATAGAATGTTTTACTTCGCCGAATTTTCATGTCATCGACAAGCATTTCCACGTGCAGGAATTATAATTTTTTGGTATTCACAGGTTGAACCTAACCTAACCTACGTAACCCATGCTTAAGATAACCTGAAAACACGTTCGATGAAAAGAGTGTCTGCAAAACACCCCTGAAACTTCTAGTATTATTCAGACCCTTAAATCAAAAAGATCTTAAACCCCTGCGCCTACGCATGCCCTATCTAATCCTAATTAAACGCGGACGAGCGCGCGCGCCGAATGATTTAGCGTTCCACAAAAACTGGAAATATGGCGCTTCCCGTACAGTGAGGTATTGCATTCTCAACTATTTGCGGAGTTTGGCCAATGGGTGAATTTGTACTATTTAGAGCTAAAACTGAGATTACTTAATCAGAAGGTGTAATTCGAATAAATATCTGGTTATCTGGTTGTTACAAAGCTTCAGAAACTATTGATGACGATATTGCATCAAATAGATTTCTCAATAAAGTGAACCATCAGCAAGGACCTTCAAAAACAATGGTATCAGCAGACCATGATTTCATCGAACATACAATGCAAGTACAAAATGTAACAGAACAATCCGCTGATACTATCGGTTCCTCATTGGACACGGTTAAGGCCGTGGACGTAGGAAACGATGATTCTAGGTGATGATGGCTCTTACTACGAGATCAATGATTAGGTGAAGCAAAAGTGAGAAATCAGTGAGATAAATGAGATGATGAAGATGAGTTTGAGAATGACATGATTTAGGTTGAAATCATTAAAAGATTTAAATTTAAAAGTGAAAGAAGGCTTCGAAAGAATAATTAAAAACTTTTGTTAATTTGTATAAATCAAATCGACATTAAGGCAACGTAGTAATAACGGTAAGTAACGGTGATAACATGACAGGTTTAACAAAATAAGACAGAGAGAAAGCTGGCTAATTGTTTAATTTAATGTAAATAATGACGAGGTATATTGAATTGTAACTGCTCCATAATACTCTTCAGCTGCAAGGAATTGAGGAGACAAAAACAATACAAAAAGAGAAACAGAACATATCCATCCTTTTTTTTTATTAAACGAGAAGGTGAAGACTATTTTGGCTAGACTTGAATCCATAGTAGGGTTTCAAGATCATTACATGGTGATACGCACTTCCTTGCGCCGCTTCGTTAACTCTTAGAATGTTCGATGGAGTTAACATTCGTGCAGAGTATTTAGATATATTAACATCATGTAGTGGAAGGTCAATTATATTATTAAATAATTGCGCCGGTAGAGTTTTCTAGGTATAACTATCACAGGGCAAAAGTAAACAAGAAGTAGGGTAAATGATAAGAGCTTCACAGTAAGCTTTCAAATAAATGCTGCAGTTGAAGAAGAACCAGAAAAAGTTTCAACGTGTCTTATCGCAACAAACAAAATATAAGTAGTCAAAGAAAAATTATAACATAACCAAAAATATAATTTACAAATAGCAAAATTAGAAAAACCTAGATCAGCAAAGGTCATTCTTAAGTTTTTGGCCTAATAACTACATCATATCCTACCATCCTACAATCATTACTTACAATCCCTTACCCTTAGCACCGGAACAACATACCTCCTGTTTATTTAAGACCTCGAACTCCCTACCGTTCCATGGCCGGTCTCGCCTGGTTGCTCCACTAAACGATCGGCCCAAATCAATCAAACCATCACCTAACCGTCATTGTGTGCGTAATGACCCGTGCATGGTTTTGGTTAGTTACACATTTTATTGTGAGGCGATGACTTAACGGAGCGGAACTGACTTGATCAATAAATGTGTGATGGCTGGTAAATTATGGTACAGATTTAAGGTAAGGTAAGGTAATTGGTATATATTTGTTAGGTACTGATGTTAAGGAAGATGACGTAATTGTGGTAAGAACAGTGAATTTTGAAAGAAAAGGCAAGACGCAGACGCAGAAGAATAAGGCAGTATTACAACAATGAGAAATAACAAATATGCATATCCAGTGATAATCTAAAAAGTAATTCAAAAGACTACCTCAGCACGAAAATTCAAAACGTTAATAAGTTCAAACTTTAAACAATTTTATGCTAATATTTTTTTGACTTCAGCTGACGACGTTGTAAGTTGTGGCGGACATTGTTAATACAGTACATTGGTATTTCTTTTTTATTGTTGTGGGAGAAGATACGATTTTTAATGTCACATAGTAATAAAGCAAAGCAACGGAATTAAAAAATAATAGACTATAACAACTTATTTCCTAAGGTCGTAACATGTAAGAAAAATATTAAAAACCATTAGAACAATGGCTACGACAATAAACTAGATGCAATTAAAGACATAGATCGTGACAAACAGAAGGAAACACGAAATTACTTACTATTACAGTGCTATTAGGCAGATCGGTGGAGTGTGGTGGAACCGGCGACTGATTATAAAACTGAGATAAGCAGCATTGTCAACTTGCTACAGACAGAAATTGTCAGTCCAGTGTATTTTATAAAACTGCGGTTTTACATTTGTTTACTTCTATTCCCCTTATTTCTTCTATCATCGGTCACTACTTCACAAAGAGCGAATACAAACCCCTTTTACATAAATCTAGTACTTCATTGCTCTTGAGCTATAGGCAAAAATTGTTATGGTAATAGTATACATATCAAAACGAATATATTTCATTATAATGGGTTACAATTGCAGAAAATATATGTAGGGATTATCGCAAGCAACCTGCAAGTATAATGAGGACGAGGGATTTTTAGGCGGTGGTGTAAGGATTTACCTACCGTTTTTATAGTTTAATGAAAGATAGATCTGTACCACGACTGTGGTTCTCTATGTATTAACTACGTAGATCTCATATGACGATGAGAGGACAAGGCCGTAATTACGTTATTAAATTATTAAATCGACTACAATTGAACGTGATGAAAATTCTCCAAGAGTTTTCTCATCATCTTCGTCATTCTTTAGATATATCGCGGTCTTTACTATACCTCGTTACAAAGTAGTTTTATTATTTTTAATAACAACAATTGCTTAATTTTGCTCAGTCTGTTTGTTTTAGGTTTTAAATATGGTCATCTAATTAGTAGTTCAGAAATTAAGTATGTACCTAAAAGATTGACGTAAGCTGTCGTGAATTTGCCTATGTCAATTCTATATCTCCACACGTTAGCTTTCGTAGAATGGAACTAGCCCTGCAGCTTAGGTACTTTATTTATCTTACTTTTCGTAGGAAAATAAACTTAAATTAAAGGGTAGACTATATTAGCCTACCGTCAAGTCTTTTTGATCGTCGAAACAATAAGGAAGCTTGTGCCCAGCAGTCGGACTGATTAACTTATGTAATGACAAAATAGAGTAACCAAATTTCAACTCCACTTGATTTTTACTGTATAATATATTCAAACACGCACTATTCAGTAATAAAACACAGCTCAATACATTGTTACTTGGGGAGTCACGGCTGGCTGGACCGCCGGTGGCGTGATGATATAACGTTGTCGCGACGCCGTTCAATGTCTTTCCTTCCTTTTTTGATGGTATCTCGGATATAAAATGGGGATTCCATGTTTTATGGGAAATGGAATGTGATTTATATTTGAAAATCTTTGAATTGGCAAACACTGAAAGTGCTAGAAAGAAGATGTTTCTTCCGGTGGGGAAAATTTTTAATTTATTGTCGATTGAGTCTTGTTAAATTCCTTTTAGTATTCATACTGAATATAATTTATAAGCGTACTTGTGGTTTTTAATCTGCTTTTGTTTGATTTATGAAATTTTATACGAATCGTCAACTGCATGTCACTCTTCAATCGTCTACTGCTAAACGTAAAGTTCATTTCAAACAATATAATTTTTTTCCCTTTCATTACTATTGAGGCCATATAATCGAAGAGAAGTTCGATCAGCTGGTGAATTTGTTTTTTCTTAAGACCTACAAACATTTTCTTGACTACACATACTCGAAACACATGTAATGATTTTGCCATGATCAACTATCAAGGGCCAAGAGCACGCGGTGACCTCACCGGCATCCTTGTCTTCGATACCATTAGCGGAGTCAACCAGCCGGAACCAGTAGTGGTTGCTTTAGTTAATGACTTATGAATGGAACTGACTTTTGGTGTTGGAAGTCCGCTCTTTGTTTTTTGGGAAACAGCTACTGATTTATTTGGTGATGCGTCTGAATGTGGCGTAGGAGCAAAATTTACTCCAACATCCTTGTTGTTGCTTCGCTTGGTATGATTACTACCATTAGTAGGTTTTAATCTAGTATCAACCTTTTTCTTTATTTTGGGAAAAGTTCATGCGAAATAGACAAATGAAAGTTTTAAAACGAAAAATTTTCATAGTCTTTGGTTATTGATAGAACTTGACTTATGTTACTTAGGTTTCATTTCGAAGAAAATTTATTGTTTATGGTGATGGATAGCTATTTCACCTGTTTTAAAGACAGGTTTCAGTTTAGGTTTAAGAAAGTTAATGAAAAGATTTAAATGCCTGTGCTTATAAATATAGATATGCCTTATAAATTTGCGTTAAATTAAACGGCTACTGAACTGATGGTGTAAGATATAATCTAATCCCTGATTCTGACAGTAGTCACACATTGACAAAACCTCACATTCATAAACAACATTAATAGACATTAAACGGCTAAAATACCGATCTAATGACACGGACACATTTTGTAATAGGCCATCCATCACAACTTTACACTGACCATACGAAAAACTAGGCCCATACAAGTCAGTACCTAAATTAAAAGGAGTTACATCGCAATTTGATTCAAACAGGAAGATCTGACCGCAAAATGTAATTATGTAAACCAAATTAACTTTGCCGTTTTGAAAGTGGACATTCAGACGCCAGTAGCTATTTCGTATGGTCAAAAGGTTAATTTTCGTGGGATAAGTCGTTCAAAAATTGTAGATGTAACTTTGTATTTTGGTTACAAAGCAATATGCAAATAAAGGGAAGTTCACATGGACGGCGGCTATTGTTTTGTGCGGTGTGAATTGGTGTCGATATGTACGGGCTTAGAATCAGTATGTCACTGTATTGTGAAACAATTGAGGGTCTATATTTGTCGCATCAAATTGTTTAATTTATGTTTCCAGCATAATTGTAACACAAATTTTGATTAACAAAACGTGTGCTATCAGAATATTATGTGCAGTTATAACATCTGAAGTGTTAACGATGCGACTACTTAGGTACGCAAGAGTCCACCGTCGCTTTAGATACTTATTTATTGTAATTATAAATGGCAATGAAAAATCCGTAACCACTTTCAGAAAAAAAAATCGATATCATAGACCGAACGCTTTGCTACGTCATCAGCTCGTGTCAATCCACTGCTGGACAATGAGCTTTTCCCATTGCAGCCCGATCTTCGGCTGTTCTCCTCTCCGATCGCTGCTGGCAACCCTTAATGTATATTTCAATAAATATCCTATAACTTTAAAACAAATCAGTATCAGATCTGGCAACTAAAATGTGGATCAGTAAGCTTAATCCACAAAACGTTTTTGAACTACCATTTACTGTAGAAATATCGTGAATCCCAATTGTTGATGTTCGAACCAAAATACTTTACTGGGAGCATTATAAAGGATGAGCAATAGGGAATATTCATGAAATATTCATGAAAAATATGAAAATGCCGTAAAAAAGATGGCAAAAAGTGAAATTGAAATTAAAATTGGCCCAGATAATAACAGCATTTAAAAACTACTAATTAGACAGAGAGATCCAACATGAATTGTGACGTCAGCAGGCACTACAGTCATATAAACTCCATGAAAAATTATTTTTGCTAGAAAGAGAGAGAAACAAATCTTTAATGGCTTATATGTTTTCTATGTAAAATATGTTTTCTCTACCTACTGTTTGTTACATGAATGACTTTTTATTAAAGCAAAAAAAAAATCATGCATATTCCATATTCCTGGTAGTGTATAAGTTTTCTTTTAAATGTTTGATTGCAGTTTTTCTTGATTAAAAAATGGAAGCCATGGTTCCTAAAAAAAAATCCGATCTCTTATAGTTTCAGATTTCCCCTCACTGACCATTTAGTTCTGCGCCTAGTGATATAAAAATCTATTAAATTAGCCAATAGCAGTATCACCACTATAATTCACCTCAAGTCATTCATCATCCCACAATGACGTCACATTCAACAATGCGTTGACGTATATTGTGGTGCATTATGATTTGCAAGTGCACCAATAGCCTAGAAGTATAGATGGGGAGCTATACGGATAAATTAGTTATAGTACCCAATAATGGATACCTATTAAATTGAATTTCTGCCGCACAATCAATTTTTAAGTTTGATAAAGTTGTTGCGTCTTATTCTATTGCTATAGCAAAGAAAGTGACAGCAATAACTTTAACCGAACCGAAAAAGTTAACTGACGTCTCGTATGTCCCAAATTAAGCGCTAAGCTTGTACATGCTTGTACGCAACGGTAACAAGAAATCGCTGCGAGAAATATCCGACAGTGCTGTCCGACAGTGCCTAGCAATAGTTGGCTATTTATTCGAGCGTTTCAACCGCCGTCATTCCCGTGATCGCATTAATGTCGAAATTCCCGTAGCTTTGGAAGCATTTTCCGTAAAATTTTGCAGAGCATCCAAAGCTACAAGAATTTCGACATCAATGCGGCCAGGGGAATGAGGGCGGTTGAAACGCTCGAAGAATTAGCCAGTTTGCACTTGCAAGTTTCTTGCTAGTTATTGTCGGACAGCACTATCGGGGCATTTCTCGCAGCAATTTCTTGCAGGTGTATTTGCGGTCTAATATAGAGAAAAACTGTCATAGAACCTTAAATACGTCATGTAGATTACGTCAAATGTATCTATTTAATACAAAATGTGCAATAAACACACACACCCACACACACCCACCGAAAAACACACAAACACGCACACACGCACGCGCGCGCGCACACACGCACGCACACACGCACGCACGCACACACACACACACACACACGCACACACATAATATACTAAAAGCGTACGATAAATATAATATCATATAAAAGCGATCAACAAGCCGCGTGTCATACTGGTAGGTATCACCTAAATCTTCATAAAATTAACTCGTCTAATTTTCTAAAGGAACTGACTATTTTACAATGTAACTCGATCTAGATGATATATCATCATATCATCATAGTCAGTTTATTGCGACAACGTTTTGTATTCTACGACGTTTTTTTAAAGTTTTTAGTTGAAAATAAAAGATCCAAAAACAATATAAGTTGAAAAAAAACACTAAATCGAAGTCCTTTTAAAATCTGTTAATTCTTAATTGGCTTATCAGATTTATATGAAACTTGGATAACTACCGCAATACAAGCTTTATTGTTAAAAAAATATTAAAATAGGTTCACCTGTTGGGGCGCGAGGCGATGACAGACGAACGAACGGACACTAGGCTTCAAACACACGCCGTAATTGTGACGGGAGTTGAAAATAATCTAATGGTGCTCCCACACTGACGTTATATTAATTTATTAATTTATTTAAATACACACAACTAAATAAATAAAATAAAAACAAAATGTCCTATGAGAAGGAAAATATGGCGAATTTTCAAGACATATTTTCCTTCTCGCAGAGACATTTTGTTTTTATTTTATTTTATTTTTTATCAAAATGTTAATACAATATAACGTCTGTATGGGAGCACTATTAAAATATTCAATTTTGGTTGTTATCAGATTGGTACATAACGGTCAGACAGACATTCGGTGGTAACCTAATAAAATAAATAAATAAATATCAGGGAACAATCTTATTTATCCATCCTTTGATCCTTGAGGTCCTTAGTTTGATTCCCGGTATGGGTAAAAAAGCCGTGGTAGCCTAATGGTTTGACCTGCCGACTCTTAAGCGGAGGGTCGTTGGTTCGAACCCGGGCTTGCACCTCTAAGTTTTTCGGAATTTATGTGCGAAACGTGATTTGTAAATTTACTATGAGCTTTTCGGTGAAGGAAAACATCGTGAGGAAACCTGCACACACCTGCAAAGCAATTTGACGGTGTGCGCGCAGTTCCCAATCCGCACTGGGCCCGCGTGGGAACTATAGCCCGAACCCTCTCATTGTGAGTGGAGGCCTGTGCCCAGCAGTGGGACGTATATAGGCTGGATTATTATATTATTTTATTTTTAATCTTATTTAAATTGACCTAGTCCCAAACTAAGCCTAGACCTGTAGATACTATTGCACAAAAAGTTCAAGTAAATTATTATTTCAATGTATTCAATGACATCGTAACATTAAAGTGCAAAGGCAAACTTATCCCTAAATGGGATCTCTTCCAGCTAACCCTGAAGTAAATAAGTATAATGCATGGGGTTAGACACATAAAAGTTTTGCACAAAAAGTAACAAAAAATAATTCAAAATATTAAACTAACATCAATTAGAGATATTGATAATGCTTGCTAAGTCTCGATTAAAAAAGTAGCAAAGCGTTCAATTTGTCACTCAAACAAGTCAAATTCGAAGAAATAATAAAATCTCGTGAGAACTAAGAAAAAGGTGTTTTTATGTTAATTTTTATGGTTTTAATCAGATGCTAATATTGACATTTAATAACAGGCTGTTAACACCGTAAAAAACTACACACTTTTAAATCTTTAGAAATTCCAACTCTATTACTGTTATCATAAAGGCATTTCAAAAGTTTTGGAGATATTTTTAATCTCTTTTGCTAATGATAAGATTAAAATACAGATAAACTTATTAAGATCAAGGGAGTGTTTGCCGAAAAAGGTGATAGTTTATATTTGAAAGTATTTTTTAAAACAGGTGTGAAGATTGGTTTCAGAGATTATTAGGACATAGTCAAAGCATATTTAAATGAGTTGTTTCTATGTAATTATGAGGTTTTTTATGTCTATAATAAAATAATCTAGTTGACTCAAACAAGTTTTAATATAATTAATTATGGTAAGAGTAAATCAATAACTAATAGATCAGGTTGGTTTATGTGACTGACTTTTGCCCACGACTCCGTCCGCGTAGAAGTCGTTTATAGCTGCTCCCTCGGGAACTGTTCTGTCTTCATACCAAATTACATCGAAATCAGTTCAGCAGTTTAGCCGTGAAAGAGTAACAGACAAATAAACAAACTTCATTCTATCATATTACTTAGTAAGGGTAAAGAGTAAGGATTTTAGTTATTTCATTACAAAGGTATCAAAATATTAAAGGTATATAAACCAGGAATATACTAGGTACCTTTTGTTCGCGATTCTTTTAGCTCACAAGTGGCTTATCATTATCACTATTCCCTCGGAAATCGTCATATTTTATAGGATAAATAGTGTGCTAAGTCCGGCCGTGAAGGTGAAATAAACACTCATATTTCTTGATATGAGCGTTTCACATTCATAATAATAATCAATAAAAATGATTTTAATTAGTTATTACCTCGTGCATTTTATTTATATAAAAATACACTAGTTTTCATAAACGTCATTCTTAAACATGATCTATTACTTTGTCAAAGAACTAAGTTTTTAACCAATAGATGGCGCCTCGTTTCTTAACCTACCGACTTTTTAACATCTTCGCGATATTGACCTTTATTCCTTGCGCATTAGAAGTAACGACACGTTTGCGTGGCCGTAAATATAAGTTGGCGAGCATAATGGCTGGAATTATGTCAAACGTCAAATTAGTTGTCTTCCTGTCGTTGTCGTTTGCATTTTGTGTTACAATAGAATCGCTATTAAATGTGGACGGTTGTAGTCACACCGTCATCGGTGTTATAAGATATACTATTACACAACTGTAACAGTGTCTCTATATTACAGATTTATTTGAAATAATTTGGGCCTATTTACATTGGGACATTCTGAACCCAAAACGATATATTTTAGAATTTTGATCTCTCTGTCAATTTGAATTTAATACTTTGGTAGATTTGGTTTAGATAGAATATCCAGTATCCTAAGTTCGTATAAAAATTACCCAAAACCAACTCAACCCAGTTTAAAAAAGATCCTATTTACACTTAATAACAAGAAATATATATTAGTAACAATTTTTTTTTTGGCTGATCGGTCTACATTTTTTTGCTGATTTAGACTTATTTTACTTACAAAAAAAAACAAATACAGATCGCGGTGACCAGAGAGGTTCGAAACTATAATTGAAGAGATCTTACTTTATTATAAATTAATAAACAAAACTAGGTCTCACGGTGTAACACGCAGCCTTCTTACGCAAAGGTTCCTACGACAAAGGAGCCATATTGAATTCTATTGAGAAAAAATGTTACACCGAATCGTTCCGGCCTTTGTATCGCTGTCACTCAAATGCCTCATTTTCGCTTCAATTTCCCTATAATAGTGCTTTTTATTATGCCTTATATAAGGCATTTTTATAAATTCAACATTTTCAGAGACTTTTTTATCTCCAAAGAAAATGAAGCTTATATTGTGTTCTTGGCTCTGTGGGTACTAATCTCCAATCTTAGTAACGAGGACAGGTTGCTAGTTAAATTTTTGTTGGGGTCAGGTAAATGGTGAATATAACGCCGGTAGTACACCTCCGCCGCGGAACTGTAGTAGCGAAACTCTGGCAACGAAATAAAGTTCAATTTCGTATTAAATATCACAATTCCGCCACAGTTTCGCGGTTTCGCGGCGGAGGTGTGCTACCAGCATAAAGGGCAACACGGACTAACAGCCCGCCGGCCGATTTGTCAGTTCGTCGTGTTAGAACCCAGACTATCATTTTATCGTACGATTACACACTCTTTCTTCGGGGGTTTGGCCGGCAGGCTGTCTAACAGTCTTGACACTACCGTATTCATGAATTAAAATGTTGTACAACGCTCTACCGAATAGGCTATTTGACTAATGTCAAAATAAATTATTTTTACACTAACATTAAATCAAGCCTTCGAAAATAACACGGAAAAACCAAGCTATCGCTTATTTCTGGAACGTAAACGATTTTAAATTCAACAAAACCGAAATAAAAGAACACTAAATATTGTGACGCCACATGCCAGTATTTTCATACTAACTTCATACTACCGGATTGTTTAGACGTTTCATTAAAAGTTGCTGAATTGACCAGTCAGTCAAATAGCCTATGCCGTCGAAACTGGACATCGTCACTGCGTCTTCGTGAGACAGGTGACAGGCGGCAATTTTGGGTCATTTGAAGAGTTGAAAAGTTTTTACATCACTGAAACCTCTTTGCTACAATGTACGCTTAATTGTCGTCTGTCACCTGTTGCTCTCAGTTTTGTAAAATAAGGGTAATCGCTGATCGCTCCGTGCCTCTCTATCATTACAAACTAGTTAGAAAGGGATATTTGAGCGACAAACGAGTTGTGTTAGATGGTCTGAGCGGCCAGCACATCTTGTATTTTCTGGCTTGTCGCTCGGTACGTCTCTATCGTTACAGACGAGTTAGAAAGAGAGATCCGAGTGACAAACAAGTCGCGGACCACTTGTGCTAGCCGTCCTGGTGCTAAAATGGATCATAGTAGTAGGTATTTGAGTTGGACCAATAATGTGTGTCACAATTGTCACGTTTCCCGCGTCCTGCCAATCGGACGATTATCGACGCGTGCGCACCGGACCGCGTCTAATCACGGCTCTAGAGTGCAATGATGGAAAAACCCAGAGGCGACAATATCGGAGATTGTGGTAAAACGCGTAGGTAACGTTGCCGTTGTAATCGTGGTTATATCAATCGAAACGTAATCGATGTTTAATCTGCGGGTCGATTTTTGAGATGCGTGTGCTCCAAAAGACTCGCCAGCGATAGAAAATTAATCGCATGCGGAGACCGTCATAAACAACCCCTAACTCAAAAATAACGATCTACCGTTTTATTTTAGACGACGCGGTTAGTCTAGTTGGTAGTGACCCTGCCTACGAAGCTAGCGGTCCCGGGTTCGAATTCCGGTATGGACAAATATTATTTTGTGTTGAGCGCGAGTACTTATTCCTGAGTCATGGATGTTTTCTATGTATTTAAGTATGTATTACTCTATATAAGTATGTTTATCGTTGTCTAGTACCCATAGGACAAGCCTAGAGATTAGTTTGGGACTAGCTCAATTTGTGTGAGATTGTCCTCTGATATTTATTTTTTCGTTTCTCAAAAAATCGATTCGTAAATTTATTATTAATGTGAACACTGCTCATATGCACAAATCTTGCCACAGTGTAGTGCTGTTCGAAATTTGACGTTTTTTTTGCCTTTCGTCTTTGATAGGTTCTCCTAGTTATTTTTATAATTAAATTTATTGACACATCTTGAGTAATTTTGACGCGCTAACTGCACGTTTTAACTGCGGACCTAATTATTTTATTATGTAAGTGTTTAGAATTATTATTTATTACTTCATAACCTTCTCGATAAGCAGATGATGACTTTGAAATATACGAGTATAACGCATATAGTTGATGATGACAGCAGGTTACTGATTTTTTTGATAACTAAAGACTTTTAAGGCTAGATTTCTAACTAAGTATATAACTGTCGTATGCTTTAAATATTCTACTCTTTGACGACAACCAATGTGGTCACGGCTGACAGACCCATATTGAATGCGATCCATTGTATCGGCTGATGATGGTGGGGATTGATTGACGTGCGCAAACGCTGGTGAGTCATTTTTGAGCTTAATGAGGAAAAAGGGGAAGTGGGAAATATAAGGAAAAACTATGATAAAATAAATAATAAAATAACGAATCTCATGACGTTTCCAAAATATATTGTCCATCATCTGTGCTATCTAGGGTTCAAACTAATTAATACCAGATCCTCCAGAGCTCTGCAAGGGGGCTTAGCTTTACCACCTATCCCAGGACGATCAGAATGATGAAACCTGCTAAATATTGCTGCTGCTGTGAATTCACATTTTGAGACTAACAATGCTATTTAACTTGTATTTCAAAAACAAGAAACAAACATCACTAAGGAAACGAAAATACAAAGGTGACTGCGAATAGGAAAAACAAAAGCAGAAAAGTGGACATTGTCATAGTGGGGCTACGCTAAGTTGAAAAAAAGCCGTTAACATTGAAATATGAAATGTACAAAAATTATACTCTTTCAAAATGGCCTAATTTGTACATACTACTTATTTTAATATTAAAGAAACAATTTTAGTCAATTCATCACAAAGACATGTCTGTGGTTTCAACACATGCGTTTTGTGTATTAAATTAATGTGTCGCAAAACTAGAAGGGTGACGGAAACACGATCTATTGTCAAAATACAATAGTGTGTTGCGCCAGAGTCGTTGCGTGGACTTACGGATTATGTATTGTGTCATATTATTTGCTTATGACATATTTTTACGGCTTACATACCTTAAAATCAGTTTCTAAATCTTATAAATCAATTATAAATAAATTCTATCTATCCAAAGAAGGTTAGATGAAATATGTTTTAGAAGCTGATTTTAAGTTCTAAGTTTATGAAACAGATCTATTAAACAACTCATGAAGGAATTTCGAATTCGTGTTGTTGTCCATTGTGAGTGTTGTCCATTGTGAGTAGCAAATAGCATCTTAATCTAAAAATGTGTAATTAAATCATCTAGAAACCAAAGTCTTCAAGGAAGATAGCACAAGCTAGATAGAGAGAATTAAACATTTATTAGATGAATTTTAGCAAATTTAGATTTACGAAATTGACTTGTGATGATGTAAGTAGCATTATTCCACCATTATACCGACGAGAAACTTCTCAAATTGTGTAACTTCCCAGAATATTCTTAGTATTTGCTTAGAGAAAGAACATTCTCAACACTCTACAAAGTTTTCGAAGAAATATTTCGAGAGAGCACTGAGTACTTTCTTGAGAAGATTTTCAAAATGTTGGGAATGTTCCAAATGTAAATATATGTATGTTCCAAAAATCGACGCAATCACCCCTCAGTTGGAAGTCGCTAACAAAACTATAACATATTTTGTAGCAATAAACATGTATACAAATTCAACACACATTTAATTCTAAAGAAAGATGTCACAAAACCTTGGAATAACATCCAAATAGACATCGTAATTTAACGAAACATTGCAGTTGCTATCGGCAGCCGTCGATGGCATGAAGATGCGTATCTACCCCACGGAATATTTTAGAGAACCGATGCGTGTCTGACATGCCCAACTGAACGTCTTTGTGGGCTTGTAAGTCTTGTAATATCCAAATGGGATATATTGAAGATTGAGGTGTTGATATGTGTATATTCATTAGCATCCGTTGAATGTGTTCTGTTAACGTATCTATATCAATTGGCGCTAAAATAGCATTCTTCTGATCATTACGAACTATTATTTCTTTAAAGATTCCAAATTGAAAATTTTGAGACTTTTAGAGCACAATATTTAGCTAATAGTTGACAGTACATTAATTCAGGTTTGTGCCACTGTCTTTTAAAAATAAACATCCTCAATTTGAATACCCATTTTGATCCATACATTATTTAATAAGCTATTTTAAATTGACTGGTAATAATAAAAATGCATTATGCATTTGCACAAATCAATCTACGCTACAAAAAAACCTCCCGGTCTTTTACGTCATATTTGATTTAGAAGAATGAAACAAAACAATCGAATTTAATGTCTGCATTAGGCGTTTCCGTAACCGCGTTTGCAAGCTTCTGTATACATACACATTGCCAATCCTTTTTAACGACACTTCCAAGATTTAGATAATTTATTGTCACAATCAAACAGAAATGGCAAACAATTGAAATGTCAATTTCCGCAAACCACGAACAATGGGGACAGAGTTGCGCAACCTTTGGACGTGTTGTTTAATATAATTTTTATTAAGGAATGTGTTCAGAGGAGCGCGGCTATCTCAGAAACTAATCGTCGCCTGTAATGATAGGAGGCTTCCGTAATTATTTCGAGCGACTGTCTGTCTTTGCGAAGAGTTAAATGGGTGGAAGAGGTAGGTTTACCACCACTGGAAATATGTCATTTCAAGTTATCAGTGAAGGTTGAGTATTGTTTGAAATATTAAGTATCTGTTTCTCTCATTTATCACCCTGTATAAGTATGTTTATCGTCGCCTAGTACCACGTGGCTCAAGCCAAGAGCTTAGTTTAAGATTAGGTCAATTTGTGTGAGATTATCCCCGTAATATTTTATTTAGTTATTGATTCATTTTTTAACATAAGTAATAAATAATAATCTTCGGTTTGACATAATTAGTCCTGAATCTTACCTACCAGCAACGATTCACATTTTGTCCATAAAAACGGCTGTTTAGTATGGAGATGCGTACGCATACTTTTGCAAAAATGCGTACGCATCTTCTTACAAAACAGCCATTTGTTAAAAAGACAAAATGCAAATCGATGCTGATAGATATGATTCGGGCCTTAAAGTTTCTTAATTTTACAACTGAAAAATATAAAAGGAAACCTTTTAAATCCAATACAGTAGTATCATGAATGTGACTACTACGATTAACCTGTGTTGTATACATTCATCTGGTCCTGCTGGCGCCTAGTCTCTCCTTCCCCCACCACGTTTGTTTCCAGGGTCCTTCCAACCACGCTCAACACCCATCCACATCCAGCACACCCAGTTCCTCACTATTTCATTACGGTAATCGTAATTTTTACGTAATGCCAGCCGGCGTGATGGTATCGTGCTGATTGCGCCGCCGCTTGATTACTAAACGCTGTGGCTTGCAGTACCCACGCTCGGCGCGGTTTTGATCATTATTATGTATTAGAGTGATGCAAATAAATTGTAACATTAATTGGGATTTTTATTATGTGAAAATTAAGTGGTTTTAAAGTTGTATTTAAAACGTTAAGGGAAATACAGGCTAACAGTTCGACAGTCCCAAGTCTTTATGGAATTGTACGAGATACTGATAGTCAGTGGCGTAGCTACCTGGCTAGGCGGTGCCGTGCACCGGGGCCCTCAAGCTCAGGGGGGCCCTTGAAGTCCGTGGGCCCCCGGGGGTCCAAGGCTCGGACCCTGACCAGCAAACGTCAACCTCAAAGTGTACTAGATAGAATATTGTTTTTTGCACCAGGGCCCTTGGTAAGGGGTGAATTTCCGGGCGGTTCAACCGCCGTCATTAGTGTCACCAATATATTGACGAAATCAATGACACCTACCCGCAACTCCTGATGTAAATAGAAGCAGAACCGGGGATGGAGTTTCTATCAAAAGTCAAAAGTCAAAATATTTATTCAGTAAATTGGCCACATACGGGCTCTTTTACACATCAGTATTATAGAGTGAATCTACCAGCGCTTCGGACAAGACCATCATTGCGGAGAAGAAGCGCCGCAAGAAACTCCAGCAGAAGGTCATTTTTTCAGTCATCAGTATATTCTTGCAGCACCAGAGGTGTCACCAATGAGTTACGTAATCGCCAACTCTTTCTTCTGATTTAGTGTTGAGTAAAAGGGATGGGGATTAATTTCAATATTAATTCAGGTCAACATAAGCTATGTGTTACATGCTAGATCCTGAAATTTACCAAGATTAATCATACTGTTCATATGATTCAACACACCCTTTTTAGAACTCACACAGAATATGTTATGTTATCCATATTGTAAAGAAACAACCTCTTTTTTAAGTCAGTAAATGAGAACTTTACAGGTAAAGTCCTCCAATACATTAGCAAAGTGTTTTTATGTCCATGACCTTAAAGTTCAAAATAAAACTTGACGTCCAGGAAACAAGCAAAACAGAGGTCAAGGGTGACATTTTCCATTCTAAATCCAACCGTAATGACGTTTACTGGACGATTACCAATTTTACAGTAAACGCTCGTAAAAGAAACTGTGGTCTAAGTCATGAACTTGCTGCTGCTATATTCAACGTCGTAACTTGTTCAACAGTTTTGTCCCTTGTAGTTTTTACACTTTTTACTTGTTAAAAAAAATACATTGACTATCGTGTTAAAAGGATCTTAGAGGTTATAAAAAACCCTCTATAAAATCCCGCCCAAGCTTATTTGAGCGCTAATAAATGTTGATGAAACTTTAACTTTCAGACTGTTAGTCTGTGTTGTCCTTACTGTGTCCTATCGCTTGCGCTTATGATATGCGCGTGCGCCGCGTACCGCGCGTTCTATCTGACGCGGCATCTTGAAAGCCTGTGGACGTGTCGATGTCTCATGGGAACGCGGGGACACAAGTGGTACTAGATTTGTATTTAATTTAATTTCGAAAACACAATGTACAAACTTAACCCACCGTCGGCTTCTAGGCACTGATGCATTTTTAACACAATTTTGTGTATAATATGACAATGTAAAGAGACTTGAACTTGGTATTTTTTAGTGTGGAATAATTAATCAATCAAGTCTGCGTTGATTACGCCAACGGGTCTAGCAAAGTTATAAAGTGTGTTAAAATGTTATAGAATGACACAGGCGAACGCATGACATTTTTAGTTAATCTAACAATTGTTTTGATTTCTGCAGTCGATAACGCTCGGGAAATTCCACTTAATTACGCTTATAGATGTTCAGTAACTCACTCAGCGGTAGTTGTAACATACTCGTACTAAACTGCACTTCAGCGTGGTGCAATTTTGCGTGTTTCGTTTCCCTTTGTTTGACTATTTTTGCAGTTCGATCTTTACCGTCGGCATTACCAAATATGGAATTTGTATAGGCGATTGAATATGAAATTAAATAGTTTTTAAACGATCGCTTTATTTCTTTAATTTGAAGTAATGTTCGTAACTTTTAGTGAAAATTACACCTTTTCTCTCCGATAGTACGAAGTAACTCGCCGCTACTCACCGTTCCGAGAAACAAACATTATTTTTATAATATTTCAAGCTACGTATAATAGGAATATCTCGTGATTTATGAATACGGTCTGGCGGCCATTTTGTCGATCGTTACGGCCGCCATTTTGATCTCGTTTATCGGCAACTGGAACAGGTGTGAAATGAGTCATGCACCGGTGTCGGTTTAAAGAAATACAGTTCAGACATTTAAACAGGTATTTTCTGAAATGTCTTAAGTTTATTTGTAATGTTCATTGCTCAACAACCTTTAGGTATTTTCAGACGCTCTTACGCTTGTCTAACCAACTTTTAAAATACCCAAAATACTTTTTCATAGCAATTACTTACACTATGATTGTAGAAGTAGTTTTAACAATTATACATAAGACGACACGGCCAGGGAATCCGGCCTTCGAATATTATCACTTTTTGTCCTAGTAAGTCATTAGTAAGTATTATCCTATCAAAAACATAAAATGTACAAAAATGTCAAGTCTCGCAATGCTTCCACCATAAAAAGTTGTGAGGACTCATGTAAAGCCAAGCTTATATTTAGTGAATGTATATATTAGACATCTTTATTTCTATAATAAGTATAGTGACTTGGCAATAACACAGCACAAATAAAGCGCTGCTGCGTGTAAATACCTTTTAAAATCGCTAAGTAATTTATATTTGGTAGATAAGTAACTTATAATAACTGTTATTGCCCAGCAGTGGGACACCCAAGTGGGCCAGAAAAAGAAAGAAAGATAAGTAATTATGTTGCCGTGCAACTGCGAAAAAAACTCTTTTTGTACTGTACTGCGGACAGGAGTTAAAAGAGAAAATTAAGTACTCAGCCTAGTTTTTCAAAGATCATCTTTGTTAAAAACTATTTCAGTCCCGTATACGTCAAATATTGAGTTAAGTACAAAATGAATTCTAAAAATCAATACTTTCCTTGCAACTTCTTTATATAATACTAGCTTTCGCCCGCGACTCCGTCCGCGTAGATGTGTTTAATCACGTATCTATCGGTAAATATAAGTTGTTCCAAGATGAAAATGTATGTGTCTCTATCTGTGTGCCAAATGTTATCTAAATCCGTTCAGTCGTTTAGGCGTGGTTGAAAGACAAACAAAAGTCAAAGTCAAAGTCAAAATATTTATTCATTAAATTGGCCACATATTACACGTCAGTAATATAGAGTGAGTCTACCAGCGCTTCGGACAAGACCATCATTGCGGAGAAGAAGCGCCGCAAGAAACTCCAGCAGGTCATTTTTTCAAATATAAAATACAATAATACTTAAAATTAAGTTACATTACAAGGTAATAAAGTAACAAATATTAATTATTAGAACTAGCACAAATAAAAACATCCATAGGTACAAACTTTCACATTTATATTAGTAGGATATACATAATATCCCTAACAAAAAAAAATGTCGTAGGTACATTGTAATTTTTTATTTTTACATTCTGTTTTTAAAAGCTTAGCCAACCGATTGCGTATTCAACAGACATGCTGGAGACCACTTGATTCCGTCAAATCAAGTTTTTGGTTGAAAACTGCGCAAGTGTCGAAAAAACTGTCACCACAAAACGCCGAACGATTTTATCGCGTTCGATCACGCGTTGGATAGAGACATAAAATTTTATTGTTCGTCGAATCGTCGAGATTTTAATGGTTTCAAACCAAAAACTCGTTTTGATTTCGATAAAAATCGGTAAACAACCGATGCACGTCCGTCGACTTTTCGATTCCGAGAACCGCTGTCCTTGTCTGACAGAATGGAATATAACAGGACATTTGTATGTTTTACGCCTTTAATAATTGATTCGAATTATCGTGACTAAATTACAGGCGTATCGTAATGAGTTAAATGACAAGTTTGGACTGCTAATACATTGTTTACATTGCCTCTAATTCCAATGGTTCTGTTATGCATTTTAAAACACTTGTTTGTGTTTTGTTTGTAAGATATGTTAGTACGATCGTTCCATTTTTACATAATATTATCTTTATTAGGTAGTAATCGATCTGATTCTTATTTATATTTAACCTGTTATCACCCAAAGCCGATTGTGTAGGCTTAGCAATGCACACGGTTTGCTTCGTTGTACGATTACTATACTTTACGTAGAGAGATATGATGAATATATAGATATCAATTAGTATAAATTAGCTCGGCATATAAATAAGTACATCGTTTATCCTATTTTAAATCATCATTCACCTCCCCTTGGTCGTTTTCTTTAGTTTCCAAATACCATCTTCATGTCAAAACATCGAAGTACCATTAATTGTTTCCGTGCCATTCTTTCTCTGGTCATCTACACCGTCTTGATGATTTTCAACACAATTCATTTAACCATTCCAACTTAGACTGTTTCTCAACGTTAATTAAATCTATAACAACATTAACAAGTTAAAATACCAACGGTTACAAGACACTTAAGATATTCGTGTTACCTTAACATCAAACTTTATGGCCTTCGGTGTCCAAATATATCGATAACGGCTCCCAGAAATCGTTAGTGGAGATAAAAATGATAAAACTAGCAGTTTATCGATTACTCGGATTCGATATTGATCTCAATCGGATTCTTGAAACCAATGTTGGTCCAGTAATTAAGTGAACAAGCTGTAGGTAGCTAATCTTACTTATTAAATGAGAAACATTTGTGTATATGTATATATGCATGTGACGACGCGGTTAGCCTAGTTGGTAGTGAACCTGCCTACGAAGCTAGCGGTCCCGGGTTCGAATCCCGGTATGGACAAATATTTGTGTGATGAGCGCGAGTATTTGTTCCTGAGTCATGGATATTTTCTATGTATTTAAGTATGTATTTCTCTATATAAGTATGTTGATCGTTGTCTAGTACCCATAGTACAAGCCTAGAGCTTAGTTTGGGACTAGGTCAATTTGTGTGAGATTGTCCCTGATATTTATTTATTTATTTATATATTTGTTCTCACAGCTGTAACGATTTTGATGAAAATTGCGACATAAAACCCTTACGTGGGCGAAAATTCGATCTAGCTAGGTCTCAATATCTGGGAAAATTCCATCTAGCTGGGTACTACGCAGACTACGGGTTCGAATCCCAGCTATGGATCGTTTTTATTGTTTTCTTTTTGTTTTTGTATAGAAAATCGATTAAAATTCGGTTTCGACCCGAGCGACGACAGAAAGATGTTTACACTTTTTCACCTTGTTCCATTGTAATAAGGTCTAAAAGTGTAAACATCTTTCTGTCCTCGACTGTACCTACTGTGTAATAACTGTTACAATTTATTAGTGTTTTTCTAGTTTAATGGTAAGTCTTCTTTAACCATTATAATATAACCAAAAACGTCGACAACTCGATATACGGAGCTAGTTACTTTTTGCTCGGCTTTTGAATCCTTACCAATGAGCTTCTTGGGGCAAAAGCGATATAACATAAAAATAATATAATTATAATATCAGCAGGCTCGACATGCATGAACGAGATAAAATTTGACAGGTACTAGGGAAATGAATTCATCTATTCCATATGCTGACCAAATTCTAACGTAAGCTTTAACGTTTAAGGTTTAAAATAAAAGTGTCTCGTCCTGACTTTTATTACTAAGCGACGATTCATTCAGATTCATTACCATTCATATAAATTTACTTTGTTGCTACAGAGATTTCTGTTAACATATTTCACATAGGGCCTGTTCTACAATCGACGAGTAAATTCTTCTGTCAGTTAAAGATAGCCCTCTCCTTGTCTATTTTCAAGTGTAAGAAAGGGCAAGGGCTTAATTTATTTGACATATATGCTTTATTTGACGATTGTGAAACAAACGGTTATGGGTCATTATCAAATTTTGTGCAGGTCAACTTGTCCCAACCTAAAAAAAGTTGTTTCCGTTTACACTATCCATTTTCTGCGGTTATTTGAGTGAAATTATGAATGATTTGCAGTCAGCTATATACCACAGATAATTATTGATTATCAGAATCTAAAAAAGATGCTTAGTATTCATGTAATATTTGTAATAATGCATGGTAACAGAGTGGTAGCTCCATACAAATAATAACAGAGTGTTCTGCGCAAAATTTGATAATAACCCTTAAACTATTATTTTGCAATAGCCTTATATTCCTCTTCAGAATCGTAACCCTTTCCCACTAAAGCAATAAAAATAAACACAGCTTCACCAACAACAACAAGAATCTCAAATTACCTCTAAGTATTAGGAACAGACACCGAACGTTAACAGCAAATACCACATTAGCATAAGGTCCCAACTTGAAAGATATTTCACCCCCTACACTTAATAGGCGATAGGATTTTCCAGGGAGATTCGGGAAGTCATTAAGGGTATAATTTTCATTGTAATAAACACTTGGCGATAAATATCAACCCCTTTTATTTATAGTTAGGGGAAGTTGACCGTCAAGATCTGTTCTGGAGTTGTAGCAGTTAAGGGGTATAGATGGATGCCATCCTAAATTGTAAGGAGTTCGGTTGGATTTTACACTGGCGATTCTTCTTCTTGGTCTTAATTTAATTAAACTTAACGTACAGTCACAGTGTTTTCAAATTCTTTCTTAGTAATCGACCAAAGTCATCATTCGCAAATTAAATTAGATTCATAATTGCTATTTCTCCTTTTTCCCTCTGTGCTGTTATTCAGTTAACACAAACGTCAAAGTGGGTAAATGACATTCAACTGCCTGCACATTCATTTAGTCGCTGGTTTCACAGACGACCAGCTGTCAAACTAGCGACTAAATGAAAGTGCAGGCAGTTGAATGTCATTTACCCACCTTGACGGACGATGTAAATTCGCCGGATATTCATCGACTGAGTAGAACTGAATGACGTTGTTTTAACAGAATAACATAGCTGGAAAGTAAGAAATAAAATGGCGGAGAGTGAGGAGGAAAGAACATTGAATCCATATAATTTCAAATTCAAATATTCATGTATCTTTATAAAAACCTTATACAGAAGCAAGATACACGATACTGCAGGCGTACTATGGTAGTTTTAATCGATAAACGTGGATAAAACATCTGGCACTTACTGACCAGTATGTGAGTGCGACAGAGACGGATGCTTATCCACGCGATAAAGGCAACCATAAATACTGAGGCTGATAATGAAACTCGCAAAGAGGAGGTTTAAAGTAAGTACAGAATTAATTGCGCTACTTCACAATAAAAAAAAGAATTAAAATAATTATTCTTATTATCTAAAGATTCTGTTCATTTACCATCTCGCCACACATGATCACATTACTTCCTTACAATTAAATTTTGCCAAAATCGCTATAACTCACTGGTACCCCCACTTCATTTCCAAAAAGCCATTGCTGATCGGCTGCCGGATTCCTTGCCGTAATTATATGAACCCTTTAGGTACTAAATTACCGGCGTGGCGCAATTACTCTGTAATATTCGAGTGTTAGTCGTTTTATGGCTTTTACTAATTTCTTGGGGGACACATTTTGTTTGTTGTAATCAACATACAGGACTATGAGCTCAGCATTAAATGTAAATATCGATTATCTTCCTTTAACGGTTCTTCTGTTGTTCTTAAAACTTGCGTCCATTAGACTGCCCCACACGAGTATACATGCACACGATTATTGAAATAAAGGAAAATGTGGTGCGCAAAAAAAAGATAAAAGATATCTATTCAGTAGGTACCGCCTGGGCACGTTTACACGTCAAATCTACCAGCGCTTCCCAAGAGGACACCACTGCTGAGAAGAAGCGCCGCAAGAAACTCAACAGTTAGTCATTCTTGTTTGTTATGCATTGCGCGTCATCTTTTACTTCATTTTAATTAAGCAATAAATCAACAGTTTTATTTAAAACAATATCTATTTAACTGGAAGCCGTTTGAATTTTGATCAGTACACCATAATATTAAATGTTCACACGCAATGATTACAATTACTAATATTCATCATGATTTTGAATTGAAATGATTTAAACGTTAAATTTAAAATAACACTTTTTATTTAACGTCGCAAATCAATGGCCATGCATATACCTTTTTTAATACTTTTTAATCAAATAATATTCACTAATTTACCAAAAAATGTCAACACGGGACTCTTTATCGGCCATTAATGTAAGATTCACTGTTCATTGGATTTTTGCACTTTTAAATTAAGTTTTCGATTTATTGGAATTTTATGGCTGAATAATGTGTTTCTGAGTTAAATTATGTTCCCATCTCACTCACGCTTGAACATACGTCAAGTTTAGGTACAGTCCGTTAGCACTTAGAATAGGATGCGGCTTCATCGGATGCGGAATCATATTCTAAGTACTAACCGACTGTAATAGTATAGTACTCACTATTCCGACCACCGCACATGACACCTGTCGGTATAAGGGTTATGACCTTCAGGCCAGTTGGCCTTTTCCGTGCCAGTGAAATAAAAGTAAAACAAATTCTGGACTATTTAGGCCCATAATTACACCAAGATGGCAAAAATTTACTAGCATTATTTTTGCCCAGACTTGAACCCACACTAGCAGACGCCCCAACCCCTTCGGTCATAAATCTCAAGTCTGGATACCCCAGAGCGTCTTTGTTTATTCCAGTGCCAATATCGTCTTAATCAGACTTTATGCTAATTTTGGTACGTTTTGCAGTTAAGTAAAATAATGAACACCATGTAGGTATAGTTTGGCAAAAAAAAATTGGAAAAAATAGGGTGCTGTTTGGAAATTGGCAACATGATACAATTTTTACCCAAAAAACGCGGATATGTCGAGGTTGCCGCTTAAGAATATTGCAATTTCACTTATCACCACGTTTATTGACAAAATATACAGCTTAATTTTTTAAAGCTGACATCGTTATAAATATCGAAGTTCTGCAACGTGTTTTCGGTATAGTTGAGAATTAAACTTTTTAATCTTTCTTTACTCCTAAGTTCCTTTTGGTTTTTACAAATTGTACCGAATCGATTTAATAACTGCATATTCAATTTGAACGTTTTGAGAAATTTTTATCTCAACTAACCTTATCGATTTTTCATGAAAGTTTCACAACCACACTCGGAATACAAGATATCAATTAAAAAATAAGCTATATACAGCTATATAAGCTATATACCGGAATAACATTATCCAAAATATCGAAAATATTTTAACTTTATACCGTGCGAATACAAGAATCCATTCCTAATTAAAGAAACCGAGAATCGATCCAAGAATCGATTTAAAAACCAAAAAAATGTCCCCGATCGGATCTAATCGTTTGGTCAGCAATGACTTGATACTTTTTGTGTTTCGTTCTTCAAATTTGCACCGTGTGGTATAGATTACTGGGTTGATATTTGAAGAGGGAATTTAGTTGAAGTAAGAACGTTTTAATAATTAAGTATGAAGTTAACGACTAAAACTCAAATAAATACAATTTTATTACGAAAGAAGCTC
The DNA here is from genome assembly GCA_963241965.1 of Tortrix viridana. Lineage (NCBI taxonomy): Eukaryota > Metazoa > Arthropoda > Insecta > Lepidoptera > Tortricidae > Tortrix > Tortrix viridana. The sequence continues at coordinate 2,776,217 of OY725191.1, read as the reverse complement.
CCTTTTATATTTATAGGGAAATAAAATCGGTTAAATGGTAACATATTGTTTTGTATCGATTCGTTTTATCGTTATTAGTTAATATAAGTTAGCTTTTGGAATTGTGGACACGGTCAGTTAAAATAGTATTCGGTTTTGTGAGTCAGTTCTTTTCTCATGTATAGTTTGAAATCATTTCTCTTCTGGGTTTTCTTTTCTTTTTAAAGCCTTTTCTAATCTCTTATTCCTTATTTTCATGGCTTCCTTATTTTCTTCTGCTCCATTTTTGTAGCCATTGATCCCGTGAAGAAGGTCTCCAAATCGTCATAACAACGCATCTTTGGTTCATCATCTTTTCTTAACAGTCATTGAAAGTAAACAAGCGACAGTTGCTTGATAGAAAGTGGTCACTATCCTCCAGAGGCCCAACGTCCTATATATAGGATAATTGTCAGAATTACTTTTAAACTTTTGTTGACTGACATAAGGTTCAGTTTTGAACTCAGGCAGGCCTCAGCCAAGTCACTGCCTTTTTAGAGAAACGCTGAGACAACACCGTATAGGGTGTCCCCTATTTAACCTCATAGAATTATAAACAAATGACTTCAGAAAGGAGAAACTGTAACAAGTAAGAAAAAATAAGGTACAGTATTTCTGTTTTTCTTTGGCCGCATCTTTTGAAAACAGAAAATGTGAAAATAAAATGTAAACTGTTTTAAACCTACCAGTATATCCACACCACTCCAACGTGTCGTCAACACACGACTATATTTATCGTTATCGTTATTATTGGTCGTTATATCGGAATTAACGATCAGACGAACAGAAATTTAAACATTAATCGTATTTATCACCTTACCTGCCCGTGCGCAACTATCTAAATTACAATTTAGTTTGACGCAATCGGTGGTAGTAATTATAGAATAAATGCGAATGTCTGCGTGTTTTATTTTTTCCTGGGCTTACATAATTTCATGGTCATCATAATCATCATCATGTCGGTCAGAAACGTCCATGGCAGAGAGACATAGAATACTTTGTATCCCGGAAAATTTGATAAAAGCTAGTAGATAATATTTTAAACATATTATAAACAACAGGTTGTTCAAATTACATACAACCGCTAATTAGTAGCAGTGAATGAGTCAGTTTTTTAACTCATTTACTGAAAACCATATTCAAACGATTAAAATTAGAACGGCAACGGTTCCATGCGCCCGCGCAACTACAAAGCAAACAAGTGCGGCTACAGGCTTGATTAAACGCACATTCGGTCAGTCGATGCCTTAATTAGAACTTTAAGGACGGGAGAAAGTATCGATATGTTTGTAAGTTAATTAATTAAGGCACGAACATACAAAATGTATTATGAGTTGCAATATAAAGAAGTAAAAAATAAAGATGATTGAACTTGAAAATGGTCTACTTTGGCCCTGTAACTGATGCCAGTGCACTTAAAACAAATAAATTAAAAATATCGATAATAATGAAACGGTTTCTTAACAGTAATTGAAGATAAGATTGAATGTATAAAAAAAGATATAATATTAATAAGATTACTTATCGTAGGATTATTAATTGAGAACAAATTATGTGTCTCATTGCAATTATAGGGATGAGTGTCACAATTGATTAAAGATAAAATATGATGATTAAGGTATTTAAATCCAGGTCAATTTTTAATGTACGTTTCAACACTTAACAAAATAATGTAAATTACGACACAATAAAAAGTTGGGAAAAAATTCATTCTCACATCAAATTCGTCCACACACTCACGCACACGAACATCGATATCGACAAAAAATCAACGATAATTTTATCGACTGCACCGACACCTCAGCCCATCCCTAAAGCGTTAATAGCTGTAACACCAGAGTCATTGAATACGGTCGTAATCGTAATTATTTTTAATTAATAATCAACGCGACATTAGCTCGCCTTAATAAGGATGGAGTCGATGTCCCTTCGACAATTTAAATTGATCATACTTGTATGTACTCTTTGTTTTGTTTGGTATTGAAGTTGTTTATAAACACGTTACTGTGCAGATACACTCAAAAGCAAAAAAAAGTCACGCCTATTTTTTTTTAGAATATTTACTTATAAATAGAGTGATGAGTGTATGTCGGGGTTGTATTTTGTAATGGAAATTTTACTAGAAAAGGTAGGAAAGCAAGTAAAATTGATATGATACGATATGATATTTTTATTTGGTAAAAACAATATTTTGCATGTCACGTTTATATAAATACTTAAATTATTTATTATTTATTTATTTATTAATACCAAAATGTATAATTACAAGAAAAACCTATTTAAGTCATTAAATTTGTCAAATATTCATTATAACTGATACAGATAATGAAAAATACTAATGATATAAAATTTAAAAATATGTCCATAAATTCATTATGTTTACGATTAAATAAATAGGTACCTAAGATAAATAATATGAATAATTAAATATACCTGAATATTACCTATTTATTGTTTCCACGTTTAAGCTGATCCAGCCCAAATAATTCAAATATTTATGAAAATACAATTTTTAAGAACTTATTATCCTTGTATTGCAGTGTCTGCAAATTTCGGACGCGCTGATGTCTAAATATTTAAAAACACGGGAACCTGTAAAAACACTGTCAAGAATGCGGGCCAATAAGCTCAAAATAGTTTTCGAATGGCCTTGCCATTGTAAACAATATGATGTACAAACTTGCTTATTCAAATTACTAGTATAGGTAAAGTCTCTAAGGCCATAGTTCTCCATCTTGTTATTTTTTTCCACCCACTAATTCCTACAAACCGAGCGTGACGGATGCCCCGCTCGCTCTGACGCTGCATCGATACTGGCTATCAAAAATCAGGAAACCACCTCATTGATTTATATGAGAAATCTTTAACACATACAATGTAAAATCACCTTGTACCTGCTTAAAATTGGGTTCGAATTCGAATAAAGCTACTTTGAAGGTTTTGTTCATAAATTTCCAATTGAATTTGAGTTTTAGTTTAAGGGAAATAGGGTTGGGTTCGGTCTGGGTTTCCATTAAAATAACATACCACCAAAGAAGAAAATGCCACTAGCGGGTGATTTATTTCCGATACGCCATATTAAATGTTTTGTTTTTTGTTCGGAATTTAAAAATCTGTTATTTATGGGGTTAAAATCGAGGAGCGATTAAAATATGTCCGATTCGACAGATTTATTGGGTTAAGTTCTTTTACTTCCTCTATTTGAAGGTGTTTTGTTGATTTTTATGGTTGTCTCTGTATTTTTTATTGCATTTTAAGTAGGTGTGCATACGTTAAAAAAATTGTACGTACCTATATGTCTTATATTTCTAAGATGACACGCAGAATTTAATTTACGTGTCATCTCACTTCAGTTTGGTTTCCTTTATCACCTAAAACCGTCATAATGATTTCTGACTTTACAGTGTAAATTGTCAAAAGATGAAACTGTACAGCAAAACGTCAAAAATGCAAGCGAGATAAAAAAAATAATTGTAAGATTGTCTTTTAAACGCCGACGCAAAAAGAGGGTGGTATAAGTTTGACCTGTTTATCTGTGTATCTGTCTGTGGCATCGTAGCTCCTAAACGGATGGACCGATTTTGTTTTAGTTTTTTTTAGAAAATCCGTTAAGCCATTTAAGAGTTATAAGCTCTGAAAGTCGAGGTCCCGATTTTGTCAGGTTTTTTTTAAACTCAGGTTATTTCTTCTGGCGTCATTATTTTTATTTTAACAACTGTGTGTGTGGGTGCTAGCCTAACTTCCTAAGACCCACGTCAAATTTAGCTAGTTCGAAACAGAATCTTATGTCAGTCAACAAAAGTTAAAAGTCATTTTGACAATTGTCCTAAATATAGGACGTTGGACCTCAGGAGGCTAACCTTGGCAAAGTTTTTTTTGTTGTATTTTTCGAACAAAATGTTATGCATTTTATCCTTACTTATTTACTTTAATTTAGATACAAACTGAAGTTCATTTTGTAATTCTTAGCACCAAAGTTTTAACACACTTCCTTCATCTACAAGGATACCAGTTCAACGGACGAACATAGTTCAAGATTAATTGCCAATACGAAGCCAGCGACAGACAAACAAACAAACAAACGCGCGACACGAAGCTCCAATATACTGGCAATAATTTTAGCATTTTGTGCAACACCTACGTAGGGGGACGCGTATTCTGGATCAGCCAGCAATTTAAATCGAGATACAATTTCTATAAATTGTATACACAAAGGAAGATTTTTTTTCATAATTAAGGCCTTAACTAGGTACGTACAATCTTTTTGATAATAACCCTTATGGCAAAAGTATTTTTTTATAATTGGTTACATAAAACACACATTGGTTGTGTTGGTGGAACAAGTAAATTTTCTACAGTTTTCTCTCATAAAAACCATTAGCTTTTTTATGTTTGAGGAGGCAAACGATCTCACGAGTTAGTTAATGGAAAGAAACTGTCACCCGTGGTCATCAAAACAAGAAGAGGAATCAAAGTCGAACTGCGACCATTTACCAGGGCGGTAGCACAAGTTGCCCGCGACTTGTTTGTCGCTAGGTAATCCCTCTCTACCTAGTCTGTAACGAAAGAGACGCACTGAGCAACAAGCGAGAGAATACAACTTGTGCTTCCCGTGCTGGATTAAATTTGTTAGCATTGTAACAGAATTCTGGCAGCAACTCAGCGTTATGGAACTGCGAGCGATTATATCAAGTTATCGTTAGGACAAATCTTTCTTAGGAAAAACTCTATGTCAAGAGAAAACAGGTCATTAAATATTAGGACAAATGACTATTATTAACAAAAACGTTAATGGCAAGTGAAATTAGGGTTACAAAAGTTATGCGAGAAATTAGAGAGTGAGTCATTGGGGAGTTCCTATGGCCACGTTCCGTCATCAGCCTTGGTCATTGGTAAATCTACCAAGGCCGTAGCGTACGTTCCATAAAATATACAAGTACGTTATTCAATTATGCCTGTAGATTGAAATTACCTACTAAAAAATAACACCCTATTGATCTTTGAAAATTCAAAGATAAAATCAATAGATGAAATCATCCGGTGACTTTCACCAAAATTGCCAAATTTTACGAGTCCCTAGTAATAAAAAAATACGAATTCCTACGAGTTCGTATTTATTTTAATTTTACTTAATTTTCATTATTATGAATCATCAGAAACATTCAAAAATCCATGGATTCATCTAATATCATAAACTACTTCGATCCAGAATACGCCCTCGATCACGTCGCACATATCGACTTGAGGGATTGGCCTGCGCCCGCGCCGTATATCAACCAGTCGATAAAAAGCTAAATGTTGTCCGATTGCGAGGCGAGAACTCTTGCGCACAAATTTATGCGTTTCTGATATATTAAGCGACGCGACGCGTGAGTTATGGTTTTACATGTGGATAGCGTCAATGTTGCGGTTTCGGACCTTTACGGCCTGTATTGAATAATGATTCGGCAAGTAGACCTTCAGCGCTGAATTAACTAGCGCTTACTAACTGCCGCACTCAGAGACGTCAATTAATTTTTTAGTTTCATTAAGGTCCGATTCGCACGAGCGCTTTTTTAACGTTCAACGCTTGCGTTCCGCGATCCTATTGGTGGGATTCTCAAGGTCAACGAATGGGATCGCAGAACACAGGCGATGAGCGTTAAAAAAGCACTCGTGCGAATCGGGCCTAAAGGTGCCGCGTCTTATTCTATTGCTATAGCAAAGAAAGTGACAACAGCAACTTTAATTAAACTTAAAAATTAATTGACGTCTCTGAGTGCGGCAGCAAGAGGTTTTCAGTAGGAACGGTTATAAAATTCTACAACCAGTATAGAAAAGCCGCATGGACACTTTTACACCAAATGTTTTCCAAAAGAAGACCCTTGAAACAAGAAGTGCCGTAAGAATATTAACGGACAGTAAAGACCAAGTTAACACCTTCACAGTCCAGTGCCTCATATATGGGTCACGACGAACTAGCTCCACAAGTCCGTGCCCTACATTTTGGGTCACTAAAGAACGAGATTTTGAAGTGTTTACATTACATTTATTTTTATATTTATACTGAGCAGGACATATAGTACATAAGTACCAATTCCATTATCCTTTGTTGGTCGAAATAAAATGTTTTTAATTTTAATAGTGATTGAAATAATTTGCTGGATTTACGAGGAAATTGAAACATTTTGTATGGGTCCCCATGAAGATGTTAAAGTCAGATCACAGTCAAAGTTATATAGACAATGCAGATCCTGAATTAATAGGAAATGTCACTTTAAATAAATGACGTCCTAGTAATATTCTAGATGTCAAAAGGGTGCTTTGGTCTCAAGAATGATACAGACTGCTCGAAAGTTACGTAATTGTTTTAAGAGAAAAACTACACCCTCTAGCTTCACAGAGCATCATCGACAGGGGTATTTTAGACATTCTTCTGTGTAGTGGCTGTGAGGTCATTTAGACAAGTACAGCCGCCAAAAGTTGATTGCTCGTTAGCACCACCCGGGGGGCACGTGCAGGGTAGCGGTGGGTAATCTTCCTGCGGACGTGAGCAACCATTCGCCCCCGGGTGCTGAGTTGCCCCGACGCGATTGGTGTACACTGAACAGGATTCGCACCGGCCATGGTAGATGCGCCCATTATAAACACCTATGTGGCTGGACCGAATCCCCCCGCTGCGACTGCGGTGCGGAGTCCCAGACCATCGAGCACATCACGAGGGAGTGCCCCCTGCGGGCTTATCCTGGTCACCCCGATGACTTCATCCTTTTTACCCCCGACGCCGCCAAATGGCTAAGAAACTTGGATATATGCCTATGACATCTATTTTTCAACAATGTGTACATAATAATTGCCATACGAATAAATAAATAAATCGACAGGGGGCGAGCTTCTGGTGCCGATGACGTCAAAATAACGTAACTTTGCACACAGGGATTTGTTGTTTTTGTTCACAGGATAAAAGCCAGTTGAAGGCGTTATGTCAAATTAATCTTACATTAAAAAGGTAAGAAATACAAATCGGCAAAATAACTTGAGCGGATTTCTCTGCCGCGATGGTATCACGAGAAATACGATTCGCTCCGATTTTTAGGCATTTAACCGTGATAAAAAAGGCTTTTGGTTTTTAGTTTGCATTTATTTAATAAGTACTTGTTTAGTATTATTATGAGGATATTTGAAAAACCCCGCAGTAATATTGTTTAGTTAAAAAGTGTGCCCTTTAACATCGCATAGTTCTGGTTAACTTAAACTAACTCAACCCGTTAGTGCATCACGCTCGTTACTGAGTGAGTATCTTGGAACTTGGTCATTTGTCACTTACCTACTTTGACGGAGCTTTGTATGGCTCGCTATGACTGATATTTTTTGACTTCTTTTTATGTTAACTGCCTATAGCCTGCTATAGACAAGAGGCACAACACTTTAACAACTATTCATGTAAAAAACAAAACACAGGGACACAGATCTTTTACCTGTCTCCTTACCTATTCAGTTAATTAAATGAAACATTATATTTTAAAATTATCATGTTTCGAAGAGGAAATAGGGAGGCAAACGAGCATGCGGGTTACCTGATGGGAAGTAATCACCGCCCATGAGCACCGGCAACTCAAGAAGAGTTGTCGGTACGTTGCCGGCCTTTTAGGGAGATGAACGCTCTTTTCTTGAAGGCCCCCATGTCATAACTGGCCGGAAACACCGCAGAAGGAAGTCTTTATTTAATAGCTACAGTTCATTCCATAGGTACCTGTTTATCCGTCTCGAGCTCACTTACTAGTAAGAAAGGGATGAACGTATTAGCGTTTCTACAAGCGCTAACGCTATCGTCGCTTGACTAACCCCCTGACCATTAGCTGTTGGCACAACTCACACTTGACTGTATCTTGATAAACCAAAGGCACCGCGCACGGTAGCTGTCCATATCTCCCTGACGGCGTTGATCCTCAGATGCGATTCCTCGAATGTTTTCACACTTTTGGGACCAAATTAATGATTCGAATGTGCGAAACGAAACGTAAAGTTTATGTCGTTTTAGTTTTCTGAATTCAAAGTGTTTTTATGTTGAATGTGTGAATAAGCTTTTAAAATTATTAAAGTACTGCGTTAATTTTTCTTATTGCTTCTTCTGTGCTGTTGCTGGCACTGAAATATATACAAAATAGCTTTTATTAAACTGGTGAATAGGTAATTAATTCATTTAAGGGATGGCGGTCTGCGACTCGTAGTGGTGAAAATAAAGTAAAAGACAACTTTACACAAATCAACCTTGTCCCAAACTAAGCTCTAGGCTTTTACTATGGGTGCTAGACAACGATGAACATATTTATATATTGATAAATAAAAACCTACTTAAATACATAGACAACATTAAAACTTGAGAACAAATACTAGCGCTCTTCACACAAATTTTAGCCCTTACCGAAGATCAAACCCGGGACCGTTAGCTTTGTAGGCAGGGTCACTAGCAACTAGGCTAAAGTTTAAAACAAAGTGAAATGGTTGCTCTGAGTCATTCGTGTTTAATCAAATTTCACTTATCATTTTGACGTTAAACTACTTGTAACCTATAAATAACAAAAATCTTTCAAATATCGGATCAAACCAAACATAAAATTGACAACAATGGCTGGAACATTTCTAATTAATCATAACTATATCTCCAAATGTTACCGCAACTATAAACTCTACTTTGCATTGATAGGGTTAACTTTATATTGTACCTAAGGATGTTTTTATAAAATTGATTCAATTATTATTATTTAAAGCGCATTGTACAATGCATGAATGGATGTTGTGTTATTTGTTACTTGGGCTTTTACTTATTCTATGTCGATGTTGGTACTGGCCCGCTAAGTATGGAGAGAGCTTCTGCGTGGTTACTAAGAAATACTTAATTTGAAACTTCGGATGCTTCATCCCTTTCACTTGTCATTCGAGAGGAAATCGGTAAAAAAGGATGGAGATAACGTAATTTCTTAATTCAATTTCAAAGACGGGTCTCTCATTTGATTTATCTACCTTTGAATCACCGACACTTATTTCATAGAACGTTTAACTTCGCATATAAACAGACGCCATTATTGAAAAAAAGAAGAAGAAGAATGCAAATTGTCTATGGCTGCAGTTTGTTTAAGTATTTCTAGTAATTTTCAAAAACTACATAGGTATTTATAAGGTTAGCTATATTTTTCCAGCGTTTCAATACGACGGTTCGTATGAAAGCCCTCTCCACACCGCGAGCGGTGGGTCAGCGAAGCGGGCGGGCCGATCTAGCCGGCCGATCGCTACTGTGGGCGAGCCTTTACACCGGCTCTTAAATCACGCGCGTAATGAATGACATTATGACTCGCCCGATTAATACTGCTCGGGGAATCGAACGTGTCGAATATTTTTGTTGGATGTATCGAAGGGTTCTGGAGTTATAGACTTGATAAATCGAAGCAATAACAATTGTGTATCAAATAGGTATTTGTATCACAAAAAGATATCTTACACGGGTCTATATCGCGTTCACATAATCATTGTTTGACCTAATGTATCGTTTGGTCGAAAATCATTTGGTCGAAAACGTTTTTTCAATTGAATGTGTTATATTTTTCAGAATGATTATAAAACTAACCTAACCTAAGTAATCTACATAATAGATATTTATTAAATCCTGAATTTCAGCCTAAAGGAGTATTAGGCAAAATGATTTTTAGAGAAAGATTAGGTCAAAAAAATTTACGCGGGTCAACCGTCTTACACATATTGACCTAGTCTCAAATTAAACTTGCTTGTACTATAGGTACTAGATAACGATAAAAATATTTATATATTACTTATACATAGAAAATATCCAAGACTAAAAAAAATCTTATATAAGGATCTGTTTCACAATAGACAAGTTAATTTATCTGCCAGTTAAAGTTAACCTTGTCAATTTTCAAGTATAAAAAAGGTAAAGGGCTAAATTTATCGGTCAGTTATGCTTTACTTGACGATTGTCGAACAGATGGTAAAGTTAATAAACAGGGTTCTTGTCGATAAGAATACCTATCTTTAAATGTCTGCGGCAAGTTGACAGATTCTCGGTGATCACGACGATTGAAACATCGAAATATCGGGAACTCATCGAATACCTACTCTAAAAGTTTAAATCAACTGGGATCATTGGGACCAATAACGATTTTAACGATTTTCAAAAATCGACAAAATAACTTTTTTTTTTTTGATCAGTCACATCAGCCGCTTATTTCAATTCCAATTTTGATCGATTTTCGAAAATCGTTAATTTAGCGTAATGGTACGCCCCGTATAGATATTTCTCGATCCAAAAAGCTAGCGCGCTCGATGGCTGCGTAGGCGCCGGACACGGCGGTTGCGCCAATCAATTTTATAGCCGACTGGTATTCGCTGCTCGTCGTACACTGTCGGCACACGAGCTAGCTCACGGCCGTATTAAGCCGCAAGTTCGGAACGGCGGAGCGTGCCGTTGCACCTTCTTTTGCGTGCACACTGGTCGTTGACTATGAAAGATTTCTATACTTCCAGTAGGTCAGCGACCAGTGTGCACGCAAAACTGTGCCAGTTCCAAATTTATGTATGCTCATTTCTGATTCGATCATGCAGAAACTCCCCAAGCATAGCCCTTTCGATTGCCTTTTGGGTGACTCTGAGCCCTCTTATGAGGGCCAAGTCTCTGTTCCATAAGGGCGGCCAACGGAATTCTGACTGTATGTGGCCGCCCTAAGTCAATGGGAATCGCCTATATCCAGCAGGACGTCTTTGGCTAGTTCTGCAAGCGTTTCAACCGCTTTCAGTTTTCTGGTCGAATTATAAACTGTTTCCGTGTAGATTTGGATTACAATTTTCAGTTATTTTGCAGGAGTCGAGGCATTCTTCAAAACAACCGAAAATGGTAATCCAAAACTACAGGAAAATGGTTAATAATGCGACAAGGAAACTGAAAGTGGTGGAAACGCTTGTAGAACTACCCCTATCTGCTGATATGATGATGCGATCTTATATTATGCCGATGTACTCATAGCAATGATTACTATATCGCATCAATAACAATAAAAACAAACAAAACTTTAGCAAAGGCCTCTGATGGTACTCGCACAGTGGGATGGGCCACAACTGAAGTATATAACCTAATTTATTATTAATATAGACCAATAAAATTGTCCTCCAGCACACTAGTAATAGGTAACCTCCAAAAATGACCAGCAAATGAGTGATGATGTGAATTGATAGAGGAAACAATGTCTGGTGTCAAATTGTGCGATCTGACTCATTCCTAGATAGCCGAAGAGAACAGAGGGTACACCGCGTTAATAGTGCGTATGAATGTTTGTAAATATCTTATGTTACTACACAACAACAAAAAATTCTTCTCAATACAGGAATTTATAAAGGGAAATTTTAAGGAGTTTTTTTTTTACAAATGGACAGATAGTCCCAAACTAAGCTTTAGGCTTACTAGGCAACGATAAACATATGTACTTATATGGGAGATTGATATGTATATGCGTGACGTCACGCAGTGTTGCGCTCTCTGTCAAGGCGGAGTATTAAATCAGCTGTGCATCGATACGTGTGTTTCCTTGTTAACCTACGAACATATCAGTTGCGATGACTCGGAAATTACCCGCGTTTTAAAAGAAAAAAATAAGTTTAGTTAATTATTAACTTATCATCGTTATGGCTAAATATATCGGTAATTTATCAATGTTCGACCGCAGTACGCCAGAGTGGGAGGTTTTTGAGAGTCGATTAACACAATTTGTTAAATTGAATACTGTCGAAGACGGAAGCAAGAGTGCGTTATTGTTGACGCATCTTTCCGATGGCTCGTATCGGTTAACGAATAACTTAGTTCACCTGAAAAAGGTGGAGGATGTCACATTTGAGGAGCTAGTCTCGGCATTGAGGAAGCATTTCTCACCGAGACGGTGCACATTCGCAAGATACATACTTAAATACATAGAAAACATCGAAGACTCAGGAGCAAATAATTGCGCTCATCTCACAAATATTTGGCCATAGCGGGAATCGAACCCGAGACCCCAAGTGTTGTAGGCAGAGTCGTTACCACGTACCAGCCCATTAGTTACACTATACAGGCCTACTCATGAAGTTAACCTTGTTCCAAACACTACACTCACCACTTATGGTGGCCTTTATCCCGGTGGATAAGTGAGGATAAAGCATCCGTCACTCTCGCACTTACATACTAGTTAGAAAAGGACAGATGTTTTATCCACTGATACACACGACCGTAAAAGACCCGCAAGAACCAGACGCGATAAATTAAACTAATCCAGTGTAATAAGATGTCATTCGGATTTAGTTAGATTATAGTTAATTTCGTCTTTGACAGTTCGGTTTCAAAACGTCAACGTACACGAAGAAGAAAGAGGATAACTAAGGCATTGTAATGCAAAATTGATAATTTATAATATACAAATAATATTTAATATCAGGGGACAATGTCACACAAAATGACTGCTCTAAGCTTGTAGTATGGGTACTAGGCAACGATAAATATACTTATGTATATAGAGAAATACATACTTAAATACGGGATACCTCCTTTTGCCATAATTTAATTTGCCATAATCGTTTCTATGCCATAATTTTCAAGATTATTCGAAAAATTATTGCATGGAACCCATAAGGTAAATAAATAAAAGTAAATATTACGGTTTCAGAACAAAAGCCTTTATGTTATGATGACAAATGATACATTATGTCATATGAATTTATGACAAACAATAGATACCCCTTAAATACATAGAGATCCAGACTCAGGAAAAAATATCCATGCTCATCACACAAATATTTGCCCATACGGTTTCGAATCCGGGACCGCTAGCTTCGTAGGCAGGGTCACTACCTACTAGGGTAACCGCGTCGTAAAATTTCCAGCATTTATTTACACTACATAAGTACTTGTTGCACACACGAAGTGTACCATCTTGTTCCAAAAGCTTTCCACTCAGGAGTCGACCAGACGCGATAATTTAAACTAATCCAGTGTAATTCGATGTCGCTCGCGGCTTAGCCGAATAGTTCCTATCGTGTTCGTATGAATCAGCTGTTAATACTGAGCGGCCAATTGAATCATTTACATCGCATAGCGAATGGAAGACGCCATATTTAATTTAAAACGAAACTTTGTATGGTTATGATTTTGATTTCCTTACTATGTAATCCTACTAACATTATAAATGCGAAAGTTTGTGTGTGTTAGTTTTTACGCTGACACGGCTAGACGGATTTGGATGAAATTTGGAATGGAGATAGCTTATACCCTGGATTAACATAAAAAATACTTTTTATCCCGGATAATTTGGTAGTTCCCAAGGGAAAACCGATAAACCACTTCTACGCGGCGGAGTCGCGGGCAAAAGATATATTTAAATGCGAAAGTGAGATTGTTCATTTGTTTGTTAGTATGTTACGCTTTCACGGCTAAACCGCTGAACCGATTTCAATGGAATTTGGTATGGAGATAGTTAGTTGGAGTTCTGGAAAAGGACATAGGATCTCGGAAAATTGTACAGTCCCCGAAGGAGCAGCGATGAACGAATTCTACGCGGACGAAGTCGCCGGCAAATGCTAGTGTTTAATTATAATGGATAAACGGTTAAACTCACGATTATGAACCGTAACGACCCGACACGTTTGGGACTCATTAGTAGTACAGTCAGCATCAAATAGATAGGAGCAGAAAAAGTGGCTAAATCGCAATACATCTTTATTACTATAGGAATCCGGGCCGTGGAGAAAGAGCCGTGGTAGCCTAATAGTTTGACCTGCCGACTCTTAGGCAGAGGGTCGTGGGTTCGAACCCGGGCTCGCACCTAAGTTTTTCGGAATTTATGTGCGAAATATAATTTGTAAATTTACCATGAGCTTTTCGGTGAAGGAAATCATCGTGAGGAAACCTGCACACACCTGCAAAGCAATTTGACGGTGTGTGCGAAGTTCCCAATCCGCACTGGGCCCGCGTGGGAAACTATAGCCCAAACCCCTCTCATTGTGAGTGGAGGCCTGTGCCCAGTGGGACGTATATAGGCTGGATTATATTATATACTATAGGAATAACGGTGTTACGATATATTTGGCCATTTTGGCTGTTCCTATATATTTGACGCTGACTGTACCTAAGAACTGAGGCTATCATAAATTAAAGAAACCTGCAAAGTTCTCAACAGTTGTTTTCTGGACGAAGTAGTCTTGTAGCTGTCCTTTTCGCTGCCTGGAATCTGACAGGTTTTTAGGATCTTGTTTTTACCACCATAACTAATTAATAAAACGCTGATCGTAAATTAGCAACAGACCCGTCAATGTGATTGATCATGCGCACCGTTTAGATTTATACGGTTACAATATTTAATGGCTTACGATTTTAGATAAGCCCTTATGTGGTGATTAGTTAGGTAGATGCGACAGGGGTACAGTTTAGATGACTCTGCCTACAGTGTCACGGAAAGTCAAAGATTATACAACCTAGGGGAGACCGGGGACGGTTGACTATAGGGGCAGGTTGACTAACTATCAAAAACTACGACGCGGTTAGCCTAGTTGGTAGTGACTCTGCCTACGAAGCTAGCGGTCCCGGGTTCGAATCCCGGTATGGACAAATATTTGTGTGATGAGCGCGAGTATTTGTTTCTGAGTCATGGATGTTTTCTATGTATTTAAGTATGTATTTCTTTATATAAGTATGTTTATCGTTGTCTAGTACCCATAGTACAAGCCTAGAGCTTAGTTTGGGACTAGGTCAATTTGTGTAAGATTGTCCCCTTTATTTATTTATTTATTTATTTATTTATAACTCGTCCGAAGCAAAGGCCTTTTTTTTTTTTTTTTTTTTTTTTTTTGACAGGGTGGAAAATGCTTTATGCATTCCCCTCACCATGGGAGTGGCGAGGGGATATGTGGGACTCACTCCTCCCCCCCTCCCCAGAATGGGGAGAAAGGGAGGAGCGCAACCCACTAAAAACCACCCTGGCGTACCCTCCTGCCGGTTTCGGTAAGACGCCGTGGTTCCGCGTTAGCATTGCCACGACGCCTTCCGGCTGCCCCAGCCACTGCCGGGGCTCCCTGCGCCAAAGGGGAGAGAGGCCGAGCACGCCGGGCCTCTCCCCCAGACAACCAAGTGACGTTCCTACGGCAGGTGTGGGACTCCCATCCCCCACCTGCAGCCACTAAGGATTGAGGCGGGCGGCAAACCGCCGCCGCCTCAACCCCCGCCGTCTGCGCCGGAGCGGATGCGCGAGAGGAGACTCCTCACGCTCACGCTCCGCGGCCTCCTTCTGCGAGATAACGCTCTCGCAGAAGGAGGCCACCGCCTGCCAGGACCTCTCGCTGCACAGCATTGCAGAGACAACGCTGTGCAGGGAGAGGTCCCATTGCCCAATCGCTAGTGCCATGGTGGCGCGCTCCGAACTCCAGCGGCTGCACACCTCGAGGGTGTGCTGAGCCGTGTCGTCCGGATCGCCGCACTCATGGCACTGCGGGCCAGGCTCCCTCCCAATTTTGTGCAGGTAATGACCGAAGCACCCGTGTCCGGTCATTACCTGCACAAGCCTGTACGACAGAGCGCCGAATGCCCTATCCACCCAGGTGTCGAACGACGGGAGGATCGCCCCTATGGTACGGGTACCATAGGGTGAGTCCTCCAGGCCGTTCTTCCACCTGTCCCGCATTCGGCGCTCCGTCATACGGCGCGTCTCCTCCACCTCCTCAGGGTCCGGGCGTTCTCCTCTAGCCCGGGCCCTGGACCTAACCTTATAGGTCTCAGCCTGCACCTCTGCGTCCATTTCCCATGGCGGGGTGCAGGCGAGGAGGCAGGCCGCTGCGTGGGCCACCGTCATATAGGCCCTCACCATTCGGAGGGCCACCACCCGCTGGGGCCTACGCAGCAGGGCCCTGTTCCGGGCGGACAGCTTGTCCGCCCATATTGGGGCCCCATACAGGGCCATGCTCCTCGTGACGCCGGCGTATAGCCGCCGGCACAAGGAGCCCGGCCCTCCCACATTGGGCAGCAGCCGGCCCAGGGCCGACGCGGCGCCCACGATTCGGGGAGCAAGTCTCGCGAAATGCTCCCCGAAATCCCACCGACGGTCCAAAGTTAGCCCCAGATATTTGATATGGGGCTTTATCTGGACCGTCTCTCCCCCGATCGTGAGCGCCGCGCCCGCCGGCGGCCGCCACCCACGCCCCCCGAAGACTATCCCCTCGGTCTTCGAGAGGGCCACCTTCAGGCCGAGCTGCTCGATCCGGTGGATCGACAGCTCGGCCGCCACCTCCGCCCGCCTAAACACCTCCTCCATTTCGGTCCCACGCACGGCCACCATGGTATCATCTGCATAGCAAATGGTGGCCGTCCGTGGGAGCAATTCCCCCCTGATGGCCCAATCGTACCCCAGGTTCCATAGCAAGGGACCGAGCACGGAACCCTGGGGTACTCCACAGGCCATCTCCCGCTCCCCCCGACCGCCATCCCGCCCCTCGTAGAGCACTACCCTCTCGGTAAGGTAGTGCTCCACGATCCTCCGGAGGTAGAGAGGCACTTCATGATACCGAAGTGCCTCTCTAATGACCCCATAGGGAAGGGTGCCAAATGCGTTGGCGATGTCCAGCGACACCGCCACGACACCCTCTCCCCTGCTCGACGCGTCCTCACAGAAGTCCCTCAAGGACTTCAGTGCGTCGAGCGTGGACCGCCCCTCCCGGAACCCGAACTGCCGGTCCGAGACGTTCGGGCCGGCGCCCTCCAGGTGCTGCAGGATTCTGGAGGCCAGGATCCTCTCCAACATTTTCCCGGCCAAAGTCCGAAGCAAAGGCCTTGAGCCAACCAATAAGGCACGAGAGTCCGCCACCTCCCCCCGCTCAGTCACCGGGGGAGGTGGCGGACTCTCGTGCCTCAGCATATTGCTGAGGTGTCAGACACCACTGGTGGTTCACTGCCGCGGTGTTAGACACCTGTGGCGGTTCACTACAGTGGCGGTTCACTGCCGCGAGGACACACACTCCGTGCTACTCGTATTTCTGTTTCGTTGCTTTCTTTATCTTTGTATGTTTGTGTGTCTTCTGTGTAGTGAATAAATGTCCTTCTTCTTCTTCCTTCTTCTCAATTTAACAATACAGCTACCCATATTATCCTTAAAAACCCATGCACATTTTAGGTATCTTAAGAACTAATACATGGAAATGGCGTAAGCTATTAATGAATTAGTACTATTTGACACAATCTCATTGTGACAGGAAGTTTTATAAAAAAATATAATTTAATAAAAAACTTAAAGATTATTATAAAACAATGGAAAAAGCTCGTGTTTATTGAGTAATGCGGCTAAACTGTCTTATTGCTTGCTAAATTGACAGAAAGATGTATACACTTTTGGACCTTATTACAATGGAACAAGGTGAAAAAGTGTAAACATCTTTCTGTCCTCGACTGTACTCGTACATCCATGGATTTACATTATTACTTGAGACATTGCGGTATATTGGACGAGAAGATATCGACATTGCCAGTGCGGTACTGAGACGTGGGCGCTGGCGATGGGCGTCATAAGAAAGCTCAAGGTCACCCAAAGGGCAACGGAGAGGGCTATGCTCGGAATATCTCTACGTGATCGAATCAGGAATGAGGAGATCCGCACGAGAACCAAAGTCACCGACATAGCCCTAAAATTGCTAGACTTAAGTGGCAGTGGGCGGGACACATCGCTCGCAGAACAGATGGCCGCCGGGGCCGAAGAGTTTTTGAATGGCGTCCGCGTACTGGAAGACGCAGCGTGGGCAGACCTCCATCAAGGTGGACCGACGACGTGGTTAAGATTGCGGGAAACCGATGGATGCAAGCGGCGCAGGACCGGTCCTTGTGGCAAACCTTGGGGGAGGCCTATGTCCAGCAGTGGACGTCTTTCGGCTGAGATGATGATGATGATGATGATACCTTATGGTATTTTTAGCACTGTTATCAGAAGACTGACACTTCTACGTTTCTGATCTTCTCCTAATCTGTGCCCATAATGTATAGAGGCAGGTGCATTCCTATCACGCGATTATGCTAATTCGATTAAACCAATCGATTCCGATTCTAATCGAGTATTGTGACATTTGCCTCGATTATCGCCTGACATGTTTTAT
Organism: Tortrix viridana; assembly: GCA_963241965.1. Classification (NCBI taxonomy): domain Eukaryota; kingdom Metazoa; phylum Arthropoda; class Insecta; order Lepidoptera; family Tortricidae; genus Tortrix; species Tortrix viridana. Next base: position 2,758,061 of record OY725191.1, on the reverse strand, counting down.
TGCTTAATATAGGTGGCAAAAAGTATGGCCTTGTACAGTTTTGTAAGAGAATTGGGTTAATCTTTGAGATTATACAGCATTATACCTATGTATGTATTGTGAGAAATGTATACTTGTCGTATAGTAGTGTAACAAGGTGGATACAACCTCCTTTATCTATTGATTTTATTTCTGGCCACTCTTACGTTTCATTTATTGATTTAAATTCTTCAAAATTCAAAATTATTACGATCGATTCGCGGATCGATAAGGGATTCAGTGTCTGAGCTGATTGAATTAAAGACATACAAAATCTAGAATATATATTAATTTAATATTATATTTTATTAAAAATGAGATTGATGTATTAGAGTATTAACCTATTGAAATATAAATTTAATTATAATTCAAGTAAAAGTTTAAGAGATTTATTTATTCCATCACCTATAATCTCGTCATCCTGGACATGGTGATACTTACCCATACTGTCAGAGTAGTATTATAGTATAGTATAGTGTAGTATTATCTGTGCTTATAGTAAATATTATATATTTAGTAAGTATTGACACTTAGATATTTCTATTGTATAGTATAATGTATTATATCCGTGAGTTTAGAGGCTTTGTAGAAAAAGGCGATGTATTCGATGTATCAATAAAATAATAGATAATTGCTGTAGTTCTTATTAAATAAAACGAAATGGATATCAATGTAAATATTAAACGTTGCAATAAGAATAGAAGCGTACTGTAATCACCATTGTTAATTATACGAGACAGCCGTATAATTCACATCGGACGGCCATATTAATCAGGCTTATAACGTGTATTGATTTGGTTTTGGATTTAAGATATAGGAATAAGAACAACCTTTGAATATCCTACTCCTACTATCAATACATATAGTATATAAAATGAAGTCGCCCTCCGCGTCTGTCTGTCCCTATGTATGCTTAGATCTTTAAAACTACGCAACGGATTTTGATGCGGTTTTCACCATCAGTTAGATAATCCTTCACGAAAGGTTTATGTATATAATAGAACCCGGAGCGAAGCGAGGGCGGATCGCTAGTATATTATAAATGTAAAAGTTTGTTTGATGTCTGTATGTGTGTGTGTATGATCTAATTTGGCACATTGATACATAGGATACTTTTAATTCCGGAAAATTTGATAATTAGCGAGGGAAAAGCTATAAACGATTTCTATGCGGACGGAGTCAGGGCAAAAGCTAGTAAGTACATATTTATTGAAACTATTTGCCTCTCAATTTTGTCCGGGTAGTCGTCTACCGCTGTTCCGTCAGGAACTGTCGAATTTTCTAGAATAAAAATTACTGACTGTACAATCAGCATCAAATTTTGTCCGACATTTTGGACAAAGACGTAGGCGAAGGCAAACAGGTCAAACTTATATTTTAAATTCCGAATACGCGGTCAGAGTACAGTCGGCTTCCGGGAAATGGGACATTGACGATATTTTTTCGTCACCGGTTAATTGGACCTTCAATTAGGGTACTACCGAACGGCGGCGATTGTACAGAGCTAGGAAAAGCATAGACACGTCGGAGTAGCGTATTCCAAACAATAAAAGTGGCAATTCATGAAAATATTGTACTCTAGTACTGTCTCTGGGTTAACTGGAAGAGGTCCCTTGAGGGATAAGCTGGCTTTTGTACATTTTATTTTATAAGACTTTATCTGTAAATCTGTTATTTGTGCAATAAAGAGTTTATATATTTATCTATACATATAATAAAGCTGTAAATCTATTTATTTGAACGCGCGTCACGTGAAAACGGCTGAACGGATTTAGATGAAATTTGGTATGGAGATAGCTTGAGTCCCGAAAAAGGACATGGGCTGTATATAATAGTACCCGGAGCGAAGCGAGGGCGGGTCCCTAGTACATACATAAATAACATACGTGGCCAAAGTTTTGGTTTGAGTGATTGATTTGGTCATTTGTCGTAAGTTTCAAGGGCAACACAGTCTAACAGTCTGCCGGCAGGCCCAAGCCTGTCAGGCGGCCTGTCGACCAGAATCTATGAAACACACATTAATAGGATTTATGCCTGCTAGCTATATTCGTACGGCCGGCTTAAAACTGTAGCTCACCACACATTATAAATTTTCAAAATATATAATAGTCTGATTATATAAAATATGGTTGTTCTGTGCGCTCTTAAGGCTTTATCACACAATTAGCGATTGGTAGTCGCGTGCTTGGCCGGGCACCGTCGAATGTTTCCCGATCACCTGTCGTTAATGCGCTTTAAGCGTATGCGGTGCGCGGGCGCAGAAACTAGTGGACAAGGTTAATTAAACTAGACTAAAAATTAAATGTAAATTGAATTTTAATGGAGATAATAACACTGGTGTGCGGGTTTTAAGTACAGCCAGAAAATATCATTAACACTATGCTAACCTAAACAGGTAGCATTCCGTGCCTCGCGGCAGACGGCAGACGGCAGCGGCAGGCGGCACTCGGCATGTGCCACGACGGCAGACGGCACTACTCCGCAGAATTAATTTCGGGGACCATTCCGACACACGACTGCAACTTTTTAGTGTCCAATTATTTACACAGCCTCAACATACAGCCTTCCATAAATACATACATACATAAACTGTCAAAATCATTACCCTTCTTCTGGTTTCGCGCAGTCGGTAAAAATCAACCTAAATTTAGCTTGGAAACGAAAGCCATAAAACTGTCACTTTAAAAAGCAACCTGTCTTGTTTAATTTTGGTTATTTTACTTACACAACCCAATATATCCTCCTGAGGCCTACGTCAAAATTCCGCTAGTTCGAAACAGAATCTTATGTCAGTCAACAAAAGTTAAAAGTCATTTTGACAATTGTCCTATATATAGGACGTTGGGCCGCAGGAGGATATAGCTCGCCGTATCCACAAGTTTCTTTCCCTCGGCATGCGATAGGATGTCCTCCACAAGCATCGAAAGGCGATCGCCTTCCGCCCTTAACGGCAGATTTCAGTATTCGCTAACCATGGATATTAAAGACAATTATACTTTAAGTACACTTTTGAGTACGACAAGAATGGACAGCTGTACTTAATGCGGAGTACAATACTGCAAATCGCTTATTTAGGCCGCTATTGAAGTATACTTAATTATTTTGACATACAGAAGTAATTAAGGTCGGTGTTCACCAACATTTAAACAGGCGATTAGAGGTCTGACGGCTGTCAAAATGTATTGACTAAACAGCCGATTAGGCTTTAACAGTCCGTTAAATTGGTTGGTGAACTCCGACCTTAGTCGTCATAGTTGTGTTAAAGGTGATAATGATAATGAGGTTGAAAATAATGTCATGCTAGTAATAGAAACGAGAAGGACTTGACGACGCGATTAGCCTAGTTGGTAGTGACCCTGCCTACGAAGCTAGCGGTCCCGGGTTCGAATCCCGGTATGGGCAAATATTTGTGTGATGAGCGCGAGTATTTGTTCCTGAGTCATGGATGTTTTCTATATATTTAAGTATGTATTTCTTTATATAAGTAAGTATATCGTTGCCTGGTACCCATAGTACAAGCCTAGAGCTTAGTTTGGGACTAGGTCAATTTGTGTGAGATTGTCCCTGATATTTATTATTATTATTATAAAGTTAACCAGCGATTGACCTCTTTCTCACGATACGCCAAGATTCATAATGCTTACGATAGCGATTTTGGAAAACTGACAAAATATATCTATGTAGTTGATGATGACTATGCCTGGATTTTTATTACTTAAACCGATGTACGATTCGGGTTCAGTTTGATCGTCATACCACTATAATTTTGATTATTATAAGTCCGCTACCGCTGTCGGTGCAAAAACTGTAATGACGATTTGATTGTTGATTGATTCACTTTGGATCAAAATCGATTTTAATTTGATTGAAATTATTCGTCAGGGTAAAGGCTCTACTTGATTTTTATAGCTATCGACGATTTATTCTATATACTGCCGCACTCAGAGACGTCAATTAAGTTTTAAGTTTCATTAAAGTAGCTGCTGTCACTTTCTTTGCTATAGCAATAGAATAAAACGCAGCAACTTTAATGCAACTTAAAAAATAATTGACGTCTCTGAGTGCGGCAGTTATATTTTCACAACCTCGTTATGCGAGCCTAACACACATTACAAGATTGCTGTCACTTTAGCACGAATAAAAAGTTGCAAGAGTAATTAAATATCATGCTTAGCTTAGAGCCTGTACAGACTAGCGTTTTTAACCCTTACAACCCCGGTCAAAAACGTTAGTGTGCACAGGCTCTTAATAGATTTGAACGATTTATTTAATTAGTCTAGCAATACCGGATACAATCGCTTAGTAATAAAAGGTAATAAATGTCAGGACGATTCCCCTTGTACCTGTAAAATTTTATCTCGTGCATGTTTGCCCGCTGGGGTTTTTAGTTAAATAAAAAAATACTTTATTATAACTAAGCTTTATCACTTAAATCAGTAAAGTAGTAGTTAGATTTGTTACGATTTGTAAACAATATTTATCTTAGCTATAACTTACCTAGTTTTCATTCAAATTTAAAAGTCATAAATGCAAGTAAGATTTGGTAGTTATAAAATAGCTCCTAAACTATTGAATTGAATTAAATAAATGGGGTTTCTATGATTTACGAACAACGTGCTAGTGTCATAGGCTAAATTAGTTATAAGAGTGTGTTACACAAAATTAACCTTTAGGGATTAGTAGATTATCTTAAAATTTTGCGATATTCGCCCATATTTATTATAATTAGAACACCGCAACCAACATTAACAAAAACAGCACCAACATTAGTAATGTCTGTCTAGTGCAGTTATCTGTGATTGACATTATTTTCTACCGATAAAGTAGAGTAACTTGCATTCCATCATATTGTAATATCGTAATTCGGTGGCCACCTACTGTCCGTCTGATTGAAATCAATTCCAAAGCCCTGCTCATCGATTCTTTATCATTATTGTCCACAATATCATTTCTATAGTCAAAACATAAATCTCAACACGTATCTTCATTTTAAAACCTTATTACAAGCACGCCAAAGTTTACTTTGATTTAGTTTCAAAATTATTTACCAAATTATAAATACGTTGTTCAAATTAAATGACGACCACATCTCAATGAATTACGATTCATATTGAAATGCGTATTTATTATTCAGCAGCATTATTCAATTGGTTTTTGTCATTGCATTGATATAAGTTTTTACCAAATTTCGTTGGTAAAAAGCTCGATTGAACTTTTTGTATCGAGTGGTTCCCATCGATGCCGCGTTTTGTGAGATTTGGATTAACTTTTTGTCGAGTGCGATGATCTTATTCGATGTTTAGAAATGAAATGAGTACGAGCATTGCACTATTGAGTTACTAGTTGTGGTCGTTCATACGTTACGAGACTATTGGTAGAGTTTTCAGTTTTTAAACATTGTTTAGTGCTGTGACAGCAGGTTGGTGTTGGCAGCCCTACTTGACTGGTACATAATGTTGACAACTGCGTAGTTTGGTAGATTTACACAATTTTATTTTTGCAGCTAACACCGACTAATGCAAGTTCAAGAACGAATTTTTGCTTCGTTAAATTGGTCGGCACAAGACATTATTGGCATGCTATTGGAAGATAAAAAGGTATTTTAAATTTAACAAGCTCATAAAACTGGTCACTGACAGTCAAAGTAGCTATTTTTTATTGAACATTAAATATTGGAGTTCTGAAGCTATTATGGGTTGGCTATCTCTGCAATGTAATTTTATATCCCTTTTTCTTGTCCTATTTTTTTTTCAGGAAAAGACATCATCTCTTTTCTACAACTAAGCTTCCCCTTGACAAAAAAAGCTTCCAACGAGGCAAAAGCTCGTAAACATTGCACAGGTGACTAGAAAGATAAAAGCGAACGGGTTGGAACTTTTTCTAATAATTCACCCCTTAACGAAGGCAAAGGAATTAATTAGGGCCGAAGATCGTGATTTATGCTTTCATTTTTAAACCCAATGTCCCTAGATGGCGGTACTAGAGGTTTAGTTTTCACTTCAAAACTCGATAACAACTCGCCTATCCTCAAAGCGTTGTGTGTTTACTTGCTCATTGTTTAGTCTAGATTTTTTATGTTTACACATAGGTATATTTCATTTTTTATCTACGGCTCTTTTTAGTTACCAAATTTCAAGAGCAAAAGAGGCCCTGCCCGAATACATTCTTGCGACTTGACAATGAGTGCGTAATTAGAAACTATTTGACTTTGAACCTTAGGTACTGTCAATAAGACACTTGTTTTACCAACCCCATTTCTTTGAATACGGCTAGCACAACTTATAATTTACCAATTGTCGCTCAGTGTCTCGTTCTTTATTGACTAGGTAAAGCGGGATTATCGAGCGACCACGTCAGGTAAGATGTGCCGATCTGTCAAGTCGGGTATTTCATCACTTTATCAAACACCTTTGATTGAACGTATCATTTCATCGAATTTCATTTAATCGAAAGCTAATTTCTGCTGAAACCTTATTGTTTTCAGGTTATCTTAAGCATTTGTTACGTACGTTAGGTTAGGTTAGACCTGACACCACCTAAAAATTATAACTCCTGCACGTGGAAATTAGCTTCCGATGAAATGATACGTTCGATGAAAGTAGTTTCGATAAAGTGATAGCTACTCGGCAAGTCGCTAGAGGAAGTGTGAAATCTTAAATGAATTGTAATCGAGAGCAAATAGTAAATACAGATGGAGCCTGATTAAAAGTTTGCCTGTAAAACCTTTTTATGCTCAAAGGGCTTTCCCTTCACTTTGTCATTGATCCTTTGTTCGTTTCATTTAAACACTTGTAAGACTTGGTTCACGCGAACATTCGCTTTTACGTTACGGCTATAAGAGAGAATAGTTTTGTAGCAGTCTCAACTGGGTTTGTAAGAAGTTAACAAAGTGAATTAAAATTTTGTTATGATTTGTTTGTAATTTCAAATTCAAATTCAAATTATTTATTTCAGACCGGGTCCATATATTGTTAGTTACAAATACTTAAAAGCTAAGTTAGTAGTTAAATAAGTAGGCCTATACAATTTTACACTGTCTGTTAAGATTACTTGACATACGTCAAAGTAGTCCTGACCAACTTAATCCAATGCCACATAATGAGTAAATTTAAAATGTATGTAATGTTGGACAAAAAACTCATGTAAGTTCAAAACTTTGTTTATAGATAATTTATTAATTTTAATTTACCTAACATATAATAATAATTATTTATTTTAACACTTAGCATTATAGCGAAGGTTTGGTCTAATCTTCAATGGCAGAACCAATTTGGTTAAATTTGGAATATATAAGTAGTTAAATTTAAGGGTTATGTGTGCTTTTTTCCAGAAAAATATATTGTTTCCTAGGAAATAACGATATTAATTAAAAACAAACAAAGGTAAACTGTGAAGCTATTTTCTTTAATATACACTGTACATACTGTCATAAAGTTATGTTGAATTTTTTGTTTTTTGAGCATGGATTAAATATTAAACGTACGTAATATTTAAGTCTTTGTATATAGTAAGCAAACAAACCTAATCATTAGCTCCGTTTAAATAAAAAATATTTGCTTAAGACGACCTTCTTGTACACATTACTGACATGACACTTAAGTGTTTGATATACTTGACTCGCGACTCCTGCGCTCCTCATAAATACCCCTTTTTTGCGGCAACCATCCCTCTCTTTCCCACACGCTTACATCACCAAGTTAAAGCAGGATAACATGTCTCGCGAATCCCTTTTGATCTCGCCGCTCCGCATAAGATATTTTACATCTTTTTTTATATCGAAAACTAAGAAAAAGGTTGTCACTTGGTATTTCTTAGCGGTCGCAATTTTTGGTAATCCGAAATCTTTTTCAATTGCATCCTACGATTACAAAATGCCAAGATAGCTGTGCTATTCAATCTTAAGACCTTAAACCTAACATATTATAATATTGGGTTGAAATTTGTTTGGCTTTTCGTGTAGTAAATAGTTTTTTATGTTGGTATTTCTGATTACAAGACTTAATTGATTTTGGCAGACGATCGAAACGACGCGAAATTGGGCCTGATTTAGTCTTAAGTGTCTGTGTGTTTGTTTGTTGGCTTTGCCGACAAAATACAGGGTAATTTTATCACAGAAAAAGATTTTTGAGTTTATTTAAATTTAATACGTTCAATTTAGAACATATCGGAGTCTATTATTGGCGACACGGTTAGCCTAGTTGGTAGTGACCCTGCCTACGAAGCTAGCGGTCCCGGGTTCGATTCCCGGTATGGGCAAATATGTGTGTGATGAGCGCGACTATTTGATCCCGAGTCATGGATGTTTTCTATATATTTAAGTATGTAATTTCTTTATATAAGTAAGTATATCGTTGCCTGGTACCCATAGTACAAGCCTAGAGCTTAGTTTGGGACTAGATCAATTTCTGTGAGATTGTCCCTGATATTTATTTATTTTATTTTATTTATTATGGTCGCGCTTAACGTGGATAAAGCACCCGTCACTTTCGCACTTACGTACTGGTCAGAAAGTGACGGATGTTTTATGCGCATACGCCGGTTGAATACTCGAGGTCACACTATCAGTCATTTGCGTTCGATCTCTGAAATTTTCACAATAGTGTTGATTTAGCATTACTTGTACATGATAATTTAATTACCAATTTCACCGTACGATGTTAAATGTTAATCGACTGTTAGTTCATACATTTTGACAGCTGTTAACACTCTAATCGTCTGTTTACGTTACACCGTGTAGGGGCCGGGACACGGTCAAATATACTATCTGCCGCACTCAGAGACGCCAATTAAGTTTTAAGTTTCATTAAAGTTGCTGCGTCTCATTCTATTGCTATAGCAAAGACAGTGACAGCAGCTACTTTAATGAAACTTAAAACTTAATTGACGTCTCTGAGTGCGGCAGTAAGTATACTAACTTAAGGGGCCCGACCCTGTGTAGCGGGACTCCACTTTTATGATTCATCTACTTGTCCTAATCCTATCTACCTACTTTCGAAACCTAATAAGTTTACAATGCATTGTTATTTAAGCTACACAATTTCCATCGCCGTGTCACTCTAATGAAGACTGCAGCCAAAGCAAACTTTGAGAACCTCTCGAGCCTCATCGAGTTTGAGGACCGCCCTTCGGCAAAATTTGTCGGAAAATGACAAGTGAAAAACAAACCGGGCGATTGGGGGTGGTATTACGTATCTAAAATATATTAAATTGCTAAAATCTCAATATCGAATTCATTTTGGCATGAGTGATGAACTGAAAAGTACATGATTATGAAGTTTTAATCTTAAATTGGTTAGTTTTGTTTTGTTTACATCTTCGGTCATTTCTATTGACCACGATTTTACATATTATCATTTTTTATTTAAAACAAACAAATAATAATAAATATGAGTGGACAATCTCATACAAATTGACCTAGTCCCAAACTAAAACAAAACAATACGCGTAGATACAAGATAACTAAGAAATGACAATATATACAAATTAATTAATTTCGAATATATACCCACATAAGGGGATGTTATTTAATATTTTCCATATGTTTTGAATTAGGGTTAATCATGAACATTCGCTGTCTTGCTCTCGCTTCTGCTTTCGGTCTTGAAAGAAATGAGAAAGAATATTAATGATACAGTTTGAAGGTGCTGCCAATTTAGGAGCGCATGATCAACGATTTAGTACTTTGTACTTATCACTTAAAGAAATAAAAAACATTTATTCCCAAAAACACACAAAAAAAAAAAGGAAAAGTGATGACAGACACAGTAAGTAGACTTGTGTACTACAACGACGTAAATCTGTAGGTTTTTCAGAAATCATTGCAATGTTAAGCTCAAACTGCCTCTCTATTTCAATGAAATGTCAAAAAACTTGAATGTTTTATTTCCATCAATTGCTATCGATATTACCATCACACGTAATAATACCCCTTAAGAGCCAATAGCTCGAGTCCAACAAATAACTGTTTGTAAAATTTTCGAGATCCGCAGACAGTAACAACCCTTTACGGGCGAGGGCCCTCCACGGAACCCTCGTTCGAGTGATTGTTCCCGATTGATGTTAGTTTGCTCTCTGATTTAATTGAAACGAAATTTATTTATTTATTACTTGACTGAGATTTCTATGAGGTCTATGGTAAAAAGTATTGAGCATAAAAATGACTAACAAAATAAGATAAGCTAGTTTTGTTTTTAAAAAGACGTTGTTTTAAATAATAGTGACGACGCGGTTAGCCTAGTTGGTAGTGACACTGCCTACGAAGCTAACGGTCCCGGGTTCGAATCCCGGTATGGGCAAATATTTGTGTGATGAGCGCGAGTTTGTTCCTGAGTCTTGTATGTTTTCTACATATTTAAGTATTAATTTTTCTAAATAAGTATGTATATCGTTGCCTGGTACCCATAGCACACTACAAGCCTAGAGCTTAGTTTGGGACTAGGTCAATTTGTGTGAGATAGTCACTGATTTTTTTTTGTACGGTTAGGTTAGGTTCTAATCAAAGTTTGTTTGTTTGTTCGAATGTTATGCGCTGCCATACCGTTCATCCGATTGCGATATGTCAACTTATTGCTTGCTCTTGCGCCGGGCCGGGTACCTACCAGCTGGTAATTAAATAAAAAATGTCGAGGGACAATCACACACCATTTGACTTTATCCCAAACTAAACTATTTACTTGTACTATGGGTAGATACATGATAGATTATCCCAGACTCAGGAACAAATGCGCTCATCGCACAAATACCTTTAGCAGGAATCAAATCCGGGACCGCTAGCTTTGTAGGCAGGGCCACTGCTACTAGGGGATGTAATATTGTTGTAAACAATTTCCACAATACTACAATATTAGACAAATTAGAAGGCAATATCACAAAATTCATAAAAGTACAAGTAAAGTCCTTGCGCAAACGATCAAACAGTCTTAGTTTTGTAAACCAAAACAAAAAGGTGACATTTCACCTTTTAAAGAATGTTTTTAAATACTAAAAATCGTTAGGGGAAGGCGATTAGTTGGCATTACATTTTTTGTGGGCGGTACACGTTAAGTACCTCCCTGGAGAGAATTTGGCATTTGGAAAAATTGCGAAAACAAAATGGGAAGAGGGCTAATCTAAATTAGTAGCGTCGGCAGCTAAGTCTTGAATAATATGTTTTTTTTTTAATAATTAAAATTGATAAAAAAATCGTCAAGTGTTTTGAAATTGGTAAAAAAATGTAAAAATAACAATTAAAATTTGGAATTCTGTAAATAGGAGATAAGTATGTAAAATTTTTAATTAAAACAGTTTGAGTTTTCAATAAAGAATTAAACCGAAACGATGTTTTTTTAGAGTGATATAGACTACTTTTAACTAGACTAAACCTAATCAAATACATTATAACTAATTGATTACCTCTTTATGAGAACGGATTTATTTTCTCACGTCAATCGTTAAAAATATCTACTTAATTGTTGTAGTTGTAGGCACGATTTTAAAAAAGACTTCATTAAATTTGAATTTGTGTCTAAAATATTTAGTCAAAGTCAAGTGGTATATATCAATAAAAACTCTGTTAAAAACCAGATTTTTTTTACCGACGCTACTATAATCAGAACCAATACTTGTCGTACATATTTAGTAATTAGTATTAACACAAGGAAACCATTAAGATTTGTCTTTTAAACGTTCCCGTAAAAAAGGTAATCGGTTCAGCGAACTTTTTAAACAGAAGCTTAAAACAAGACTGTATTTTTATATAACTACTGCGTCCTAGCTCAGGGGATGGAGAGGGCAGAGAACACAGTGCTAAGTACTAACCTAAAGCTAAGTTTGGGACTAGGTCACTTTAGGGCTCTTATGCAACTGAGGGTGCCTTCGTAAACCAAGGCCCGGAGCCATAAGCGCAGAGGCGTCACAACAGAGTCTGTAAAATCCTCTAACTTATAAAGTTCTTCAGGATATGGTGGTCTTGAATAAATAGTGGACTCTAGATTAAGCTGGTATAATTCGGAATTAAAATATTGAAAAAATCGTTACAGTCGTTGAGAACAAAGAGAAGCGAGGTTAACGGTTGAATAACGGAAATCTTAACTTTTTAAAACGTTACAAATGTTGCCATGAATAAAGTATACAATCCTTTTTACGTGAGTAAAAAATGAGATTAAACATTAAAGATTATTAGATTTGATTATCATTTGATTTCATTCAAATGAATATTGTAAATAATGTATATAATGCTGATTTAAGAATAAAAATTAATATTGATGAAATAAATTATATAAAATAAGAATTAACGATTAAAAATAATTATTTTTAAACGATTCTTAACAGAGTCCGCTAGTTCGTAGTCCTTGCAACAGCAAGTGTGTTATGTTCGAATGAAATGTAAGGTTTGCTGGTAAAATGGTGGTAGCCATTCGGAACATTTTTACCTAAAGCCTTAGGCTGCCTTTCCATAGAAACGGAGACGAGCGGAGCGGAAAGGAGCTGTGTAAGAATCGACCATTCACATTGGTTGTAATTCACATCTCGTCTCCACTCCGCTTCTATGGAAAGGCAGCCTTAAGGTGCATATATATTAATTATTATAGGTATTTTAACAGCAGGTGTGGTGCTCAAATGAAATGTTGTTCTTTGTTTTTGGGATCTTGCTCGTGATTTCTTATATTGTTCCGAACGAGCCTTCGTTTTTGTTTCTTTATAAACAGAACCGTTCAATTGTAACCTCTCACCCCGTTTCGGTTCGGCTTCCGCACCAAATTTCCACGTCAACAAAGGCCCAAAAAATCGAGAAAAATGAGCAAGTTAATGATGATACATAAAATGTAAAGACACAGAAGGATAGTTCGCAGGCCAATAAGATTAAAAATGTCCTAGACAAAAAATTAACAGACAGGATGAGCAGCCAAAATGGCCAAATATATTGCAACACACACGGAGAAAAAAATATTCTACAATATTACCAGATTTAATTATAGTTATGATTCTGGTGTAGGAAAACAGATTTCAGCTATGGTTAACAGATTTTATTTTAATGACAACAAGTCATATTTTTGTTAATACTAAAATGTTCTAGTTAAAATATTCTAGTACACGAAAACTTTGATATTGTAGTGGTTACTATCTAATAGTTACAGAGTAAAATATGCATTTAGCGTCCAACAGGTTTTGTATTCTACACAAAATTTGTTTCCTACGATACTAGGTAAATGGTAATAGGTACTAGAAATTATGTTGTGCAGAAGTAGAATTTTATATTAATGTGTAAAAATGTGTGTATAGTTGTCACATATAATACAATATTCTGTTACGCGGAACTAGATTTTTTTCTCCGTGCATTCTTATTCCTATAGTAATAAAGGTGAGTTGCGATATATTTGGCACTTTCGCTGCTTCTGTTTGATGCTGACTGTACCTACCTACCATATGATTACATTGTCATCCAGTTCTAAACTATGTTGTATGTTTTGGGTCTATAGTTCATCGAGAAGTTAGTTTAAAATCGTTTAAAAATTTGCAATGAATAAACAAACTAAAAAAAAACAAAAAGGGAGTAATAAATTAGTAAATATTATTAAAGATATGAATAACTCTGGTTATGCCTTTGCGGTTTTCATCATAGCCTACTTTGGCAAATATCAAATAGCGGCTGCAAACCAAGAAAACAAGTACCTCCATGAAATATTTTTTAAAACCAAAGACAATGCGTTACTAATTCAAGGAACAATGCCGCCGGTTAAGCAAGATATTGCAAGTTCAAGTCCTGTTTCCTTCTGTTGTTGTCTGTTTTGCGCAAGGAAACTCGGCATTCACGGCAACGGAATCGGTTTGTGGACTCAAAATAATGCAGAACGAAAGAATGGAGACAAAGGGGCAATTGAAGGCGAAAATAATGAAGAACAAACAATTAACACACGATGGCACTGAAGAGTGGGAGCTGGTTGTAATTATTTTGTATCAAATGGTCATTATCGTCATTGATCAAAATTTAATGTCAATAATCAAGGGTTTCAGTCACTTTGCTGCGGTAGGCGAAAATCAATGCAACTCCGTCATGCTATCTTGAAAACAGAGAAGTGAGCATTCGTTTACCACGCGGGACATCGTCTTAAATATTAAAAAAATCTCAATAAATATCTTCTTATTTCCATTTAAAAATAGACAAATTACAAATCCGTGATGTTTGTCGTGATAAACTATATAACTCTGCCGACTGTACGGCTAGCACAACTTTACATTTTGTCGCTTGTCGCTCAGTGTGTCTCTATCTTACCAAGTGACAAATATGTCGCGGACCAGTTGTGCTAGCCCCGTGGTTGAGAGTAGAGACAAATTTGAAGCGATTTTTCTATTTCCACTCCCGTTCCAACAGAAGGGGCATCAAAAAAATCCTATGTATTGTTTCGGCTATTCTTTTCCCTTAAAACAAAAAGGGTTGCCGTGTTGCCGAGAATTCAACTGAAATGAAAGAAGTATGCGAGAGATTTTTTTATTTGTTTGTTTTTAAATATTTTATAATTTCGCCTTTGATCGAGGTAGGATATTTTACAATCGTACTTTTTGTTTTGGAAAAAATTCTGAGCTTTTTTATTAGTTGGTGCGAATTATGTTGATATTTAACGAGCTCGTTGTTGCATGTTTTTAACATTTGTGTATAAAATACTATACGTTTAGCTTTACACCCTTATTCACAAATGCACAACCAACCTATTTTAATAAAAGTATGCTTTGTCACTTTCTGTCAGATTTAAATGTCATAAGGAAAGATAAGGACAAACCATACTTCAAGCATACTTTAGTTGTTTTGCGTTTATGAATAACAGGGTTAGACTTTACTAGCGACCCGCCCCGGCTCGCACGGATAGGACTAATTATCTAGGTATAATGTTCATAAATTATAGCCGATAACCTTCCTAGATAATTCCTTTTTCTATTGGTGAAAACCGTATGAAAATCTGTACAGTAGTTTCTGAGTAGCCTTAACAAACAAATGCAGCGCGGTGGGGACGTATCGTGCAGAAAAAACTGTCGAGAGTTATAGGACTTCATAATTATATGACTTTGTCCCTCTCACTCCATGGAAAGTGGCCGGTAACAGTTCATCATTATGGCTTCAGGGTCATAGGTTTCCTGGTAAAATGGTGGTAGCCATTCGGAACACTTGTAAAGTTACTAAAGTCTTAAGGTGCATAGATATTAATTATTATATTGACGACGCCGTTAGCCTAGTTGGTAGTTAACCTTTTCAACGCCATTAACGGATATATCCGCACCACTGGTTCAACGCCAACGACGGATATATCCGTCACGGTTGACAGCGAAAATTAGACCTGAGTGACTATGACGTAAGTTTGAAATAAGTTCTGGTTTTCAGCTGTCATTGGCGTGTGAGTGACGACTTTTGTATTTGACGTGGCGTTGAAATGGTTAACCTGCCTACGAAGCTAACAGTGTCCCGGGTTTGATTCCGGGTATGGTTAAATATTTGTGTGATGAGCGCGAATATTTGTTCCTGCGTCTCGGATGATTTCTGTGTATATAAGTATGTGTTGTCTACCCATAGTACAAGCCTAGATTGGGACTAGGTCAATTTGTGTGAGATTATATCCCTGATATTTTTTATTGATTTCTAGTCACTTACCTATTTATAAAAAAAAAACATATCAAGCCTTTTGAAAGGTTCAGTTGACAAAATTACAGTTTATTCAACCTAAAAATATGACTCCAACAAACCATAAAAATCAAAATGGCGTGTCGACTTTCAAATTCAACGCCAAAGTCTCCACATCGAGTCGCTGCTCTATGACAATTAGAAAGACAGGCTTGTACACGTGAAAATCTTGACAAAGTTATTTATACCAGTCACAACGGCTCTAATTTCAAATTGTTTCCTTGATTCAGTAAATAAAAGATTTGGTTCTGTGTTGTTTTCAACAGCAATACTAACTTGGCGCTATAAAATCACCTTGTAAACAGCCAACGGCCAGCCGCTTTATTCGTGACCAACTATCTTACAAAAAACCACAACAACTAGAAGCATAAAAAACAAAAACAGATCAAATTCGAGCTTGAGGTCATAAAATTATGGTGGTAAAGGATTTTTCGGGTGGTAAAATTAAATTTGTAGATTACAGTGATATGTAAACTGCCGTTCTAAAGAAAAAGACTGTATAATAGTATGAGGTCCATATGCGCTTACAGCCTTTTACTTCGGAAGGCAGTAAAACATCAAATAAAGCAATTTGATGACAGATAAAAGTATACTGCGAGATTTTTGGAAACAGGAGTCTGTAATTGTATTTATCTCTTCATAGAACTTGTGGCCATTTTGTTATTATTAGGTAGCATTAGAATAACAAGATCGTGACGGACCTTTGTAACGTTATATGGGTAGTTTTTGAGATAAAGGTGTTTTTGTTAGAAGTTAAATTTATGGTTTTATAGCTCTGGTTATTGTTTTACTGAGTATAAACGTAAAATTGACCGCTTTTGTGTGTTGAATGTTAATGTTTGGTTTTCTAAGTTTTATAAAATAACTATAATTATGTAATAGTAACCGGGTAAAAACTAAATTTAAATATTCCTAAATTGAAAAAATAATTACAGTTTATGTCGAATACAGAATAAATAAGTTGTTCAATCAATATAAATAAATCTAAGAGGGGTCGTATTTTCCAATCCCTAGATAAAATTATGTGACTGTTAAAATTATCGCTTTCCTTTTCTTTGTTATATGGAAGAAGACATATCTAGATATAAAAAAAAACATCCCTATAAAATATTATAATGATTACCAAACTAATAAATTAAGTGCTTGGTATAGGTAGTGCCTATTTACCTAAAGTTCGCCAGATGATGTAACTAAGAGTGGTTACAACCCCAAAAAGTAATAAGCATTATGACTAATCCCGGGATCTCGGTATTCTATAAAATAAATCAATATTGTTCAGAGTTGTAACCGCTCTTTAGGCACAGCCTGTTCCGAGCCCTGCTAATAATACTTATAAACGGTAACCCTCGTATATACACTTCGTAACAACAAGCAACCATACAGTAAACACAGAAACCGATCAGACACATAAACAATCACTTTATGTAACTTAATCCTTACCCAGGAGCTTCATTTAATTTTTACGTCCAAAACGACGCAAGCGCATATTTAACACAAACTCACTTACACCCTTATTCCATCACGCTAAAGCCCGCAGTTGAAAAAGTTTGAATGGAATAATGGCGTAAGTATTTGAACAAGTGATGCACTTCCGATGTTTTTCGTTGGAAAACCTCAAAGTAAGACATAAATATAGGAGTTACGAGCTTGCTTGAACGGACGGACGCGTTGAGGTATAGCTCGGTAACACTTACTTATATTTTTGTTTTATTGGATTTAAATAAAATTGAATTGTGTGAGGCCGGGAGAGGTTTTTTTTTTGGCTTCGGTATCTTTTAGCCAGCTATAGAAGAGGTATTTATTTACAAATGAATTATGCTTACTGTTTAAAATGGATTATAAATACAATGTGAGTGGTCCGGTTCCTGGCCGTTGATACTGCCATAGAAGTACGATTATTGTACTTTTATGACCATACTAATAGATATAGTATTTTAGATTCATGTTAATTGTCCTTTCGCGATATGCGTAATGTATAGTCGATCAAGAAATTCTTTGAACACATTTGAACCTTAACATACAGAGTCAAACATGGACATAGAGTCGACATATAGATTCGAATAATGATAAGAGTTTCATCGTCGATTATACGTAAAATAAAGTACTGGGGCGGGACGTCGTGGAATAAAAAATACTATAGTGGCGTATGTTTTTTGACAGGGCAGCCTGTTTCCCGGTGCCAAAGGTCATATTCAGAAGAGTACTATGCTATGAAACTAGTGTCAGTTTTCGTTAGTCCGTCCGTCCCATACCCTGCGTACGAGTATGGTCGATCTAATTCATTCATAATGTTAAACACAGTATTTTAATTGTATTTTTATGAGAACTAGTTAGGCACTATAGCCACGCCGTGGTCTCCGAGCATCCTTACTTAAACTTTGACATTATTAGCTGAACATAATAACCCCTGTCATTCTACAGTTTTCTAGTAACTAGATAAACGAGTCTAGTTAAAATTCACCGCATTAGCCGAGAAATCACCGGCCACCTTTCATCTGCGCGATACCATCGCACGCGCATGCATAAACGCGTGTGCGCAAAGTTACGATAGTTTTTTATAAATAAATTTAGTTGTTACGCTGTTTGACTATGAAAACAGATCATAGGTTGTGATTGCTTTGTTGATATTTTTACCCGGTACGGTATTTTTATGCACTTACGGCGTGGCCATGTCATAGCGCGACCGGCGGCACGGCTTGATATTTTCTAATACATTGCGTGTAATGGCAATTTACCGCTGTGTGTTGAGCGTCTCAACCGTACAATGAAGAGATAATTCGCTCGCCGTTGCTGAAAGTCGTGGCCGGGTAAAGAAGAAAACTTTAACGATATGGTAAATATTATACAAATGCATGTCCAGATATTTGTATAATACGATAGAATGGCTGCACTGGGGGCAGGTGTGAGTGAGCGGAACGAAGCCTGCAAAAGGTCCACCAACCACATTACCTTTGGTCTGACTAAAAAATTTAACAAGTCTGATTCATGCATTAGAGATTTTGAAACTAATTAAAGTAACGTGACTATTTGTTACAACCATGGACATGGACTGATCATACCCACTCCTGTCAATCCTGTATAGCTCACCGAATAGCAAACCTTAAGTGGCTGTGGGCGGGGCACATTGCTCGTAGAACCGATGGCCGTTGGAGCGGAAAGGTTCTAGAGTCGCGACCGCGAACCGGGAGACGAAGTGTCGGCAGGCCTTCCACAAGGTGGACTGAAAATCTGATAAAGGTCGCGGGAAACCGGGATGACAGCAGCAAAGGAAAACCTTTGTGGAAAACCTTGGGGAAGGCCTTTGTCCAGCTGTGGATGCGACTGATGATGATGATGATGACTTTTTGTTAAACTAACATAGAGATTATTAATATTAAGTTATCATATCAGTCTATAATTAGTTAAGGCCAGAGAGTGTGAACTAATTTGATTGATTTTGTTTGAAAGCTTGTACTTATTCCTGCGGTGGTACTAAACCAAACCAAATCAGAAGGGCCAAAGTAGAGTTATCAGCTCTAAAACAACTTCATCACGTTTTTTTAATTTGTTCCTTAGCTTAGTTAACGTTGTTTTGGCAGACATTAACTAACATACATGAAAAACGCAATTTATTTTTAAACAGTGACATAGTAATGACTTTGCAAATAAATATGAAAGGATTGGATCCACACAAACCTGTCATATCTTTATCTCAGATCATTGCCATATCGCTAAATATAAAATGTCGGCGGCACTTTTTATGCTCAAGTGCAATAAAATAGTGGGATGGGGTAGCTATTAATCTTGCTGAGTAGTGTAGGAGGGTATTATAAAGTCAATGACTCAAGAATCGTAAAGGGGAATATTTCAAGTATTCCAATTTGCTTGAAAATTACATTGTGTCTACGAGTATGTCATTATTATTATATTAAAACTTGAAGATTGAAATGTTCATCCATTCTCTTCCACCTTAGTTCTGCCACACCATCAAGACCGCCTTGCACCAGGACCCATGTTTCCAGGAGACGTGGTCTATCCACAGCGAGATTCGTTAACCAAACTATTATTAATTTAAATAGATCTCACTAATTCGACATCACTCATTTTTATTTTTGTGGACTTTTATTTTTTATTTTTATTTATCTGTCATTGACTTGATTAATCAATTGCATACTTTTTAAGTGTGAGATGAGGCCTTTTCGTCAATATATAGTTTTTTGCTCCATATTTTATCAAAGTACTCATACACATTTGCTTACATACATTTCATCCTCTATGAATTCATATCAATTATAAGACTTCTAAATTTAGAAGACATAAATGTTGAAACCGAAGAATCGATAGTTTTAGCAAATAATCCAAGGCTCTCAACTCTTGTAAAACCATAGTAACTAATAATAGATAAATTCAAAGAACAATTCGAAGAAAGAGATCTGTATTAGCATGCAGGCGGCTGCGGCAATCCGATACGGCCTGTGCTTTACGATTTTAGATCCAACTGTTTGTGTCAAAGCACGCTGGCGCGTTGTGGACCAAGAAAGTTGTAGAAATGGCGTATATTTTTCTAAATTATACGGCTATTTAAGAAGCAGAAGTAGTATTTACTGGTAGTTCTTGAGAGGTCGTCAGATGGCAATTTTTTTAGCTTATGTTAGTGTCCAATGGGACAATAACATAGCTGCACTAACATGCTGGGCTTGGTTTTAAGCTTTTTATATCAGTATAATATAAGTATAAGTCTAGTTACTGCCACGACACTAAGATAAGCTTACGTATATGTAATTAGATTGAAATCACGCTGTTGGTTTTCATTGAAGTGTTTGATCTTTGAACTAAACTGGAGGATAGTCTATTATGTTCAGGTATTTCTTACGTATTATCGTCGACATTATTAATGTCTCTTTTTACTTAGTAACACTATTCTAGCAATACCAGCTTTATTAAGAACCTCAATAGACCTTTCGTTCGCTGTTTAATTCTGAATACCTTTATAATTTTTTTAAGCAAAAAATTTTAAACTATTGGAGTTCCTTCTTCAGCGTTTTAAAAGCCAATTCTATATTATCTTTATCCTCGTGTTGGTAAACACAATATGGTAGTGTTGTAGGTCGTTCATTGTTTTTAAATTATTTATATTCAACTCCTTCACAGTACAAATTAAGACATGAGATAGGGACACACCACGCTGTGCCCATTTGTTTATGATTTTCATACTTTTGCACTATCTCCCACATGCCAATTTAACCTTTAAAACTTCGCATTTGTTAACAGTAAAGGCGGTTTTTCCATGAACTTGAGCTATGCAAATTTTATTGAATGTCGTTTTTGTTTTTGTATTGAAGTTATTGCAAAGGACAAATATTTTATATTGAATTATGATATTGAGCGTGAATCAATACTGGTTGTAAGATAAATTACGAGACAAATGATAATTATGTGAAGGTGTATGTTTGTCCGTCTCAATAAAAAGGTTGTTCAACTCATATACGTATTCAATAGTGTAGTTATTGTTTGTTTTGTAAGTTTGGTAAACAATTACCCATGCCTGCCTAGTTCGTGACACGAATTTGCTCAAAACGTGACGAAGCAATATTTCTCATGAATAGTTTTCGAGTTATCTCGCTGTTGTGCAGGAAATTTGGTGACTTTTTATAAAAAGTTTACTCACATGAAGAAGAAATGTTTAATGTACTGTTTGTTATCATTATTTCGCTGGGCTCTAACTGCCGTATTCAGAGACGTCAATTAATTTTTAAGTTTGATTAATGTTGCTATAGCAAAGAAAGTGACAGCAGAAACTTTTATGAAACTTAAAAGTTAATAGACGTCTCTGAGTGTGGCCGTAAGAAGCTTTATACTACATATAGGTACTTATAATAGTAATAGAACTTACAATAAGTAGATATTTTCAATGATTCAGAGTTTGAAGGTTGAATTCTCCTAATACTGATAGATATACATAAATATCTACTAGGATGACTCAACGTCGCTGAAATTGTAAAACATTTTTCATGAATAAAAATAATCCTTATTTTATTTATTAATATAATTGCATTCAATGTTTTTTTGTTTAACTAGATTTTTTAGATTTTAATTTAATTTATCAAATCAACAATAATATCTAAAACTTATTAAGTATAAAAAAAGCGCATGGTATTTAGCGATGCAATAACCAAACTAAAGCAAATGATTAAATATTGGACATATTGAAAATGATATAATTATTTCTAGACATTTGGAGGTGATTTTCAAATTGTACAAGAAAAAAATATTTACATTCCTTTAAATTTAGTCCGTTAGAATATCCAGCATCGAATTGTGTATCTCTAATTGGACATTTTCTTTCCATGTAACTCATTAGATAACAAGTCTCGAGAAATTTATGACTCAGTGGAAACGGCCGTTAATTATAACAAATCCTCGTACATCTACAATTATGACAACGAAAATTATGACAGTGTTAGCTATAATAACAAGGGCCTTGGTACAGTTAGTAGAGGTTATGCTATAAAACTTATAATATTGCTTTTTTACGCGGCCATTTATCGAATTAGGGCTAATTTTTCGATACCAGACAAAACTATCAGACTGTTAAATTTATCGCTTTGTTTTTCTTTGACATATAAAAGAAACTTTAATATTTTCAAAATTAACTAATAGCTTACTATTTCATAAATAACTTATAAAAATCATGTAAACGCTGTATCTTGTCAAGGAAACACGGTATATGTAGGAAAACATATCGAAACTCTTTTATGTGGTTACACGTAGGTATAATATTTTTACAGTTTTATATAATGCTAGAATAAGTACCTAGCTAGTATCATTATCATAAGTTATATTAAAAAAAACTTCTTGGGAAGCGCTGCTGGTAGATTTTGACGTGTAAAAGTGCCCGTGCGGCCTACTCACGGAATAAATATCTTTTATCTTTTTATTATAAACAATGTGCCTATTTAAGTTAATCAAAATTAGTTATGTAGTTTTATGCTTAGGTATTTTCCATATTGTGTTCTATAAAGAGTATTCTATTGTATCGAAACCCCACCTTTCAACTTTAATGCCCTTACTAATAAACGTTGAGTAACCGCTGAGTAGTTATACCATGCTTTGTCCGTATCTGTCATTGTGACATTTGAATTCGACAGATAAGGACAAAGCATGGTATAACTACTCAGCGCTTACTCAACGTTTATTAGTAAGGGCATAGATGTGGAAGTGTATTTGTCAGGTGTTTTTTCAAGACAAAGTGAAACAATATGGAAAAATTCAAGGGCATACGAACTTTTTTGTAGTATTTGGAATAACCTCATTCACTCAAAAGTCTCATTTTGTGGTATGTGACATTTTCATAAAACAAAATGAAATAGTAAAAACGAAAATGACTCGGGTGTAATAATTATGGGTCCGTGTTAATATATTTGTTACCAGTTGTACCCTTAATTAGCGCTTAAGTCTCAATTTAATAATTATAAATAGAAATGCGTTCGAGAAAATTGTTCATGTGTATTGGACTGTGTCCAGCTGAGTTACTCGATGTTTTCGATTGAATTTGTGACTTTGTTTATCGAGTTCCCTGTGAGACATGACAGTTGCTATGCGACACGATGTTTTGTCATTAATATTCAACCACCAAATCCGAAAGTGGACAATTCATTGATAAATGAACATAGGAACAAACCAAATTGTGAATTTAGTTATGGAACTGTACATTTTATATTTATAATAATGTTCGTGTTCAAACCATTATTATTAGTAAACTTATGATATTTGACATTTCTTGTAGTTGGATAAAGACCTATGGTTCAAGGTTTATCCACTATTTCAAACATGTATACAATCTTTACCGAATTGTATCAGGAAAATATTTACTTATGCATGTCTTTTCTATTTACTTAACTGCCTTAAAGCCACTTTTGTATGTTACCATGCTTAATTTTGTAATTTCAAATAAATAATTTGTCAATAGGTACATTAAAATTATTTGTTAAGTTGCTGTATATTTTTTTAATTACAATTTTAGAAATACTTTTTCTCATTCAATTATTTCTCGCTTGGAATTCACTTTTCATTTCCTCATGCTAAACCAAGTGATAACATGTAGTAGCCCTGTCTCACCACGCTACCTAAAGCATACCATTCAGTAACAATTTTGTTAATTTTGTTACAATATCTGTTGTTTATGGTGATAATGGCCTAACGTCTGTTACTCCGTTTGTCTGCACTTTGATCTCGCCACCCAAGTGTTTGTTATAATTTTAATTTACTATGTGAATTAAAGTTATGACTAATAAATAAGTGCTGTGATTCTGTCATTGTTCAAATGTAATGTACAAAGTAGGAAATATTTTTAATAGTCGCGTTGGCATTTTTATTTTTATTTTAGCATTTTTTTTTGGTATAGTGTTAGAATTGATCTACATTTCTGTTTAGTTTTTCTGATTTTATTCTGATTTTTTTATACAAAATCGGTAGCGTACAAGTCTACGGCACGGCACGCCTGTGGTTCTGTTTCAAATTTGCTAAGCCTTTACCTCTTCAATATTTTAATCATATTGTTGACAATGGTAACGTTATGGTGGCATATAGGTACTGTCAAGTGAAAAAGAGCTACCATACATCGTATACAATTAGGATTTAGAAGCAAGATGGGTTAAAATAAAGTGGAATAGATGCTCTGATGGTGATATTACTATTCCAAATTTAAACTTTGTGTTTCATTATGTCATTTTACCGATATTGCCAAGTGAATCACAGATTTACACATTTCTGGATAACATCCAAATTTTCGGGTAATGATTGATATAGATAGACACGTTTTCTGTGTGTTAACGATGTATTTATTAATAAAATATATACATTTTAATGTTATATAATAGTCGAAAATGTGGGTAGATACGTATTTGAATTTAAAAAAGTAAAACAGTTGATACCTAGTGATTATTTAGTATGTTATTGACTGACTAGGCAGAGCAATTTTAAAATGAAAGTTTCACAAATAAAGTCGGCCCGGCTTGCAAGCGCTCTTTCCTGTTATATTTAATTCACAATCGCACAAACTATTGTGTTTGCTCCTCAAATTCCAAAATTCCAAACGGCGTAAATCAAAAAGCATATAAACGTCAAAAGCAATCGACACCGGGGCCCACGCGCAGTTAACGCAAGAGTGCCTTATTATTATTTACTACCTTTTTCTCCGTAGTAAAACGACGTAAGAGGGAATTCGCGATTGGAGTCTGGGCCAGTGTTGGTGATAGATATTTTTAGGGTTCCGTACCCGAAGGACGCCCAACGGGACCCTAATATGCCTATGCTGTCCGTCCGTCGGTCTGTCCGTCTTAACTATAAAGAGCTGTATCTTGTGATTATTTTTTTCAGAATATGTGTTATTACGGTAGGTTTACTAACAAATAAAAAAAAGTGAAATAATAAAGGGGGTGGGATCCCTTTGTTACCCATAAAGTTGTTGTATCGAATTTTGAAAGTCAGAAATTGATTGTCATACTATTTATGCTCATAACTATCGATAGTCATAAAAATTGTAAAGCATAACGCTTAATAATGCTAAAGTGAATAGTCCATAATGTTAAGGATTATAATTTTCATAAGGCATATAAATTATATCTATAACATTCAAAGGCATATTGATGATTAAACAGAAATATTTTTAAGCATATATTTTAAACTACTAATTATTATTATTCATACCGTTTCATTGTCTTAGTACATATGTAACTTTTATGACTCCAAATGTTCTTTCTTTTTTAATTTCAAATTGATACCAGCCAGAACCGAACATATTTTTTAACTGATACTTACATATAGTAGGCAAAACTTTGTATTTTACTTTTATGATAAACAAGTTTGGACCTTATAATCACTATGTCAAGCAATATTATTACCTTTAACATTATGAGGTGTAATACATTATGATGTAAAAAGTTATGAATAAAATTTTTATGACTTTCGACAAATATGACCAGGAAAAATCGGAAATACAAATTATTCCCTCAAATATTATGACAATCAATATTATGACTAACAATATTTATGACTAAAAACTTTATGGAATCTTAAAAACGGAACTAAAACTTTATGGAAGACAATATAGACCCAAAGGGGGTACCCATACAAGAAACGATTTATTCAAACGTATTTTTATTTTTGTTGTACCGTACAAACGGTAACACCTACAAGCATCAAATTTGGTATGATTATAGAACAAACCCTATAACAACAAATACTAAAAACGAGCAAAATGTGTACGGAACCCGCGATTCCGACCCGCACTTGACTGGTTATTTTATGTTATGCATCCGCGTATTTTGAAAAGTATGCAGTAATGAACATAACTCATCAATATATAATATAATTTAATTATCATCTTTTCATAGATACATTCAAGAAATAAAAATGTTTCTAAAATTAATGTTTACTACCGTATTGTATCTTTAATTGAAATGTCAACTTGACTAGCGCGGGTATCTCGGTGTCTCCATTATTTGAATAGTGAAAGACAAGTCATACATAATTATAGTTTACGTGACGGCTGCGTAATGCCAATTACGCTGAGTCGCGTACAATACTTTATCCACACTCATATTGTAAATCCTCTGTGAAAAAAAATATATACATACCTAATAGGTACCTACATATTGTTGAAATTTCATCTTGATTGATGCTTCACCTCGAGTGACTTGAGAAATGGTCACCAAATCAAATTGTATCGTGATTCGAATAAATTCGAAATTCGAAAACCATAACAGTGTCGAACACGTAGCGAACTTTTTTTTAAATTTATTAAAGCTTTGGCTACTAGGCCATCAGCTTAAAAAGAAAAGCGAACTTTACTTACAAAATATTGTAAGTAGTAGTATATAAGTAGATAAATATTGTTGAAATAGTCTAGAAGATTGTCTAGTAGCTTATCTATCCTTATTACACGTATTAATTGAGGGAAAGTAATCACATAATCTCCTCGTACATATAATATCTGATAAAACGGCATTTGCCTTCACAATATTTGCACAAATCCCAGCGAAACACCGCCATATGTGACGTTCTCAATATAAAGGGACCTTATGGAGGAAGGCAGTTACGCTCTTCTTGTTCTTGTAACTATACGAATACTATGGTAACAGTTCTAAAAATGGCGTAACTGCCTGCCTCCATAAGGTCCCTTTATACTGAGAACGTCACATATTTATCAAAAGTCCGTAATTCATAATCAGCGAGCGCGTTCGGCTGCCGATCGGGGCCCGCCGACCGATCACACTTTAATGTGCGATTTGTTATAATATATCCTGACACTGATGCTAAAATGGTGCTATTTAACACGATTTTATTAGCTTCACTATAACTAACTAACTAACTAACTCAAATCTTAGATTAGAAGTCAAATTTAACCTATACCTTGTTCTGTAATTCCGTGGAATTTTGACGTTTCTTGGTATTACCAGACTACAAAATATTCCTTGAATCTGTGGTGCAAAAGTTAAAAAAAATTAAAGTAGAACATTACTTCTATGATTTAAATATTTTAATTTACAATTTAATAATGTATCATTAATTAATACAAAGTTATTATAATTTAAAATCGCACAATTTAGATATTCGTATGATATTTTATTATATTTTGTTCTGTGGAAAAAGTATATAGTTGTGGGTATCATTCTGATCATTGTCGTAAATTACAAACCTTTGGAGTTAGATTATATTTAATCATCGTTGTTTTGTATTTACATTCTAAATATTTCATATAATATTTCATAATTAAAACTATTTTTGGAAAAAAAATAGTATAAGATGACAGTTGTCAACTGTCATTCGATCCGCCAAACTTATACAACATGAGCCCGTTTCACGATCGCCCATGGGCGAGCACTATGATACCAATAACTCAAATTCGCCAAAGATTTTAGTTATTTTGTTTTTGTAAACATCCCTACATATAAATTATGGTATACATCATAAGGAAGTCTCTGCGTACGGAACAGCGTTTTTCCGTGCCTTGATTATCAATAGTATCGCGATACTGTATCGATCGCCATACAGGATACTGCGATACGGCCTATTACATTATCAACATTATCAGGCTCAATCTGCACATTTCATAACAATTTTTTTATAATTTTTTCATGACGTACTTTTTGATTAATAGCCAAAAATTAAAAAAAATAACCGTTCCCCCTCCTTATCTCCGAAGTTTATTAACCAAAAAATCTGAACAATTCCTAACTTATAGATAATTACTTATATTTTACGGAAAAAATAAAACAAAGTGTTCAAAATTTATAGTTTTCGAGAAATTGATAAAAACTAAAGATCTATACCTACTAAAATTTAGGCAAGTCAAAATGCACCCTCTTGCATACAATTAAAGTTCATAAAAAGGTATATTTTTGAAGTGCGTACTTAAATACGGAACCCTCGGTGCGTGAGTCCGACTGGCACTTCACCGGTTTTTTGTAACATATTACTAATTATTAAAGAGTGGAATTCGCTTTCTTTCTCTGTATTTCAGTACGTCA
Organism: Tortrix viridana; assembly: GCA_963241965.1. Taxonomy (NCBI): domain Eukaryota; kingdom Metazoa; phylum Arthropoda; class Insecta; order Lepidoptera; family Tortricidae; genus Tortrix; species Tortrix viridana. Next base: position 2,729,885 of record OY725191.1, on the reverse strand, counting down.
TGCAGTCAGGTATAATACTCGTAAAAACGAGACATTTTAGCGCTCCTTTAAAGCCTTAATATTCAATAATTCAAAAAGGTCACCACTTTCTGCGCGTGGGCAGCTGCGGCGCGATGTTAAAAAACGGTCGATTCATTCGATCAGGATTAGAGATCGCGATCGATGATGTCATCGATTAATCTAGATTTATGTGATCTTAATAAACGAAAAAGGACCTGAAGGAAATTAAAATAAAATTGAACAAAAGGTTAAAAAATCTTTGCGGTCGTTGAAAAAATATCCTAAATAAAACGAAAAACTTAACCCGCACATGTATTAAGTAACTGAGTACTTATTCGTTTTTTGTAGAAAAAATTACTAGCCTTAATTACGCAAAAACACGAACTTTTTAAACGTATTTTTAATTTGGAAAATTATAAATGATTAGTGACAAAAAAACGTAAAATGTATGATGATTTGGCTAGTTTTATGAATTAAAGTACCCAATAAGCAAATTACTTTAATAATATCAGATTTCCTCACCTCATCTCGTAAGAATAGACACAAGATTAATCTCAATCCTTCCGTCCTGCTCTAGTGAGGTCATTCGAACCAATATATCCGATTATTTCAAGTGATTCACATTATTTTGACACAAATGACTAATTGAGTGCGGCCCTGGCAGGATGTCGGAGATTCATGGGCACAGAGCCGGACTGGACGTCGATAAATTTATTATATTCGATCGCGTTAAACCGGAAAGCTAAGGCTGTATTGTTTTTTAATAATAGGAAGAAAAAAAGCTGACATTGATTGTTTAAAAAAAAAAAAAAAGTATGAATTTGATGTTGAATCCTGCTTCCTAATCATATTATAAATGTGAAAATATAAATGGATGTTTGGATGTTTGTATTTCAATAGGGCTTAAACGGCTAAACAAATTTGAATGAAATTTGGCACTCAGATAGTCCTCGTCTTGAGAGTTATGTTTCCCGAAGCAAAAGCGATAGACGACTTCTGCGCGGGCAGTCGCGGGAAAAAGCTAGTTAAAACGAAAGTAAGAAAGTATAATTTGTTTGTACGTCACAAAGTTTATAAAACGGCTAAACTCATTTTGATGAAATTTGGGGTGTGCTAACGCCCTTGAAATTGCCTAACGATAATTTTCGGAGTTCCAGTGTTCAACTAAACTGTCCAACTGTTCAACTACTTTTGACAAATGTTCACGAAATCACGACATAAACTAGTAAAATATAAGGTGGAGTTATATTTTAACTAAATTTTAACCCATTTCGATACGTACGGGTGTGGCCACTAAATCAGCTTGTGCATTCTATTAATAATATTTAGCGATAATAAATAAGCGACGCTGCGAGTAAATCAATTGATGGACCGCCTGTCTAAGTAATTGCTCGCAAATGCCAAAGCAATATGTCCTCTCTGACGTTAGCCATTGGAACATATTATTTTTGATTTCATTTACACTGTAATTTCCATTCCATTTTCATGGAGAAGTTTGAATATATACTCCGTGTATTAAAATTGTAAAAAAAAACTCCGTAACGTATACATTTACATACATGTTTTGGTCCGCATTTTATACCACCTGATTACGGTCCTGGTCTCGATTACAGGTAAGGGTAAATATGTTTATGATGAGCACGAGCTTTGTTCTTGAGTCTTAGCCATAGTACCCATAGTACAAGCCGAGTTATGTTTGGGACTAGGTCAATTTGTGTGAGATTGTCCTACTGATATTAATTATATTCTAGTCTTAGGGACGGCAACGCATTTTCAATCCTGCAGGCCTATTATGGACGACCATCGAACACATTTATCGATGTGATAAACATGGATAAAACATCTGTCACTTTCAGACCATTATGTAAGTGCGAGAGTGACGGATGCTTTATTCACCGCGATAAAGGTGACCATAATACGGGACCTGAGATTGCTAATTATCGATATACTCCAAAGGCCAGTAACTATTAAGTGGCCTGCACGCTCCCCAGTTATTCTCCATACGTTAAAAAAACCCACACCTAATCTTTTTCGACGAGCAACTCACACTAAAGGAATTCCATATTGACCTTAAAAAAAAACAATGAGGTCACATGAATGCCTTAAAAAACAGTCAACCTTCATCAGAAAATCCTTCATTGATCTTCCGTCGAACCATCAATACTGAAATCTTTCGAGGGTTGCGGTGTTTGTGTGTAGTGGTAACTCCAACACAACATAATTCAGAACAAAATTAACGCACACATGTGACGGTGCTCGTGTAGATTGAATACCAGTTGCGATCGTCATCTGTTTGTATAATGGTAACAGGCATGTATGTAAGAGCAAGGTTAAAGTGATTCAGGTAGACAGACGTAACAATACCAAATTTATCAATGGGAAGGAAGCGCTTAACAAAAATAACGTTTTCAACTTAAAAAAGCGTTTTGAACTTTATGTTTTTAGTGATAAGATGTTGGAATCTGTTGTGTTAAATTGGTAATTCTGTAAAGAATTTGATTAATAGCTTATTCTACCGGTAGCATTATTTTTTTACTTTTTATTGGCTTGCGCGTTGCCTTTGTATTCGATTCATTTATCAAAGGTTTCGATTCCGAAATCGAAATTTTAATATCGATTTTTCGATAGGGTTGTTTTATTTGGCTACTGGTCGGTTCCTTTGTTATTTAGCTACCTGATGAAGGGCGAAGGCAATTTGTAATGTCCGGTATTCAAAAGCTAAAAATTATCTAAATTATTTAGAAGATTAAAGATTATGTAACTGAATTTAGCTTTATTTCAGATATTTTGATATTTGCTTCAATACATAGTCAAAGTTGAGGATTGCACGCATATTGTTAACTGACTTGACCACGATTGAACAATTTATAAGCATAGGACGTGTTACCTACGAATAGAGTTATTCCTAGGTTGAGGTTTACGGAACCATGTTACTTACCTCTGAGCCCGCGCTAATCATCAACTGACCTCGTTTGTCGATTACATGCCTCAAAATACTTATATCTAAAGATAATGTTCTCTCTACCTAGCTATTAATTAATCCAACATGGTGGTGGGATCAGCTTTCTTTGTTATACTTCTCCACTTTGCTTTTTTCCTCTTATCTGAGGATACTGTTAAAATGCATGTGCAGCATGCATGCATCTATCTAACATAACTAAAACATTTTGGCTTTGCGTTTGTTGACATGCATTAAATCCCACACGTGCACCAGACCTGTCGCCATTTTGTTCCAAATCCTTGTTCCAATACACGCAAAGACCGCACCTCTCAACTGATTTAGCTACACAACTCTTTAATAGATTGTTATGGTTTTAAGTGATAGGAAGCCGGTGGAAGCGTCGAACTGTCCGATGCCGAGATTATCTATCAAAGCGACAGTATCGCCGATGGGATCGGCCGCGCCCGTGTGGCATTCATACAGGGTGATCTGAAGATGACCTTTACTAGGTCTTATAGCGACTTTGCAGTATTGGAAATTGACTTTTGATCTAGAAGTCGGTGACGTTTGTCATACAGTCCATACATTAAGCTAAGCATAAATCGCTGAGGCCGTCGATGATTTAAAAATTACAAATATCGTTTGACGTGATGATATGATGGTGAGTTATAAGGTTAGGTTAGGATAGGGGTCAGTTGCGGTTGTTCAAGTTCCCCTCAAAAAGTTTTTTGTTCTATTAAAATTTGGTATCCAGTAAAAAACCTGAAACAGAAAACTGTGGCTCTTTGAAGGGTCAGTTGCAGCTCTTCAAGTTCCCGTCAAAAAGTTTTTTGGTCGTATTAAAATTTGGTGTACGAGTACAGTGAAAAAACCTGAAACAGAAAACTGCGGCTCCTTAAGCTTCCGAGGAATCGATATTTTTCTGGCATTTGGCTCCTTGTCTAAAAAGTCTGCCGACCTTTAGGCGGGGTTAGGGGTTAGGTGATAACGACACCGTTCATCATCATCATAACAAGGGCTAAATCGCGAATCCTTCTGCGAAATATTATTAAGTTTGTCGTTATTGTAGAATTAGCTAAACGAATTAACTGATAAATTATAAGTATGTCCGCTAAAAAAGGAAACGGGGCTAGAAAACTTGCGTAGGCGAACGAAATTAGAAAATAGCAGACAAAATTGACAACTCACATGACACATTTCAGATTTCTACAATAACTACCACCGCATGAACTTGCCTAGGTTTTAGGCGAAAACTGCTCTTAAGGTTTCACTATAAGGTGGTCTTAGCAATCCAGATGGACCCCACCTAAAACCTTTTCTTATTACTAACAAACAATGTAATCAAATCTTAGAAGTCGATTTTAACCTACTTCTAATTATCGGATCGACTTGAAATTTTGCATACTTATGTCATTCCGATGACAGTAGAATAATATGGTACCATCGAGCTGGTATGATGGAAACGGAAGGTGGCTACAGGAACTCCTCAATGGCTAATAGTAGATCCGTCGAGTTTGGACTCGTTTTACTTAACTGTTTATAACGAGTTTATAATCAATGTTACAAGTACAGTCGGAAGCATAAGTGTGTTAATAAAAAATATTTTTTTAGGTTAGTTTAGTTAGACAAACCCCCCTATAAAAGGACACACCATGTATTCTAAGCAGTGTACTCCGATCAATTTATAGCGATCGCATCGCCTCAATACCGATTATCTTGATCCGGGAGACTAATCATTTTTATCTCCCGGCCGGGAAACACAACATTGATGGATCGACGCCATGAACCAATATTTGTCTCCGCTTGTTACAGAAAGCGTAATTGGTTTCGACTTGAATGGTGTGAAAGTTTAAGATTGGAGAAGAGATTAGGGTAAGGAGTATTAGAATACGATGGAAATCGTAAAAACGGATAGGAAGATTTAATAAGCCCCAGATAAACATATCTGGCAGTTAAAGTTATCACTCTCCTTTTCTTTGTCGTATGATAGAAAAGGGCAGAGCTAAACTTATCTGACGGATAGTGTTAACTGGAGATTTATTGGCCCTTAGAATACTGTTTTTGAGGTGCTTCGAAATAAAATGTATTGTGAAAACCATTTTAAAAATAGTCATTAGTCTCTGATATAAGCGCAAACATACAGACAGACAGACTGCAGTTTTTTTTTTTGAGAAGTACCTATCTCGCAGGAACACTGCTAAGTGGAGCTGGTAGCGGTTTTTTCGTCGACATTTATGTACTTTTGGTTATTTAAAATAATCTGATTTGATTTAATACATATTTTGTTTCTTAACTAAACTTTATAACGACCTACTTTAAAATGTGGATTTTACTTTTTTGGCTTTAGAATGGCATAAAAGCCAATACAACTAGTTATTATATAATACCCATGTCTATTTAAGAAAGATGTCAAATAGTTCATGCTTACTTAGTCAACGTCGCATACGTCCAAGACTAAGAAAGAACTCTTCGGACCAGATTCTTAACCTTAGCAAAGTAGGTTTCTGCACAATTAAATAAACTTTTATTCAATAAAGCGTAACCAATACGGGCCAACACTGACAAATTCGATTGCATATTTTACGTCAAAACTAAAAATACGACTAAACATTTGTAACTCAATTTTTGATTCTCAGCAATTTGAACGGTCATTTTTCAAAATTAGACTTCAAACCAGCGCGCTCTATTTTCTTGCTAACTTCAAATACCATTAAAAAACTAAATACCAATGCAAAATCTACCTTGTTGTTTCGTTACCAAGGATGACTAGTGTTCTTTTCGATTGTATTTCAAAGACTAAGCGACGGATATGTCTCAATAAGGTGTGTTGTCCATCACAATCGATTGGTCTCAAAGCAACGCGAGCGACAAAAAACTTGATCGAGGCGTTCCATCAAAATAACGACTTTATTTAAGTTTGACAATGAAATATCGGGCAGCATTGTGATGTGAGGAGGTCGGGTAGGCGACAGAGTTGAGGACACATGTCATGATAAAGCTGAATGCACTAAACATCTTGATTTTGAGTTCGTTTTGCTTGATCTCCCTATTTTTCTGGTAAAACAGTTAAAACCAGATGGTTTGCCAGATGGCAAAGGCAAGTTCACTGTGTCAAAACTGAGCTAGATTTTGTCTTTAGCTCGGAGATCTTAGGGCCGTATTTATAAACTCATCTCAACTGTGATCCCCGTCTCAAGACACGTCAAAGTAAACGTCAATCCATAGAAAACTGTCATCTGTCCAAGGTCAGTTTATTAATACGGCCCATAGTCTATTAGATAATTTTCGAAAAGCGTTAAGTTAGCGTACTGCGTTTTGATCAGGGCATCTGATATTTATTTCTCGCAATACCTACATGCAAGGTTACGTCTCTAGTTAACAATGGAGTTTTAGTTTTAACGTTTGAATTATTCTAAATATTGAAGTGTCCGCTAATTGGGCGTGTGACCCTAATCAAGATCGATACGGCTAAGCGACAATACTGATCGACTGCCATAAAGCATCGTATTGACTGCGAAACAATGGTGCGGGTTCGATAGCCGTCGGAATTTGGGCAGGCGCAGGGTTAGGACACTGATTTGTGGTGGAAAGGAGATGCTTTGACGACAAGTTTGTGTCTATGCGGAAGATCTAAGTTTGGCCGAAGTATTTGAATGTATACGTTCTCATAATTTTCATTTCACTAAAAACTATTCGTGTTATTTTTGTTTGGTAACCGGGATATTAAAACAGCCTATCCCGGCTAAAATTTAAAATGAATGGGAAATTATACATTTATAGCCATATTACACCACCCGTTCCTTAACCCTAACGAGAGGGACGCCGCAATACGTTAGATACGTATAAAGATATCTTCATCTCATCCCAACGTATTGCGGCGTCCCTCTCGTTAGGGTTAGGGAAAGGGTGGTGTGATCGCTGCTTTAGTCAATTGGTAGAGAGAGACCCGTCTAAAGCACATAACTTACATTATTTTAAACTGACTATAGTGGATGCTTAGAGAGCCCGCACACAAGCGTCTTTTGAGCGTCGGCGCATGTTCATAAAATTATAGCCTATAACTTATTATTATATTGATTCCATTATTTCTGAGTTTTTGTATCGACAAAAACTAAGATATCTGAGATATCTGAAGTAAACTATTAGGGCTTGTACACAAAACTGCGATGCCTCATCGCATCGTAAAAACCTACGAGCTTTCTGCGCAGTATATACATTTCATTACATTTGCGTCATTTTTTTATCCAAACCCTGATGAAACCAAGTCTTGATTAGACCCGATTTATCCAAACACGAGAAAATACATCTGTCAGTTAAAATTATCACTCTCCCTTAGTTTATCATATGAAAGAAGGGGATACAGCAAAGATTTGACTAACAGATACTGCCCATAATAATACACGCCGGAAGAAAATCCTGGAAAAATATTTGCGTAAAATAATACTACATAAACAAAAAGGGTTGGCTAAAATTACCAAAAATCGACTTTAATTATAGGCAGTCTTTTCATCCTTGTAAGCCACAGTCATATTTCCAAACAGGTGGTCAAACGTATCGATCTCACGACATCGACAATCCTGATCACGTTTTTTGTCACATTAAAAACGATATCAACTCAACGTCTTTCAATAAGCAATTCTTAATCCTCTACTTAAGCAGACACCTATTTCCTATGTAATAAAGTCGATATTTTTACGACAAAAATTTTGAAAAAGGAATCCTCACCAACGTTACAAAGTTATTTGTGCTGTTAAAAGTGGCGCTGACTTCAAAGTTTACTGAAGAATTTAATATGAAATGTACGTTAGTTCTAGTTTTGGCCACCGGCTGCGATTATGTTTGTACGACGCACAAAACGTTGCAGACAATGCATTTTTTTTTATCGAGAACGCGACGAAGGTTGACACCGCTTTTCATATTGTGGTGAAAAAAAAGGTAGGTATTGTTCCGGTAGATATGGATACAAGTGTTTTTTGGACCGATTTGCTGTTCGTAAGTTTTTTATAATCGGATTAGGTTTTTTGCCTGATAGCGTTTTGAATTAGCTGGTTGTATGTACGTCGATATAAGTAAATATTAAGTTAAAGAGGTATATTGTGTGAAAAGTTAATTGCAAAACTTGATGACCTTTAACTCTATCGGTTATTAAATTAATGTTATAGTCAGAATATATTATTTATTAGTATTTCAGTACTTTATTGCACTAAAATGTGTACAAAAAGTGGACTATGCTCAAGCATTCTCTGCCAGTCAACCTTTAAGTGAATCAGAAATAAAATGTAATAGAAATACAGTTTTTTTTTTATTTTGCTAAGTTATGCCCGTGACTCTATCGGGAACGATCAAATATTTCGAGAATCAAAACAGAATAAGGAATATTTGTGTGCCAAATTTCATCAAAATCAGTTCAGCCAGCCGGCATGATTAAAACTCTTCATCTTAAGTACCAATTTCACTATAAGATGTTAAATGTTAATCGACTGTTAGTTCATACATTTTGACAGCTGTTAACACTCTAATCGCCTGTTAAGTGGTTGGTGAAATCCGACATAAGTCATCTATTAGTAGCTTGGTACGTGTAGGTTTACCCACATTCACCAAAACGCAAAGTAAAAGTGATTGAGTGAGTGATTGTGATGAGCGCGAGTATTTGTACCTGAGTCATGGATGTTTTCTATATATTTAAGTATGTATTTCTCTATATAAGTATGTTTATCGTTGTCTAGTAGCCATAGTACAAGCCTAGAGCTTAGTTTGGGACTAGGTCAATTTGTGTGAGATTGTCCCCTGATATTTATTTATTTAGTTATTGATATTCAGCGGGCCTAGGGTATACATAACGATATGGCTGCCTTTCCATAGAAGCGGAGACAAGCGGTGCGGAGAGGAGCTGTGTAGGAGTCGACCAATCACATTGGTTGTAATCCACACGTCGTCTCCGCTTGACTGTTTCCATTATAGCGGAGCGGAGACGAGATGTGGATTACAACCAATGTGATTGGTCGATTCCTACACAGCTCGCTCGTCTCCGCGTCTATGGAAAGGCAGCCTATCGATAGCGATGTTTGGAAACTGTCAAAATGTATAGAATTGACGTAAGCTGTCAATCTATCGCGTCGGCCGCTAATGTCAATTCCGTACATTTTCCTAACGTAACTTAAACGGTAACGTTCCCCGAATGCTACTTGTCTAGCCCTACAGTATTTTGTATCACATTAAGTGCCTGACTTACAAACTTGAGAAGAAATAAGACCCAATGATCACGGTAAACCTATTTTATTTATTATGCTTTGTCACTTTCTGTCAAATTCAAACGTCACAAAGAAAGATAAGGCCAAAGCAGGGTAGTATTTTGTATCGAAATCAGGAAACTCTACCACTAAATATGGTAAAACTCAACCAGTTTACACTCTGTTCTCGGTAAAAAAACACCTAAAATTATCAAAACGATTTCATCAGAAATTTAACAGTTTACAGTTTGACAGTAATAAATCTGTGTTTTCTTACAGTTTCCGAGTAATGCGCGTTCGTTTATGTCGGTATAGTACTTGGTGTTAGTTACTTAGCAGGTAGATAAGTTGTAGTGTTATGTTACGGTAGGTATATGAATATGCTTAAGCAGTCGTTATAAAATGTCTAACGTCGACACTAAAGATGTAACTAATAGTTCAGGAAATGCAAATTGAGAAGACTACATTAAAAAATATCGAGTAATCGACTTATATAAGATATTCAGCTACAAATTCCGATGTGTGTATGAGGAACTTAAATTCCGATGTGTGTGGGAGGAACTTAAATTCCGATGTGTGTAGGAGGAACTTCAATTCCGATGTGTGTGTGAGGAACTTAAATTCCGATGTGTGTGGGAGGAACTTAAATTCCGATGTGTATGTGGGGAACTTAAATTCCGATGTGTGTGGGAGGAACTTAAATTCCGATGTGTGTGTGAGGAACTTAAATTCCGATGTGTGTGTGAGGAACTTAAATTCCGATGTGTGTGGGAGGAACTTAAATTCCGATGTGTGTGGGAGGAACTTAAATTCCGATGTGTGTGTGAGGAACTTAAATTCCGATGTGTGTGGGAGGAACTTCAATTCCGATGTGTGTGTGAGGAACTTAAATTCCGATGTGTGTGGGAGGAACTTAAATTCCGATGTGTGTGTGAGGAACTTAAATTCCGATGTGTGTGGGAGGAACTTCAATTCCGATGTGTGTGTGAGGAACTTAAATTCCGATGTGTGTGTGAGGAACTTAAATTCCGATGTGTGTGTGAGGAACTTAAATTCCGGTGTGTGGGAGGAACTTAAATTCCGATGTGTGTATGAGGAACTTAAATTCCGATGTGTGTGTGAGGAACTTAAATTCCGATGTGTGTGTGAGGAACTTAAATTCCGGTGTGTGGGAGGAACTTAAATTCCGATGTGTGTATGAGGAACTTAAATTCCGATGAGTGTGTGAGGAATTTAAATTGTTTCAGGGCATAGAGAAGAAAAACGAGCACAAAGGTTACATGATGGTAAGATTGCAAAATCTTGAGATTCCAATTGCCTATGGATCTCGGATCCCACTTACTCGGGATTGCAAATTCGATGTCAACCTTAAGGACTAAGATCAAATGATCTATACTAGTAATTTCACCGGCTGTCTTATTCCTGAAACACAATAATGCGAACACTGCTTGGCGTTAGGTAAGGTTAAGATGGTGGTAGTGCTCTAGACAAGACCCGCTCGACTTGCTACTGTGCTAATGACAAGTACTAAATCAATCTAAACGCAGCACAGTGCGTGCGAGCTTAATTTATTGTGCGCTTGCGCACGATATAAATCAGCGTCGGTTTCTGTGTTAATTTAATATATTTAGGTAATTACGCACTTATGTCCAATATCGCGATACGAATACAGAGGCGATGCTTTAATAAAAGAGAGATTTTCTGATCGCTATTGAAAAATAAATTCCTGACAAAAAAATTGTGACAAGATTTTGTTGCCAACTGTACTTTTTTAGCACATTCATCATCTGCTTATCAAGACCGAACTACCGAGTCCCAAATAGGTGGGTCTACGTTAAGTACAGCGGATATCCTCCTACCACCTTCCGACTCCATCATCAGATCAGCTCTTTGACACCATAATATTGCATTGTTATCAAGTTTACGTATGATATCCAAATTTCAGCTCGATCGGACACCGGGAAGTGGTTGAAAAATGGTTTGCAAATTTTGAAACGGACAACCCTGTCATAATAACACCGTCAAGTCACGCAAAAGAAATTCGTCAAAATTTACTGTCGACTTTCTGTGAAAGGGTTCTATAGTGGCTCAACAATCCCGTCTGACTGTACATTACGAACGTTCCAAATTAAATAAAAGCTTATTATATACATATTTTCAAAATTTCTAGCTATTGGCGCTAAAGTCTATAAGGTGTGTTACGAAGATAATGAACTTTATATACACGATTATTATGAAACCGAATAAAATGTTGAATGCGATATCTTAATTTATTGTTCATATACACAACATACACATAGGCAAACACACACACATAAAAACAGTGCCTAGATAAAACTAGTGGCTCTGTGAGCTGTAGACCTCGCGACAAACTTAACTTTGCCGTTGGAAAACAGTTATCCCCATACATCGACATAGGTCGCGGTCAGTTTACCAACACCGCAAATAAGTTTGTAATCGCAAAAACCCCCATATCTCCGCCATTTTGAAAAAATTCGAGAAAAATATTCCATATAAATTATCAAACCTGCTCACAAAATTTCACGAGAATCGGTTGAGCAATGCGACCTGTAGAGGAGAACCAACGGACATCTGGTAATTCGGGCATACGAAAGCATTTTTACCCAAGCTGAAACGGAGACGCTTCGCTCGCGCTTAGCGCTCGCTCGGTCAATAAAAATTAAGTTCTCGTTTTTGACTTAAATAATAAATCAATTCTTTGCTTTTAAATCCCATCAATACATCAATATTTACAACGCAATAAAAAACGAATAAGCTATGAATCGGAACTTTTTCCAGCGTCCATAAAACCTCAATTACGATCGTCGTCGAGTCCATTTCATTATCGTCCACAAAAAATTACATAAAATCAATATTGTATGCAATTGTCAGTAATGATCGCTCCAAAGTAATAAAAGTTCGATCCCAGGTATGGCGCCTGATTCTGTTCAACTTTAAAGGAAACTCAAAGAATAATGGAGCTTTTGCCTGCGATTTCATCCCCGTTGAAGTCTTTTATCGCTATTCCCTCGGAAATTATCAAATTATCCGGCGTAAAAAGTATTTTATGTGTAAATCTAGGATATTTTCAATATGTGTGCCAAATTTCATCCACATCCAAACGGGTGTGAAACAGCCGTTTAGGCGTGATTGAAATACAAACGTACTATTAATGTGAAGGTTTGTATGTAGGTAGTAGGATATAGTGAGATTAAAAAGGTATTATAATATGAGATATTGACTAGATTGCTATTACCAATTACGATAGAAATAGCGGGAACAGATTAGATTGCAAAACGTCTCTACAGTGTAATTCCAAATTTAAAATTTTATCTACCTACCAAAAATGTTAACTTTTCTATCCAACATATTATTATTTCAAATTTAGAACGCGTCAGAATACAACGGTCGCCGGCGCCGCCTCGCCGCGTGCGCACTCTTTAATTTGTAAATCGAACCGCTAGCGCCATCTATTTAAAGTTTTAGTGTCGATCCACCGCTACTGTGCAGCGGGCAACTTCAAGGATGGATGCTATAATTTAAACCGAAGAATTATAAAAAATATAGGTACCTACTTTGTTTACTGGCTCGTTTCAACCTTGCGCACCGTGGAGCGAGCAGGGCCGGAGGCCTAGCCAAAATGCATCGCGCTAAATTAACGATTTTAGAACGATCAATAAATCAGTTCAGATCATTAGGTCGATTGTCGAATATCGTTAAGCGTTGAATACAAACCCTAAAACTTAAAACCTACTGACTTTGAACTTATTTATTTTAGCACTGCTATACCTTGAGATTAAGTTTTATCGTTGTGTGAAAGTTTTGTTCAATCCTTTTCAATAGTTTATTTACTCTAGCTAGCTAGAGCCCTGTAACAGAAAGTCAATTACTCATTTTAAGGAAATTTATTTAATATATGACAGAGTTCGATGGTGGCTTAACGATAAAAAGTCTACACTGGTATCGTACTTCTGCTTTTAGTTGGCATCAAGAAGAGTTCTCATCAAGAAGACGCAGCCAACCAAAAACAGAAACACTTTATCCAATTTTAAACATGATGAGATGAAGTTAAAGTTTTGCTAAATACGAAATCGGCGAACAATCAAAAATAATTTACTACTTAATAATTTGAAGTTAATGTGAAAGAAATAAAACAGCAGTAAGCAAACAGTAGCGGCAAACAAAAGCAATCGTGCGCAGACCATAATTATGGATCGGATCGAATCGGCGCCTTTGATGGACCGACCAATCAGCATTCGGCTTGGGATGCATTCACAGGATCCTTATATTAATATCATACAGAAGCTAGTTTTAATATAATTAATGTTATTAATAGAGAAGTTGATATAGGTGTTATTGATTTGTTTGTAACATCTAACACTAATAATGATAGCGCAACATTAAGAAAATGCAAGTAACTTTTTCAAAAGAATGGTTTCGCTGTTGACTAACTCTTGCCCTAAAATGGCAAAGTAGATTTATTTCTCACAATCGATAAGTAAATTTATCTGTCAGTTAAAGCTAGCGCTCTCTTTGTCTATTTTCAAGTGTAAGAAACGTGACGTGACGATTGTGAAACACGGTTAAATCTTATATTTAATCAGACAAACGTAACAAATTTGTTTAAAAATTGTCATTTTTTTAATAATAGCTTCGCGTTAGTATTTAAATTATAGAACAAAATATCAATTTCCCTGATAAAAAATAAAAAATTTGCAAATTATTATCATAACAATCAACTAGTCTGTAATGTGGTTATTAACTCGCATGTAACCTTTAGTAGCTGCAGTTTGAGTGAAAAAAATAATTGAAAGAGCATCAGAAAACTACCTTTTCAAATAAAAGTTAATATGTGACGGCAATTCTCGTTTCTATCAATGTGAAATCACCATTACAAATCATCACGAAACCAATACCAATAACAAACCAAACTTTCAACCAAATCCAGACTCTACCTACTCGAAATAAATCATTAAATCCAACACGCAAAACCGGCAACTTATCCACCACAACGCAAAAATTAAAATTTATAAAACTATAATCGAGAAAGAGACATGAATAAGGAGGTTCCTGGGTGGGAAAGGGATGGAGACGTCGCCATGAGATTGTTCGTAAAACCAGTAGCTCTACAATTACTGTGATTCAGACTTGGGGTAATTTCCTTAGACATTTTCCACTCTATTCGTCTGGCTAATTAGGTAGTTTTAGTAGGTAATCGAAATGTGTGCGGTCTTTCGATGTTATTATTTTGATTATGTGAAATGTAGATAATGGCGATGGTGTTATATCTTGAGCTGTGAATAGCAATTATGCAGCCAGTGGTGGCATTGATGGTGATATAGCAAACGTTGGTGCTGGATAAACTAGTAGTGAATGTAGACTTACCGACTTTCATAAACGTACAAATATCTATTTTGGTTAAAATATGCTCCGTCACTTTCTGTCAAATTCAAATGTCACAATGAACGATAAGACCAAAGCATATTTGAAGCATACTTTAGCTATTGCGAGTTATTAATATACGTAATATATGACGAGTGCTTTCCTATTTTAATCTGTCGCTATATTCCATTTCATACCTTCCATATCTAGGCTCAGTTAATTAAAACCCTTAAGTATCATGTGCTTACGAGTTCTTTTGCCATAGTAAATATTATTAATAATAGCTTTTGCCTTCTTCGTCCGTGTAGGAGTCGTTCATCGCTGCTCTCTCGGAAACTGACATTTTTTTTTGAATAAAAAGTATCCTAATGTCCTTCCGGGAACCCAAACTATCTCCATACAAAATTTAATCAAAATTGATTCAGCGGTTTAGCCGTGAAAGCGTAGCAAACCAAAAAATAAACAAACTCTTGCATTTATAATATACTAGCTTTTGCCCTCGACTCCGCGTAGAAGTCGTTTATCGCTGCTCCCTCGGGAACTACAATTTTCTGGAATAAAAAGTATGCGATGTCCTTCCCCGGGACTCAAACTATCTCAATACTAAATTGTATAATTATACATTACTTGATTGATTGATTTGATTCCTCATACAAACTTCCACCCCTTTTTTCACCCCCTTAAGGGATGACTTCCGGGATAAATCGTATGCTTTGTCCTTTCCCGGGACTCAAACTATCTCCATACCAAATTTCATCTAAATCGGTTTAGCGGCTTAAGCATAAAAAGGTAACAGACAGACAGAGTTACTTTCGCATTTATAATATTAGTAGGGATTAGAAGGGATATATAATGGATAAAACATGAGTTAGGAAAGACTGTTGAAAATATAACTTGAGGGATTTGGATGGAGTGGTAAAACTAAAACAGCAATGAATCAGAACCAAATTGATGCGCACGCTACGAAATTGAATCTCTGCTGCGATACAAATGCAAAATCGAAAAGAGTTAGCTATACCTTTTAAAATTCTACACCTCATCTAATTATCGCTGTTTGCATGAGTCACAAACACAAATTATGAAAATAGCAACTAATTATTTTTTATGGTCAATCGGGTCATTTTTACTTGGTACAAACAAGCAAATTTAAACTTAATAGAGTAAGTAGATAATTACTAGCAATTATCTACTTACTCTATTCATCATCATCATTATTAGCCGCAAGACGTCCACTGCTGGACAAAGGCCTTCTCCAAGGTTTTCCACAACAATCGGTCCTCTGCTGCTGTCATCCAGCGGTTTCCCGCGATCTTTATCAGATCGTCGGTCCACCTTGTGGATAGCCTGCCGACACTCCGTCTCCCGGTTCGCGGTCGCCACTCTAGAACCTTTCCGCCCCAACGGCCATCGGTTCTACTTACTCTATTAAGGCTTACTATTCAAAAATTATGAGGACTAAAATTTGAATTACCAGATAAAATAAAAACATGAAATACTAACGATGGGAGCAACGCAGGTCTTAAAGAGTTGAAGAAAAGACAAATTGAGGTTCAAAAACATAATAATTTTAAATCTTTCCATCTCACATCTGGCGCGACGATCTCAAATTCAGTAAAACAATGCTCCGACCACGACTAAGTCCACTTAAGATAACACAAGCCGATAATACATTTATGGTATATTTTATTAAAATTTATGTCTTATTCCAACTTCTGAGAATTTATTAATCGACTAATATGAATTCTGAGTGTGTTTTACAGAGGTTTAAAGTGAATCTGATATGTTTGGTCGGTGGTACTATTGTGGTTTCTGTCGTTTTGGAATCGTTTACGTATCGTTTTTATTTTGCGTAGGCATGCGTAGTGTTTAAGTGTTACTTTTGAACTTATTCAGATTCAACTAGTATAATACTATCTGTAAGTATTATATTGCGGAAAAGATTCTTGATATCTGAAATTGTAACATGTTATTGAAAGTATTTGGTTGTATAGGTATGGACTGTCATCATCTTCTTTGGGACACTATAGGAACAGTCCGTGAGCACTTAGAATAGGATTCGAGTTTGTACTTCTCTCTCACTCGCTCTCATACGAACTTATGCGAGTCTAGCCGACTTTATCCGAACCCGAATCCTGTTTTAAGTGCTCACGGTGTATGATCCCATGATTATCAAAACCAGTTATTACCGAGGAGAGAATGCCACATGACCTCTGTTATTTTGTAATAAGCTGTCATTTTGTTTATTTTTAACTCTTCACTTGCTTTACATTTATTGGGTCAGTTTTGTATATTTTGAATACACCTTGAATTGTTTTTGCACAAATCCTTTTACATCGGAGATTTAAAGCCGCCTTTTATGGATGTCATGATACGTGTAAATTTCTTTTAAGATAATAAAATGTTGTTTAGTGGAATACACCCCCCACGTTCTGAACAAGCCGCCTCCATAAAAGCAGTGTTCGCTCATTTGTCAAACGTGTGGATACTTAATTTATTACTTACTTTATTTTAGACCCTCCGCGCGCAACAAATACCTGACCACTTCTTGCATCAACACCAGTTTTTTTACTGCTGCTGTAGCTTCTTTCAATTCTTTATTAAGATCGACATAAGATTTAAAATCTTTTTCATCTCTTGTTATTGGCTGCATGTTAATTTTGTTAGTTTCAGTTGCAATGACAAAGTAAAGATTACTATTTTAAAATAAAATTGTTGCCATATTTTCTACTTCAGAAAGGTTATTTTCCTATGTTTTTTTCTCAGGTGGATGGTATTGGTTCCTTTTGTAGTTTTAGTTAAATGGAAATAAATTTAAAACCTATACGGGTCGTTAGGGTCTCAAGCCACCGTTTCTGGGTGTTAATAGATTATACGATGTATTTGGTTGTTAACTTTTTGTTTATTGCTTTTAAGGTTTATGGTTCATTAGGTTACAAGTCGTTTAAGTTTCTGGGAAAAACTATTGAAGCTATGCCAATTGCTTGTCATAGTAATTATATTATGTTTGAATAAAACATAACATGTATATTATTGTAATGCTCTAAAAAATTATACTTCAAGTGGTAAAGATTTAAAGGTAGGTGGTGTGGTGGTGGTGGTGTAGGTAGGTGGTGGTTGATTTAAAGGGCTATTTATATTTAATATATATTCTTATAATAACAACTAAATAAATATAATTGTGTAGGTCTATTTGTTTTCTTTACCATCCACATTATATCAACATAAGCATCAACTTGGTACTGTTAACATTATATGGCAAGCAAATGTACCGAAATGCAGTAAAACATACCCTAACTTTTTTGTTTAGGACTGACCAGCGATTAAACTTGATCTCACCTGATGGTAAATTACTACTTACTTTAAATTGCATATAATTTCTAAAACTGCAATGATTATGAATAACTCAAGTAAAATTACCTATTCAATTGCAACTGGGCGCGTTATTATCAACGATCGACAAACTAAAGGCAATACGTAAGACGTCATAATCAATGAACAAGTAACAAAGGGCGACAACCTAATGCTTGGAGCCAACAATGAGCCGAACGTGAACACTGACCACACGCGGGTTCGTGAGATAAGTGCACTAGAAATGGTAGAAATTTCATTGAATTATTTATTTATATAGAAGATTATGCAAAAACATAGAGATAGTGTATTCGTTTTGCAAATTAAAGAACTGCAGATACAAATCTAAAAAACAAGAATACAAAATGCAATAACAGGTTCTTAAAAGAAAGAAAAAAACATTTATTTACACACATCAAACAAAAGGAAAAGAGACAAATTAACAAACAAAACAAAATACAAACATCCGAACCAGTGTCAGATGATGCAAATTTACAAAATGATGTTGATAATACCAACACATTTAGGTACCTAACAAGTGTTACAGTTTTTAAGTAAAACACCGTAATTTTCAATTTTAAATAAGAAACAACAACGGTGCAATTATAATGAGAATGATTGAAATGAAGTAGGTGTATTCATACCTTTTGCCGTGCCACATGATGATGTCGTGTGGCTTTTACGTTTAATAACTAATGTTTTAGCTAGATAACGGCAAGAAGTATGAATAAGTACACCTAATTCATTTCAATAATTCTCATTATAATTGCACCGTATCGTTGATACAATTTTGTTTTACTAACTGATATTTCGATTTACAACTAATAAATATATAAAAAATAATTATTTTATCTCCGCTGAACGAACTTTCCGCCGAATGAACTTTCCACTGAGATTTTCCCAATGCGCTATAATATGGGGCTTTTTAAAAAGGGTGTCATTAAATTTCTTCGAGACCGGCCACGCATTAGTGACGCCTCTGGTGTTGCAAATGTCCATAGGCGGCCGTGACCACTTCCCATCAGGTGGGCTGTCTGCCCATTTGTCCTTCCTTCCCTTCAAATCATAATGATGCCCAATCAAATAGTCCACGAGCTTAAGTAAAATACATAATGTGTATTGACTGTTGAGTTTCTTGCGGCGCATTTTATCGTTCTTCTCTTGGGAAGCACTGGTAGACTCCGACACGTGAATGTTCCTACAGGGTCAACGTAAGAATAAAGATTTGAATTTGAATTTCCAATTTCATATCCAATTTTTGCTAAAATACATACTTGCATAGGCTGTAGGATTATTTTCTTTTGGCTTCTCAGTAAAATAGACAGCTTTGTCACTTAGGTAGAAATTGTCCCCTGATATTTAGGTAGAAAAATGCAGTAAAACGTATGGCTTATCTAGCAAGTGTACTTCCCAAGTATATTTATTAGCAATACGCTGTGAATATGCCTATCTCAATCCGTTTCGTGGTGTGGGTGTCCTTCCTTGAAATGCAAATCCAGACCTATTACTAATAACTATCATGGACATTAAATTTATCTTAAAACTCTGGTTCCTTGTTTAAAATAATACTAATTCTGATGAAGATAAATAAATAATTATCAGGGGATATACACAAATTGACTTAGTACCATACTAAGCTTCGATTTCCGGTAAAGGCAAAAATTTGTGTGAGAAGAGCGAGTTGTTCCTGAGTCTTTAATATTTTCTATATACTTAAGCATTTGTTTATCTACTAGCTTTTGCCCGCGACTCCGTTCGCGTAGAAGTCGTTTATCGGTTTTCCCTTGGAAACTACCAAATTTTCCGAGTTAAAAAGTATCCTATATGTTAATCCTGGGTATAAGCTATCTCCATTCCAAATTTCATTCAAATCCGTCCAGCCGTTGTAACGTGAAAGAGTAACAAACTAACACACACACAAACTTTCGCATTTATAATATTAGTAGGATACCTACTTATAAGGTTGTCTCTCGTTGTCTCGTACCAATAGTACAAGCCTAGAGCTGGGGACTAGGTGAGATTGTTTTTGTGTGAGATTCATCATCATCATCCTAGCCTACAGTGGTCCACTGCTGAACATAGGCCTCCCTCACAGATTTCCAGCGGGAACGATCCATTGCGGCCTGCGTCCAACGATTCCCTGCAACCTTTATTAGGTCAACTGTCCATCGTGCGTGCGTACGCCCCACGCTGCGCTTGCCAGTCATGGTCTCCACTCGAGAACCTTTCTGTCCCAGCGGCCGTCGGTTCTTTGAGCTATGTGCTCTACCCATTGCCATGTTCTATTATTCATGTATTAATTTGTCTATATGTTTATTATTATGATTATCGTCTAGTACCCATAGTACTAGCTCAGCAAAGTTTGGGACTAGGTCGATTTGTGCTGTCCCATGATGTTTTTTAATCTTGAGTTTAATGGCAGTTCTATATGGCCAGCGGTAACCATGGTTAACATGAAGTTACTCGTAAGATCGTGTCTAAGGACACTTCCGAGAAGCAGCTTCATCTCAATGTCGGCGTCACGTGCGCGTTAGTATGCCCTGCGCGTACGCAGGTCGCTGTCGTATTTCTGTTTCGATGCGTTTTTTGAATTATTGTGATGGTATATAAACAAGGTGTGAATGTTGTAGAAGGTTTTTGTATTAAGGAACTGGATTGTGATTGGTTTTATTTATAAACTATGGAATCATTAGGTTTCTTTCTATAGCCTCCTAAGGCCCACGTCAAATTTCGCTAGTTCAAAACAGAATCTTATATCAGTTAATAAAAGTCAAAAGTCAGTTTGACAATTGTCCTATATGTAGGACGTTAGGTCTTAGGAGGATAAATTTTTTTGCAGCTTTGAAATAAACTGATCCGGAACTTTTTAATCTACGAAATGAAATCTTTGAACATTAAGTTACGCAAAAGAAGTATTTCAATTTTAAATCTAATTTGTCATTAGATCGTTCAGGATAGCAAATATTCGTGTGACGAGCGCGAGTATTTGTTCCTGAGTCATAGATGTTTTCTATACATTTAAGTATGTATTTATCTATATAAGTATGTATATCGTTGCCCTGGTACCCATAGTAGGTATACAAGCCTAGAGCTTATTTTGGGGTTAGGTCGATTTGTATGAGATTGTCCCTGATATTTATTTATTATTTATTTCATTGCACATAAAGAAGATATTCTCTTTATGATAAAACATTAATTTAATATTGTCCTGCCTGACATGGTTAGCCTAGTTGTTCGCCCTGCAGAATTTAAAAACGCAGTAAGTGTAATTCGGCCACTTTAGATTGATCTCCAACTTTGAACAACTGGCAATCTGTACGAGACCAAGATATGGTGGCCGTGGTGCGCTTACTACATTTTAAATTCTACAGTGTTAGTTACTCTGTTTACGAACGTAGCGGTTATGTATTAGTGTGTATTTTTTTATACAGGGTGTCCCAGAACTGAAAGAAAATACTGAAAACCAAGTTCCATCTTGTACTTAGCTCTGTCCCGTTCTCTGACTGGATCTGGGTTAATACTGATAATGCCGCCTCAGTAATATCGGCGCTAATATCGTGCCGTATCAAGTTGCAACACCTCGCCGCTGTGTCATCGTCAGTGAGACCGTCATTAACAGTAAATCCTGATCAGTGGGAACCCGATAAAAATATATCGCTTCATTTATTGCTTGATCGTTGGAGAGATTGGGCTGAGCCGGTTGCAACTTGGTTATTTTGATCGTTTTTGAGGTTAGGTCGTTTGTGATTCTTGTAACTTTAATTATCATTAGGTCTAAGTGCATAATATTCGTAGTTATCGATTTATCGATTTTATATCTACATCGTTCATCTAATGTCAATTAAAAGAAACAAAAAACTCGGATAAGTAAAATGGTCAAAAACACTAATTTAAACCGAAAAGACATACAAATGAAGAAAGTGTAATAAAACCTTGTATAAACATAATCTTTAAGATATTCGAAAGAATAATATATTTAAAAAAAACGAGTTACATCCCGCGTCGCAGCATCCGCCTAATTCTCCGTTTAACACGAAATTAAGATAACGAGTTGCGCTTGCGCACCGATAACATTTTTCAGCAATCAAATTGATTTATGAGGAAATATATTATCAAATCAGTACCGAAAACTCGATGTGGTGTCGATAAAATGTTAAATATTTGGGACAACCTGTATGTTTTCCTATATGACCACTCTTTTACCAAAGAACATTTTTGAATCCAGTTTCATTGCAGCACCATGACAATCTTTTAAGCCTAGTAACATATTATATACACATTATATAGGTATATACATAGGTAAAAGAGTATAAACTCAAAAAATATATGATTTTGTTATCGTACCAAAAGCGTATGTTAATTAATAATTTTTTATTTGATAATTGAAATGAAATGAAATGAAATATATTTATTTAACAAAAGCACATTCATAAAGAAATCATGGCTTTGCTGCAAATCCTTTTTTTTTGGGGTTTTTAAGATTCTTGTCAGCATCACCATCACAAACAAAACATTACCAAACCATCCCAAAGTTACCGCATTATTTCATCGGAATGTTCTCTGATCTTTCCAATCGGCTTCACATTGCTACCGTAAAACCACAATACATTTTATTGTTAACACTCAAAAATATAACCAAAAAGTAACCTTAATATAATAAAGATACGGATGCGTATGGAAATATTAAGTGTAAAAATAAAATGGTAGATAACTTCGATCACCTATACCTTGTTTTCCGACCGAACGCGTAACGTGTGCACTCTGCCATGATTACAACGCGTCAGACGAATTCGAAATTCAAATTTGAATGTGTCAATTTAACATGCCGTGTTCGATTGTCAAATTGTTGTTTTCGGCCAGTTTCACAATGATTTAGAAAAACAAAATAATAGTTGTTTTTTATATGGAATGGAGAAGGCAAGTTGATGGCAAGTGGGATCAAAGGCACATTGACAAGAACATTATTTTAAACTTCAAGATTGCATTTCCTGATGATTAAGATCATGAAATTTTATGAAAATGTTATGTGAAAATTGTATTTTAGAATTTTATAATAGATGTTTAATGTTTATATTATTTAATTTTTATCAGTATTATGACATGTGGTCATTATGCAACTTAATTATTTGAACTCAAATGAATGAATTAATAGATTTTATGCTAATCATTTTACCGACATGTACCCCTACACCAGAAATAGCTTTCGAATAAGTGAAATTCGATGAAATGACACGTTCGATGAAGTGAAATTCGATATAATGACGGGATATCAGCTTAGGTACTTAATGCGAAAGTATCAGAAATAAACTGGCCCTTCAAGGTCCGTCCACTAAGTCATCACAGACACGTCGATGGTTGAAAACGCCATTTTTCCCGATACAGAACCAGCAGGGGTCGGCGACAGCGAAATATAAGGACACCCAATGCCGTCCGAAGAAGACATACGTTAAACCGGTCATAATTATAATTCAAAGTGGACTGCCTACCTGGGCGACGTGGTGCAAGCCACGAGAGGTTAGACCAACAGCTGCTACCAAGAAGCCTTGTATTATCTGGAAATGCAGAGCAAAGATCGGATTGAAGTAGTCGAAGTAGTAGAAAAAAATACCTTGAATTCCGACGGATCTGTTGACAAGAAGTTTTTGTTTCTTTTCTCCCTTCCTAAAAAAGACGTAAAAGGCCAAATTATGCCAAATTTTGTAATTATATTTGTTCCATGGAATTATGAAGTTTGTAATAAACAATACTTCATAGCTTCATAGCTAAATACACAACGCGTAGTTCCATTGAATAAATGGGGCATATCCACCTACAAAATAACTTTATAGGTCCATGGCTACGCCTGCGACTTGCGACCTACAAACGTGCGTATCAATCGATAAATTCGTCCATGTTAAACTCGTTTTATGTCATTCTAATGTGAATTTAATTTAATTGTGTCAAACTTCATCTAAATCCGTTCTCATCATCGTTCTCATCAATATTAGCAAGAAGTAGAATAGGAATTACGACAAAACGGCAAATCGCTCCTCGTTTGGACAGTGTCCTAAAGGTTATTTAAGTTACAGAGTAACGATTATTGCTCGAATACAATACTGATGTTGTATCCAGTAATTTGTTTATGCAATTTCTTTTAATGTTTTTTCGGTCGCAGTATATGATATTGTTTTATATTCCGCGATAAACACCTATAAAAGTTCATATTGCCTAAAAACATGGCGAGTTTTGCAGATTTAATGGTAACACCAAAATAAATATAAAACGGAAAGACTACGTAAAATGAATAGTACGACCGTCACTGTTTCCGTCCAAACAGTGAAAGGGACAGAGCTATAGTTAGTTAACTCTGTCTCGTTCGCTGCTTGTAATTTGGCAGGTTTTGATACTTCATAGTATGCAGTTACGGTAATTTTCTTTACCAGAACAAATGAAATACCTACCGGGAATTTGCGATTCCAAACAATAACGCACTTGCGATTATTCTGGTTTTGCAGAATTTTAATATCTTGCCCCTATATTATCATTTCTTATATAATTAATTCAGTTATAAACAAATCGGGTAACACATCGCCCGTAACAATAAAAGTATCAAAACTGCGGCGGAAAATTATTGCCACTACAAAAAAGAACATGACGTCACGGAGGGGTATCGGAAGATTTGAAAAAGTTTGATTGAGACAGAAACTTTTGATTGTACGAATTTAGGGATGAAAATGACATTGGGATAATAAGTCAGCTGCGGAGTTGAGGGGATTTAAAAACAGGGTTACAATGAATAAAGTAGGTACATATTTAAGATTTCAGGTGGTATTCTGGTTATTTTTATCTGCCCAGCACCCGTATGGTTGCCTTTATCACGATGGATAAATTAAATTCAAATTTATTTAATTTATTTTCAGGCTACTAGGCCCATAGATACCTTACTGACTATAATACATATATTTATAAACTTAACAATATCTTAAATTATTTTGGCGACAAAACAGCGTGGCTCTGTTGAATCGCAGCGTTCGGAGTCATGTTCGCTCTTAGTTAAATATCAAAAATAAATATTTCTTGGGGGACATGTATGGAGTCATGTAACAGAAAGTGAAAAACGTGCGGCACATATCGATACCCTAACCGAATAAAAACGTATTCGCAAAAACCCCAACTGAATAAAGACGTATGTGCAAAATATTGTGGCGGTTTTTGCGAATACGTCTTTATTCGGTTGGGGTGTCGATATTTCGATAGTTATTTTCTTTTAAGGTTTTAAAGCAATTTTTTTGATTAAGTGAAATATTTTCGGATATAATCGTTTCGAAAGTTGCATAAATTGTGTCCCCTTTATCTTTTAAACAGTACGTCCAAAAAATATGAAAAAAATTACGAAGGTAACGCTTAATAAATACTTTCAACCAAAATATAGAGAATATAACGTTTTTGAGTTTTGAGCGCTTCTCAACAAAAGGACGTAAGTGCCATAAAGATACGCTCTTTTGCTGGTGCACTTTATTTGTATTTGTAGTAATGGTGACGGAACCCTGCACTGAGCACGGCTCAACCTACTCTTGCCCGGTTTTATTCTCATTGTATTTGACGAAGTCTGATAAAGTAGTTGCGTCAATTCGATTCTTTTTACGTCCATTTTACTACTTTACATAAACAACT
This sequence comes from Tortrix viridana, assembly GCA_963241965.1. Taxonomy (NCBI): domain Eukaryota; kingdom Metazoa; phylum Arthropoda; class Insecta; order Lepidoptera; family Tortricidae; genus Tortrix; species Tortrix viridana. The sequence goes on along the minus strand of OY725191.1, from coordinate 2,704,331 downwards.
TATTTTCACATCGCTCATAAAACATCTATAATATTCCTCATCAAGGGTCCAATAACAAAACGAGGAAAATAAGCAATACAAGCGTATTTCGCTATCGCTAGCGAATTCGCATTAAGCGAGATTGTATTTTTCGACAAGCATCCGATTGCGATTCTATTTTATTGCATTATTTTTTTACTGGATTTGTTTATCGACAGGAAATTTGACAAAAAATTAATTGAAAAATTACAAAATTAAGTAATATTTATTTTTTAATACTAACTAAATTAGTAGAAACACGTAAAGATTTTTATATTGCTTTTTCTATTTTAAATATGCATGTTTTTGTTGACTTTTTGGATGTCGGTGAGAAAACATGCCAAGTTGCGCTAACTTGACGATGTTTGAAAACTGTCAAAATGGGATTGACGTAAGCTAACGATCAGTCGCGTCCGCCGCTTCTGTCAATTCCTACATTTTGTCAATTTTCGAAAATCTTCACTGCCATATAAATTCCGGCTAAACTATCAAAATAAATGTTTAGTTTAATTTTAACAAAATTCTAGTTATCTAGTTATTATTAAACGGTAAAATTTTAATGACAAGAATTATATGGGAAGCAGTTAAAAATATCCATCTACTGTAATGTTATTCTCAACCTTAAGTCTAAAGCAATAGGGTTGATTAGAAAGTAAGGAGTTAATTAATGTCGTTGACACTAGTAGCGTGAGCGGATGTCAAATGTATTAGTAATTAACACTATCTGGCAGCAGGCGCGGGAGTGGAACGGCCAAGTCTAGTTCTGGAAGATAGAAACAGCCATGATTGCTTTTATTTATTTGTGATTGCATAGTTCCTAGTTACAAATTTAACATGGACACAAATATATTTAGTAATTAATTAATTTTACTTCTAGATGTAACTGTTATTTAAACTATACAACTTACTACATAAAACGTAAGCAAATTTAGTAAGTTTATACAATAAAATGCAATTTGTGTGTGTTCAATCCACAATAATATAATGCCATATATTAATTTAGGTACATTTTGTGTAAAATTTGGGTTATTAAATTTTCTTAAATGTTTTGTATTATAGAGTTTGTTCACTGCACTTATATTATTATAATAACGTCATTTTACGTATTAATTTTATACCCCATATGGAAATAATAAAGGCATTTTTAGTTCCTGATTGCAATTGACCTATCAGAACACGCAAACACAACAGTGAAAAACAAAACCTTCCTTTCTCAGAGTTATTACATTTAATTTAGTTAACTTGGACGTATTTCACCAAAAATAAAATATTTATCTTAATTACTATTTCAATACATCGTCCTCGAACTAATATCAAACCTTATTCCTTTAACGCTAGGGTTACAACTGCGTTACATAATTAGGCGCTTACACCATTTTTCAATAATGATGCGTGTGCGCATAGGATGATCCCATATTGAAGTCAATTAGTATTAACTGCTGATGATCAGTGGTGACTACGTTACGTAGCCATCAGTTCGTTAATTAAAAAAAAACAATGATGATTATTATTGCGTTTTTTATTACATTACAAACTACCCAAGCTGAATTTAACTCTCGAATTTCTAGTTACTTGTATATAATGATTTTAAGTATGTTATCTATGCTATGTCTACATAGTATTATGAAAAATATAGCAGTTTTTTTTAAAGGAATTAACGATCCTTAATGAATTTAAACATTTAAACCTTCCTCATGAATCACTCCGTCCATTGGTGAAAATTTTATGAGAATCTGTTCAGTAGTTTTCGAGTTTAACGCGTTCAGACAGACAGACTTTGTTTTATAATATGTAGTGATGTATTAATCTAGTTACTTTCTTATAAAATAGTTGGATACTATTTATACTGCGCATTGTAGTTAGGAAAGTCAAAATAAACCTTATTGCAGACAACACAAAGTAAAAACTTGAAACCTTTGATAAACCAGATTTTAGAGCTCTATTATAAATGCAGAACCCTCGGTGCACGAGTCAGACTTCACTTCGCCGGTTCTTGGCTATTACTGGACATTAAATAACCAAAAAAAATTCTTCAAAAAAAATCCGGGGTACAATCTCGCACAAATGCCCTAGTCCCAAACTAAGCTCTGGGCTTGTACTATGGGTACCAGGCAACGATAAACATATTTACATGTATAGATACACACTTAAATAGAAAACACCCATGACTCAGAAATAAAATGCCTGCGCTCATCACATTTTGTCCATACCCGGATTCGAACCCGGGACCGCTAGCTTCATAGGTACCACTATTAGCTAGGCTAATCGCGTCGTCGTCGTTTTTGTTTCAGCGGGCCTATTGGTCGTGTTTATCATGTGGATAAAAGTGGATTAAATCATCTGTCACTTTCTAACCAGTATGTAAGTGCGAGTGACGGATGCTTTTTCCACTGCGATAAAGGCGATCTCAATACGGGAGCTGAGACTTGGATGATTTTCTTTGTAAAAAAAACACTTACTTACTTTATATATATTAATACGAGTCAGTTCAATAGGGATGATGACTGGGTAAAGACAACGAAATTCTATTTAGTCCGTCAGTTAGATTATCAAAAATATCGGATACATATTTTTTCTTTTGTCAATCAAACAAAAAATGACAAAGATAAAGCGCGTCAAAGTTCGGGAGTGGCTCGTGACGTCACTTAATGTAAAAATCGTATTGAGACGTGACGTCATTCGACATTTTAACTTAATATATCTCCGTAATTTTTTGATTATGTGAAAAAATAAAAAATACGTGTCCAATATTTTTTGATAATCTGGTGGTTCTATCTAGTATAAGTTTTGCAACGTTTTTTACGTCTCGATCGCGTTTGCGTAAGTGTCACTTTATATGGAACTGTCAAATGTTTCGAATACGCGCCGCAAGGGGCGCTGTCACACTTCCATACTAATTGAGACTAAACGCAAACGCGATCCAGACGTAAAAAACGTTGCAACACGTACACCAGGCCCTCTGATCGACAAAAAAAAGTCATCATTAATATTCAGAGTTGTGTGGTTATTACAAACTAACAAATAATTCACGCTATCGTGTCTTTATTCGGTTTTTACGTCCTTGCAGCCATCAGTCGATGCCAGCTAATCTAACTTTGTCCTGAACATTGCTTATACGAGCTACTTGCGAACTCAGGAAACAGGAGATTTGGGAAATGGCTGGAGTCGGATGGTAATGTCTTTAAGGCTTGATTAACCGATTGTATGAAATGTTTATGGATAAGATTAGTGTTATGATAATGAAATAAACACATTAAATAAACTCGTTAGAATTTCATTAGAATTAGTGTTGTTCAAAGTTCTAAATAATAATAAAAAAATAAATTATTATTTTACGTAAAATCAAATCGATGTGATTTTATTTAAAGTGTGTAATATCTGTTGGGTACAATCAGCATCATAATTAATTATACAACTCAGTACTTTTTTGCATTTTATAAAATTTTCAAAGTGTTGAGCAAAAAATAAGTGTTTTAAACTATGTTTGATTCTGTCCGGACAAAAATAAAAAACTAGTCCGTTCCTAAGTGATCAAGGATTAACGCTGTCAGAGAATAGCAGAACCTAGTTCAAATAAAAAAAAATAGATAAAACGTTTATTTAATGCTTCAATCAGATATACAATTGTCATATGAATATACAATTAACATCATAAAAAAACGAACTTACGAACTGCGAATAATCTCAATCGTACGTGTAGGCACACGTGTTTATTTTTAACCCCCGACGCAAAAAGAGAGGGGTGTTATAAGTTTAACGTGTCTGTCTGTGTATCTGTGTATCTGTCTGTGGTATCGTAGCTCCCAAACGGATGGACCGATTTTCTCTCTCAGCTGCGATGGAAATAGTTTACATGGGCGAGACGGCAATTGAATTATTTGTTGTTATTATTGAACCGTATTAATACGAAATAGTGTTTATTAACACTGCAACGAAAACAAAAGCACCATTATGCCTGGGCCACACCGGATGCGTTGCGTAGACGTGCACGTGCGCGTTCGCGTTCCACTGCGTTGTATAGTATGAATCCTCACATGAGGACGCAGCTATACAACGCAGTGGAACGCGAAGCGCACGTGCACGTCTACGCAACGCATCCGGTGTGGCCCAGGCTTTAAGGTGGATTTAGAAGGTGTGACAGCGCGACCCAAGCTAGGCTCGTGTTTCAATCTCGTTTTAACGGCTGAATGGATTTGGATAAAATTTGGCCGTTTCGAAATCACTCGTTTAAATCCACCATTAGCCACTTCGTGAAAAGCCGTGTTTCTACAAACTGCCTCTTACTCAGTACAGATACAACTTATTTTAAGTTTTTAATGAAATATCCTTTGGCGCGCTTGATCTCCCTCGCAAAGAATAATTTACCAGGATCCGAAGTGTGGAACTTGGCTGTCTCGGATTAAATTATGTCTTAACCCTTGTGTTGCTGGCGGGGTTGACCTTTTCAAGCTTTTTATGGATTGACAGATAGACGGCTGGAAGAGGTATTTGGGAAGTAATTGAAGTACAGCAACGATACCGTTAGCTTAGTGGTAATGACCTTACAAAGCTTGTGGTCTTGAGTTTGATTCCCGGGAAGTTTCTGTTACTATTGGTTTTGGTTTTGGATGTTCTATGTTTTTAAGTATTTCTGTCTATATGAGTTGTTTATCATTGTCTAGACAATAAGAAACAATATCATTATCATTAGCATCAGTAAGTCAAATTGAGTGCGAGATTATTTTTTAATAGATATGTAGGTTTAACATTTTTTTAAGTTGAAAATTTTATTCATAATTTGGAATGTCGTTGCTGAAAGGGCCCTGGAATCAAAAGAAAAAAAAATCTTCCATAGATATACTCTTAAATGTCAAATGTATCTAAAGCTCAATATGGCATTAAATAAAATATTCTTCTTATTCTTAAACATACAAAGTATAATTAAGAATCTGTTCATTCAATTCAAGAGTCATGAGATTCTTTACAAAAGATAGATGACATCTATTCAATTCAGTTATCTTAAGATTAAAATAGATTATATTAATTTCATCCATTTGGAATATACCTAATTGTCATTTCTATGTTTAATCATTCTTTATTTCTTGATTGAACGTAACTTAAAGACGTAATTCATTAAAAAAAAATGAAAACAAAAGTAACGTACACCAGCCCATCAATTCAACAAAAGTATATCTGTTTGCTTGTTACCCTTTCACGACAAAACGGTTAAACGGATCTTATTTAAATTGTTCGACGAGATATAATGTATCCTATCAAAAGACATAGGATACTTTTTATACCAGGATAAAATGGGACAGTTCCCGAATTAATAGCGATAAACGATGTCTACGCGGACGAAAAAGTGGGCAAAAGAAAATAAGATATAATTATGCTAGCTTGACGTTTTAGGAAAAGATGTTGACGGAAACACCTAAATGTAGTTAGGTTTTTTTTATATAGTAATTAGTGGTTTGAGAATGTGGTGAGTTTTTTGGAGTTTAGGTACTATTGTTTATTATATACATGATTTTTGATGAATATACACTTTGTGATGAAACTGTTTTAAATTAAAAATCATTAAAACCATTATTCACTGATATGTCCTTTTAACAATCACAGTCACAATTAAACCAAATAGACACAACTCCATACAAACAATCAGGACCATACAAACAATGCAACAAAGGTCCTCACACAAAAAGGATTTAATTCAAAAGAAATTGTACCAGAACCTCCATTGAAATTAGATAGCGTTCGTAAGTGTTTGCATTGTGTGTTATTTATGATTTCTTTATGAAATGACGTGGGGTTAGGGTTTCCGAACACTGCATTAACTTAGTTAAAATTATTGTACTTTATATAATGCAGAAATTAAAAAAAAAGGGCAAGTAAGAGTCGGACTCGCGCACTGAGGGTTCCGTACACATTTGGCTGGTTTTTAGTATTTGTTGATATTCTATAGGGTTTATTCTATAATCATACCAAATTTGACGCTTGTATGTTTTACCGTTTTTACGATACAACAAAAATAAAAATACGTTGAAAAAAACGTTTCATTGTAAGGGGACCCCCTTTATTATTTCACTTTAGTACTATTTTTTTATTTGTTATTAAATCCGCCGTAATAACACATATTCTCATAATAAAAACAACCCGCTATCTATTACGGTTCAAAAGATACAGCTCTTTTAGTTAGGACAGACAGACGGACGGACGGACGAACAGCGTAGGCATATTAATAGGGACCCGTTGGGCGCCCTTCGGGTACGGAACCCTAAAAAAGAGTGAATAGGTAGCGAGCTCCATCGTAGACCTCATCATCATTTATCATCAGGATGAGATGGAGGTCCATCGCTGGTCAACCCTGAATACAAAAAATACTAGCATAATTTTACTGACATGCTAAAACGCCATATTGTTTTTATAGCGTCATCATCATCAGCCGCAAGACGTCCACTGCTGGACAAAGGCCTTCGTCAAACTGGGGAGAAATTGCCATAATCTCCACGCTTGGCAGGCGGGTTGGCGATCGCAGTTTAATATTCAGAAGGACGCTGCTGCCCATCCTCTGGTATGATTCCCCTAGTTGCCTTCTACACCCACGGGATGAGATGGGGTGGTGCAATTCTTGTCTGGACACCACACGGAAAATATTTATAGCGTATATCTTATCTAATGAACATGGCCACCGGAGCAGTGGCAGACCAAAAAGGAGGTGGTGGGAAGACTTGCATGCGACAAGTAACGAGCATGCGCTCAATCGGGACGACTGGCGGAAGAAAGGGGAGGCCTTTGCCCAGCAGCGGGACACACAGATAGGCTAAGAAAATCTTATCCAATGGTTCCAGGTTCGATTCCTCGCAAACGTTTGAGAGGCTGCAGAGACTAGCATGTTTTTTTTGTTTCATGGTTTCTTTACAAATACAAGTATCATCACAAAATATATCCAATAATTCTGTCACCAATATACGAAATTCTTGAAATTATCTCGGTTCCAAATTGACTGCGCAAAAAACCCCTGAATCTAGTCTAGTTGCTCTATGATAAAACTTAGCAATAATTTTTATGAATGAACAGGAAACGCTTTAAATATCAGCGATCATAACTTACAGCCCTGCGACATATTCTGCCGCGCGTCGCCGCCTACGCTGCGCAGGAGTGGCACGTGCGCGGAATTTGATTAAACTTGCTTTAAATCGGTTTGGTCATAAGTTTTAATACGGAGTGAATGACTTACTGAAATATGGTAAGGGACAAAGTTCTTAAAATACGATTTTTTAAGGTGCCGTGCCAAATTGGTTAACGTACCTATAGAGAATAAATCAAATAAGTACCTAGTTGCTTCTCATTCATTGCTATTTTTCGGTTCCGTTCTCAAAGAGTGCTCACCATCTTAGAGTGTTCTTATACTGCCCTGCTACGGTAAAAGGCAGTACTTTACACAAAACTACTGTAATAATTGCAACCTCATTTCTGGGTAATAAGGTCGCAATTGCTACAGTAGTTTTGTGTAAAATACTGCCTTTTACCTTAGCAGGGCAGTATTGTATGTTTGTCTGTCTTTTTATTCGGTATGCTCATCACACACAAGAACAAAAACTTTAAAAAGTGTCTTCTGAAATTATTAATTCAGCTTACTAATTATAATTAGTAAGTTACTTTAATAGTTGCATGTTAATTCCAATAGTGATTTGCGAAAAAAACAATGATTCGAAAGGAATTCTTTTTAATCGCAATAATGTCAGTATTCAAATGATTTTTTTTATGTCACAGTTGGATTTAACGTGCAAGAGACTTGGACATTTAGTCAACCTCTTAGTAAACCTTAAAGAAAAAGCGAAAACTTATAACATTCTCCACAAAGGCCATGTTAAAATTTCATCGCACAACCCTGCCTGCTTGCACACACATACATCATACAAATTCTGCGATATTTTTAACAAACTATACGCCTGATCCTCATTGTGAGGCCCACAAAGAAACCCACGGGCCTTATTTAGATTAAAAAAAATAGAAAACAGTCAATTTGCTGTGGAAATGGGCCGTGGGATTGCTGGGTGGTCGGTATTTTTAGTTTTACGGAAAAAAGCGGTAAAGTCATTAACGACATTTTGCTGTGATTGGGGTTTTGATTGTTATCAAGTGGTATTCAGTTTCATGTTATAATTAGTCAATGAGTACCTGGATTAGATTTTTTAAACCTTTTTTTCTATTGCAAATCCTTAAAATAAAAGGGGTCAAATTATTAAAAATATTTCTTACCAATAAAATTTGGGTAACAAAATAACTAAAATGACACTTGTAATTTTAACGGGTTATTATTGTAAGTTAACACTTATAACGAAAAAAAAGCTTCCATTAAAATAAAATACAGGCCCTAATTACTGTTTTATTTAAGTACCTACCTACCTATCTTTGATTTTTATGAAACTAGAAAATTAAAATAATCAAACCAATTAAAAACCCTTTTTATTAACGTCGTGGTTATAATTATATGTATGTATTACAAACATTATTTAAAAAATAAACTTACCTATTGTCTCCAAAAAAGCCGAAGTCGATGTCATCGCCGGTCAATGACATCTCGGTCCCATTCATGGGTTAAACGTGCGGGGTTTTATTCGCGTTTATAATAAATATAATAAATCAATTCATAGTTAAGACCCCTTTGTGGAGGTAAATCTGTCACCGCCTCTAATCCTAGAGGCTTTGGTTATTATGTCCCGTTTACAGTCAACTCGGGGTTTAAAGATAAACCTTTAAAATATTTGAGACGAAAATAATAATACGTTGATTCAAATAAATGTACCTGTTTAATTTTAAGGTATAAAAATCGGGTTATTTATTGATAAAAATCTACAGTTTAGATGTAATGTTTGGTAATTTAGTACAAATAGAATGAAAGGCATAATCTTACACAAATTGACCAAGGCTCAAACTAAACTCTAAGCATAGTCGGCAACGGCATTGCAAAAATTTGTCCTTTCCGGGGTTCGAACCTGAAAATGATGAATGGTTCGAACTTAGGACCGCTAGCGTCTTAGTCAGGCTCACTACCAACTAGACTAATCGCGTCATCGTCATAATAATATAATAAGACGTATGAAGTTAGTCAGTTTGGCATTTGTATTTATAGGTATTTTGTTTGTTACAATAGATTCTTATAGGTATTATAAATAAAAAACTGTAAAAAATACCAATAAAAAAATTGATTGCGTAAAATTATTCTGAAAGTTACGATTAATGTTTATTTACCTAAAAATTGCAGAATAATCTTCAACTTTACCATATACTGCATCAATGTCACACAAATATTCATGTTTATATATCAAAAACCTTTCCATTCGTCACCACTTCAGCGTTCAATCCTGCCTGATTCTTTCACATCATAACATCAAAATATCGTAACAACCATTCTTAGGCTCAAGCTATCTGACATTTTTCTTTCAAAGTCAATGTCACTGTTGTACGTGAAAAAAGGTCGTAAGTATCACTTACGCCATTATGACTTATAACGTTTGAATGCAGCTCACGTACGTCAGTGATGACTCTTTTATATTATTAATTCAATCCATCATACAAATAGTTAATGTATGGCAATGACAAATTGTTTCTTTTGATGACTTTTGATTAAGTATTCGTCTTAATGATGCATAATTATATAAATTCAGGTGTTTAATAGAAAGGTGTGAAGAGCTATCAATATTGTGGGTAGAGTTAAGTATACTTTTGAATTTTTTATTAAGCTTACGTTTAAATAATCAAATGGAACGTATAAAGACTTACTGTTTGATTGTGTTGTGTTGTGAGAGATCAAAGCCATAGCTAAATAAAGAGTTATTAATACAAACAGTAAATTGTTTTTTTTTTGTTAAATTGTAAAAATATTATATTATGTTTAAGATGAGCTGACGTGAAAAAACAAAATTAAATGTATATGATTTTAGGGAGGAAATTCTTACCTGGACCATTAATGACAAATTCGAAAAAACATTGTTTTAAAAGATGACAACACACATGCCTGAGATGGTTCCTCGGGCAAGCGTCTGTTGCATGTTAAAATAAGTACAACAGAAAATTATTTAACGCGTCGCACCACTTAAAAACAAAACAATACCCATTAAAATTAAACAACTTACATAATCGTAAAACAAATTCTAAACTTCCTAATTCCACAAAAGTCAATAGAAATAAAAGTGCTGATGATTGACTTCCTTCTGCGTGGGTTAAAACGCAACGTAAAATGCAGTAAGTGACGTTACGGCGTTGTTCGTTACGACTTTATGAACGGTGTCGAGGATTAATTTAACAAGATTAGATTGGACCTAATGGCTGTGAGACAGCGCAGGCGTCGATTATAATTAGTGACTCATGCATATCGGGTCAGAGCTATATGTTCTAATAAATGGGATGTCAGTAACTATTCGTGTACGCGTGCATTGGGTCCAAATTCGCTTGTCTGCGAAGTATAATATGTAGATAAAATAAGCTTGTGTTCGCCGTATAATGGCTTAAGAGAGTGCAGTGTAGTATATCTTTACCAGGCTAATTAGACTGGAATTAATTCATTAATAAGTATCAGAGAATAATCGCACACAAATTGATATTGATATAGGTATGCTTTCCTTTTCCTAGTACTTGTAAAACAAGCCTAGAGATTATTAGTTTAAGTATGGTAATGGTTATGTAAGGTTGTCCCCCGATAATTATTATTATTACATTAAATAAACCGAGATAATTACTCTCCGATACGCGCTAAGAATAATTTAAATTAAAAAAGCAATTAGACTCCCGTTTAAAAACAGGACCAATTTCCTCCACTCAACCGTCCTTTGTGCCCCAATCGCTCCTTACCATACAATGGGTGTCTAAATTGATCGGAATATCTCAACTGTCATCTGGAGACGTATTGACTGTCATTTGCATGTTAACGCTTGTAAATTTGACAGGATACGTGAGGTATTGTTTGGGATTATAGTGTCATGTGTTTTTTAGGGTTCCGTACCTCAAATGAAAAAAACGGAACCCTTATAGGATCACTTTGTTGTCCGTCTGTCTGTCTGTCTGTGTGTCTGTCAAGGCCCTTTTTCTCAGGAACGCGTGAAGGTATCAAGTTGAAATTCATATCAAATACTTAAGTCTGCAATCCCTTGGATGAGTGAAAAACTCAAACATCTAAATCAACGCAATCAAAAGATACGGCCGTTTATGCCGCATATTGAAGGGAATCTCAAGGGAATCAAAACCTATAGGGTACTTCCCGTTGACTTAGAATCATGATATTTGGCAAGAAGCAATGTCTTATAGCATAAGTTAAGGAAAAAATCCGAAAACCGCTAATTTGTAATTACATCACATCAAAAACCAGACCAATATAAACTGAAACTCACTAAGTACGAAAGTGCATGCTGATTGCGTGTCAGTTTATACTGGACTTTGTTTATATGGTATTCCCGTGATTTACCTACGAACTATTTAAATGCCCACAAGTTTGTGCGGAACCCTCGGTGCGCGAGTCTGACTCGCACTTGACTGGCTTTTTATGACTATAGTGGAGGAAGCGATGAAAATAGTCCAACTGTTTGATAGTGCGCTTAGACATACTTGTGTCAAAAAATATGTGTCATTTTCATTTTGCTTGATTATGTATCGTTCATTGTTCATTTATTTTACGTAAGAGGCTTTTATCGGTGGAGTAATAGCCACTTCTCTTTAATCTCTGCCAGTTTTTTCACGTCCTGATACGACACGACATTGGCCTTTAGATTTCTGGCCAAGTAAATAACAGGGCTTGATTTAACGTTAAAAAGTTGGTAACGTTACCCGCTGATCGACAGTTAACGTTAGCAAAATATATTGTTAAAATTTTGTTGATATATTTTAGTGTTATTTATACCAGTAAATTGAGGTAACGTTAAGGGCCTGCGCAAACCGGCGGAGCGCAGCGCAGATCACTTTAAATTTATCAATGTATATTCTTTTCAATTTAAATTACAATAAGTTATAAATTTAGAGCCACAGCCGCAGAGTAGAAATCCCCCGTGATGCTCCGAGGTCGGTCTCAGAACATTCAAATTTATACCTTTTGTAATTAAAATAGGGAAGAATATACATTGATAAATTTAAAGTGATCTGCGCTGCGCTCCGCCGGTTTGCGCAGGCCCTAAGGGCCCTATTTCACCGGGACACCATGGTCGCCGCCACCAACAAAATGTATACAGGTCTATGGAGGGTATCTCACCTGGTGTCCACTTGGTTGGCGGTTGGTTGGTTGGTTGGTTTAGATCGTCGGACGAATCATCAACCGGCAGATTTACGTCGTCCGTCAAAATGTGTAAATGAGATTCAACTGCCTGCATTTTCATTTAGTCGCTGGTCTCACTTGAACCAGCGACTAAAATATTCGACGATGAGAAAGGCGAAATGTTTAACCTTTTGACCCCCGTAGTCTAATACATAAGACACCACACTAGCTAATGTCAACCTTCCTTTAATACACTTAGGTCTATTTTAAGCTGTCAATCATGATGGCTATGGCGTTCAAAAAGTTGACAGAATCACAATAATTAGTGATTCTCCTAATCCACCAAATTTTCAATTTGTCGACATTATTACCTGGCGAGCCTAATTTGTCCCTTCGGAGCATTAACAATATTTTAGTCAGTGAATTTTTAATTTAGTCGCGGGTTTCGTCATTAAAGCATCTCAGCCAAAGCAGTAACCTAACTCTACCTTTCATGGTAACGAGCGCACACCTTAAGTTTGCCAATTAACTTCGTCGACGAATTGGAAAGTGACTTTTAAGAGATAGGACGCATCGTGCTTTTGCAGTGAATTTTAATAAAGGACTGCCACAAAAGATCAAAAAACAAAAGGCTCGACATAAAACTAAATAATAAAATACTCCGGTATTTGGATTGATTCATTTATTTTACACAGGAAGCCCAATCGAACTTTGAATGTCATGTCCGTTTCTTTTTCTAACCTTTTCCATTACTGTAATGACACCAATCAGAATCAATATACAGAATGCATCAAATAACTTGCAAGAAGTAGCCGCAGTATATTATTTTAATCAGTAGTCGTACAAATATTTTTATTTACACTTATTCAACTGCAATGAAAAAAAATCGATTCGCTTTAAATTACGAACGATTGTTTTTTGTAATTGTTACGCTTTTTTATTATTAGGTTGTAAAAAACCGTTAAAATGTGTTCCTTTGTGCATGAATTTGGCATTTATTTACAAGTTACCTTGTTAAGAACTATTATTTTGGAGAAATATATAACTAAATGAGGTTTTTGCGTTTTTGAAACAAGTAAAATTAAATATAATGCTTAAAAAGTATCTGTAAAAAGCAATTATCAAGCATCAATTAATTTCTACAATTTTATTACTTTAAGCTTAAGTTTTTACTTACCTTTGTAATTTAACATCTACTTTTTATCCAAATCCAAAATAATCAAAAAGTTCACGAGTAATCTTTTGTACCCACTACTTAATACCAGAAATATAATAATTTCACCCTTAAATCTGTGTACTGTGCCAATTCGCAATCATGGCCAGTCACACGCCTTCAAATTACAGACCAACTGATATCGGTCGATAAAAAAAGGCCAGCGGCTCCCGTCAGTCGATCGGGCTTAATTGAAAATAAATCAATAAGGATTAGTCCCTTCCACAGTAGCTTTAATAATCACTAATAGCAAGTGTGTCCGTCACGATAGAATTAGGGACGTCATTTAAAAAATTTGGGCAAAGACCGAGGATTTTCAGGTTAAAGTGCTTTTAGGTGTGCCGAACTACGGTTTGTATGAGTCATTGCTACTTTTTTTGTTTAATCAGTCAATTCTTTATTTATTATTTATTTGTTATCTTTGTTTTTTTTTCTATTATTAACAAAGAAAAAGCTGATTAAAACAGAAGCAGACCTAAAGTCGTGATCAATAGAAATAGCTAAAGATGTCAACAAATTAGTACTGTTTGACACATAACCTAAAAATGTAATCAAGCGTGTTTTCATTAATAAAACGTATAATTAATAGTTATATAATCTAAAAATGAATATGAAAGTAAAAATCGAGCGTATAAATAATTGTAAAGACCTTCTTGATCTTAAAAAGGACATGATTTTGCAGTTATAATATTGGTTATTTCGTTTTGTTAACACCTTTGGCCTTTCTATTGTCCCCGACTTTAGGCGTGGTTGTGAATACTAATTTACATACCTGTGCTTCTAAAAAGTAATATTTTTTTTATTGTTTTTGGCCTCTTCAACCATCGACATTTTTGTATTCTGCTTAATCTTCGCACAACCATTACCTCTCTCACCTTATCACAACCGGTTTAATAAATATCCAATAATCCTATTATAACATTATCCGTTGACAACTCACCGCTACCGAACGCCTCAGTAATCCTTTATTGATTTTGAAGGTCGTACTGTTCTTTTTTTGTTTACAGTCGTTGTACTATTTTTTATCTTTGTGTAAATGAAATAAAAATGATATACAATAATGAACTAACCTAGTCCCAAAAGACGACAATTGCAGACAATTCAGTCGACGTGGTTAGCCTTGTTGGTAGCGACCATGGTTGCAAAGCCAGCGGCAGCGCGGGTTTGATTCCCAGTAAAGGTAATATTGTTTGAGTGACGTATTTTTTCCTGAGCCTTGGGTATTGTCTGTGTATTTAAGCATATATATATCTACATAGGTATGTTTATCGTTGTTTATTACTCATAGTTATAAATATAGAGTTTAGTTTGGAGCTTAGATTGGAGTTTGGAGCATGCGCGTGTGAGATTGTGACTGATTTATTATTATTTACTAGCGACCCGCCCCGCTTTGCTCCGGGTTCTATTATATACATAAACCGTCAGTGGAGAATTATCTAACTGATGGTGAAAACCACATCAAAATCCGTTGAGTAGTTTTAAAGATCTAAGCATACATACGGACAGACAGACGCGGAGGGCGACTTCATTTTATACTATGTATTGATTATCCTCACGGATATAGCTTAAAATAGATATTGTTATGGGTTTGTTTTTAAAACACTGTTGTGTTGGCTTTAGGTAGGTACCAGTACACAGAAAGACGGCATGCTGCACCCGTAGGTCGCCTTTATCCCGGTGGATAAGTGTGGATAAAGCATCCGTCACTCTCGCACATACATACTGGTTAGTAAGTGGCAGATGTTTTATCCCTGTTTATCCACACGACCATAATAGGCCCGCTTGTGAAGTCGACATATTCTATAGCTAACCTCCTTTATAATGTTTATTAAAAACGCCTAAATTTACTGTTGAAATGCCACAAAAATAATTAAAATCAAACTATTTCGAACAAAAAACAAGACAAAACCTTGACATGTTCAAACCTATTCATATCCCTTTAAATCCCTAATCAAGCAACTAAAAGATTTATAGCAAAAATCAAACCAATTGTCAGAATGATATTTATTGCCGTTTTTGTATAGGAGTCAACTAGTGGGCGTTCGTTCCCACATTATGCCCCCACAGACAATGGTGCACAAATCAACGTGTGAAACGCCTTTGTTGTGACGGGTCAGTACCTGTTTTGAAACGTCTGTTGACTCCTTAACAGTTATGAAAGTTTGCTTTTATTAGTCCACCGGGTTGTTAAGTACTGCCGTACAATTATCAAACATTGTCATTAACAAACTAGCAAAATAACAGCTTTTTTTCCATATTCAGCCATTTTTCAAGTAAAGATTTCGTAAAGTTTGAATGCGTTGATGAAAAAATTCGTATCGCATTTTCCCGTTCTTCGTCGGGGTACGCTTGACCATGATCCAGATTCAGCCAGTCCGGTTATTACAGTGGAGCGACTGCCATCTGACCTCCGTAACCCTTGTGACAGGGGAACCAAACCAATTGAATCATTATTACACATTTTGCCACCTAAATGTGCAGGTTTCCTCTCGATGTTTTCCTGATACCGATGCTCTTACGGTGAGGGAAAACATCGAGAGGAAACCTGCACATTTAGGTGGCAAAATGTGTAATAATGATTCAATTGGTTTGGTTCCCCTGTCACAAGGGTTACGGAGGTCAGATGGCAGTCGCTCCACTGTAATAACCGGACTGGCTGAATCTGGATCATGGTCAAGCGTACCCCGACGAAGAACGGGAAAATGCGATACGAATTTTTTCATCAACGCATTCAAACTTTACGAAATCTTTACTTGAAAAATGGCTGAATATGGAAAAAAAGCTGTTATTTTGCTAGTTTGTTAATGACAATGTTTGATAATTGTACGGCAGTACTTAACAACCCGGTGGACTAATAAAAGCAAACTTTCATAACTGTTAAGGAGTCAACAGACGTTTCAAAACAGGTACTGACCCGTCACAACAAAGGCGTTTCACACGTTGATTTGTGCACCATTGTCTGTGGGGGCATAATGTGGGAACGAACGCCCACTAGTTGACTCCTATACAAAATACAAAACGTCAACTGTCAAACATGTGTCAGTCCAATGTCAGTCAGTCAAGCGTTGTCTGTGCGGAAATGCGTTTCTCCGAGTTCTCTCAATATTAAAATGTATTGCTGAATACTTTGTTATTGTGACACCATAGAACCGCGTCATAATAAAGTGACATACTGAGAGGCGCAAAATGGATGTCACTTTATTATGAAGAGTTCGGTTCTATGGAGTCTCAATATAATGTTTCGGTGGTAAACTCTACGACACATGCCTAGGTACGTATATATATATTATATATAGTATAGCTTTAGTTCAACCACAACTCTCTAGGTGGCAGCACTTGTCATACATGCAAGTTTGGCCATAGAGTTGCCACTCTTTTCCTCTATAGTTACTTTACTCTTTGTGTCAATGGCACATCTGTCACTGTTTTTTTAATTATGTGACGGACTAAGGTCAGTGTCCATCTTAATCCGTCCCAGATTTAATAAACTGTTTTTATTTTTTATAATTATATGACGCAACCAAAAAATCTGATATTTTTTTATTTGCTTATAAAAGTCTATTCTTTCGAATAAAAAAAAAACAAGTAGTTTTTTTTTTAGGCGATCCCCAATTGCCCGTCAACCATAGCTTCTCTTACTCTTATTTCGTAAGATAGAACGAGACACGACACGTTCATAGACGGCCGGCTAAAAATTGCCAAGAAGAGTTGCTTGTGCAACTGCACCTTAACGAAGGAAAGGAATTATAAAAATAAAAAAACAAAAAACAATTGTAGCGTAGTGTTGCCATGGGTGATTCTGTGACGTCGAAATTGGCGAAAAACGCGGCAAAACGATCGACACGCGCAGCAACCAACACTCTTGTCACAGAACTCTTTCAGAGCTCATAAGTCTCAATTGGCTTAACGGATTTTAATCAAACCAAGCTAAGAACACTCAAGTCACGTTTCTAACAAAAAACTAATTAAAAATCCGTCCATCCGTTTAGGAGCTACGACGCCACATATACACAGATACACAAATACACACGTCAAACTTATAACACCTTTTTGGCTCGGAGGTTAAAAAGAGTCTTTCATAAGTTTAACACAAACTTCACTAAAGTACGATATCGTCAAATAACATTTAGATGAAATAACATATACCCTTAAAGCTTAGCATTATAATATAACCTTATGGGCATACTTATAGTATAATGACCGATGCTTCGGCTAATAAAACTATATCGATCAAGCTAATTCGATTATAATAGTTCCGAGAAAAATCGATTCGTGATGCGATCATTCCAGTTGATGGGAATAAAAAATTTTAGAAAAACATAAGATCATCCAATTGCCATCCTGCATGCGTGTGATCAAGGACTCAAGTTTTTTTTACATTCAATGCCAAGTTCTGTTATTTATATTGTGTCGTGTCTTATAAATGTAAAAAGAATAAAAAGTAGTACCTACTCATTTGAATATTTTTGTTTTGTATGACATTGTAAGTTAACACTTTATTGTACAAACCATAAAAAAAATACAATGAGGATAAAATAAACTACAAATGGGAATTACCCTTCAAGACATCTCTTCCAGCTAATATTTTGAAACATAATGAAAAGACAAAAGTGATCGACTAAGCTATAGATCCTTGTCTACGACCCTAGTTAACCGAGGCCAGGCTGTGCGAAGGTCGCATGAACGGGTCAAGAAAAGTAATTGTCTTACCTCACACTAAAACTCAACAGTGTACAGTCAGCTTTAAATAGATAGGAGCAGTCAAAATGGCCAAATATATCACATTCTTATTCCTATGCTCCTCTATTTGATGCTGACTGTACACTGTTACATTCTGGCAAAAAAGTGTATAAAATAATGGGGGCGCCACTATCTTTGTCAAATTCGATTTCATGTGGCAACTCTTAAGTAGTACTAGAATAATTAAGTGTTGCCGGTAAAATATTTGTAGTTCCGTTTCTCCACTTTTTTGCCAGGCTGTAGAATAGCCGATAAGGTCCTACCACCCGTAAGATCTTGGCAAAATTCTCGAGATCTATGTGTGTATTTAACCAAAATAACCAACAGTTAAAAAATATTACAGAAACAATTTTTTTTTAAAGATTCAGACTAATTTTCTTATAATTTTAACCGTTCATTGATCCCTAAAGCTTACCTCATAATCAGAACGCATCAAAATCCAGACCAAATGATTTAACATCACAGCAATCATTCGTTATAAAAATAATCGACTACTTTATCAACTGCAGCACGATGTTGCTTGCCATTAAAATCGAATCATTACCGACCAGCTTTACAAGACCTATCTACATTCACGATTCAAACATTAATGGGAAGAACAAACGATTGCTTAAAGGATATTAGAGGTCGGCTTCTAGTGGCTGGTTAAAGCTTTGAGTTTTTGTCCAAAGATGGCGTTGGCTGTACGATGCGCGGGAGTGGATGTTAGAAATAAGACTTGTAGCGACATCTGTTGGTGAGTAGCGGTATTATTATATGAGTGGTGTATTTTATCGGTTGAATTGAATTTGTTAAAATCTCCCAACTGAAGTTTTTATTATTGAGTACCTAACATAATATTATAATCATAATTAAGTAATCAGTTAGTAGTTTTTGCTGTACGTTCAAAACATTTTAATTTAAATAAATGGCTTGCAAAGTATGCTTTACTTTACCTATCTATAAAATTTTAATAATGATATAGAGCAAAATACGTGTACGATTATTTAATAAATGCACCTACACTTTTCCAGAAATAACATTAAAACCTACGCATACCTAACTGGCTATTTGTGAGATAACATCCAAACTCATCCAATTAACATTTAAAAAACTCCATACAACATAATTATATTTGCACGCACCATCAGCATCACCAATTCAAAAACTGACCGCACACTAAACCGATCAAGCGTGCATACAGTCATCTCTTTCTAACGTATACATTCCGTGTTCTATGAACGAGACGACAGTATAGAGGATCTATAGACCCCGCCCTCTCGATCGATCTGATAATGAGAATGGAACGGGTTTAGACTCACGCGCAGATTTGGATCTCGTCATGTTCTGCGATTGCGCGTGTCCCCAGGCTTTGTATTTAAAATTATCTTTATTACTTTATCCATGGGAGCAGGTTCGTCATAAGATGTTGATTCACGATGACAAGACGGCTGACAATGTGATAAGAAGGTACGTCCTTTAATGGAGTCGTGAGTTGGTGACATTTTTTGGAAACAAGGTTTTATTGTCTTAAATTTGCCTTGAGTTCGTTAACTAATAGCCACCGGCTGGTCTAACTAGGTCCGTCAGTACAATAATAGTAGTTTACGTGAAGGCTGCGTAATGCCAATTACGCAGAGTCACGTACAATAATTTATCTACACTCAAATAATCTATGATTAAAAAAAAATATGTACAGGTAATTAAGTTGTTGACATTTTGCATCTTGATTGACGCTTCATCTCTAGTAAAATGAGAAATGGTCGCCGAATTAAATTGTATCGTGATTCGAATAAATTCGAAATTCGAAAACCATTACAGTAACGGCAGCGAACACGTAAAGTGAACTTTACATTACAACCACTAAATAACATTTGACACCGCAACAACAACACCATGACTGACTTAAAACTAGTTATAACCTACAGTTTCTATACGCGTTGTAGAGGTTTTACGATATGGGTTCAGATAAGATTTATTACGTATTATTGCTTAAACCGTGACATATTACATAAGTTATTACACAGGTTAAGTTAGGATAGACTTGTGACCACAAAAAGAAAGTAAAATGATGCGGCGGGAATATGATATATTTATTGGATTGTACATAACTGGAGCACTGTTCATAGTTTCCATGATAGGGTTTAACTTTTTGCAAAATGAAAGTTTCCCAAATGAGAATTTGATGAGACATTAGTAAACCGACTAGGGATTACATTGTAGATTTGTCAAGGCCACACCTAACGGTTGCATGTTGGTATTGCAGAAACTCGATGATATTAAGTATTGACATGAAATGATTTTCGAATAGGACCCTAAAATCGGTCAGACATGACCATGTGACCTGTAATTAAAAATTGTACAGAACTGCAGAAACAGAAAAAAATTACAAGAGATCGGTGTGTGTAGAAACGCTCATTCTCCGATACGATAGCCGCTAAAGATTTTCCATTACCTTTTATCAAATTGTACCCCCACATTAAAAGCCGTGGAACTAGAGCGAATATCCCAAAAAGCAGTAACAAATCCGATAATGTACGTTTTACAAAGTTGCGACCGTATACGGCGGCCCGTTTTGCGCTCGATGTACCGCGCGTATCAAGATGAGAGCAATTAAAGGTCGGAGGATGCTGCGATTGTGGATGTGGCATTTGAAAACTATTCATGGATAAATAATACAGTGAATAAAACTGAGACTTCAGAGCGTTGTCGGTGACCTGCAGTGGCCTTAACATAGTGAAGTCCAGCTCCAAATCAATACGTTTTTCTGACTTAACAGATTTTTCAATCCCCAGATAATCGCTTTCCTTGTCCTTTCCTTTGTAATATGAAAGAAAAGGAGAAAGCTAAAATTTATCTAACAGTGTTTTTTGGAGATTGAAAAATCAGCCTTAAATGCATTACCTAAAGCTCTTTCAGTGAACTAAAAGATCGTACGGAAACTTGCTTATTTGAACAGCTGAGTGTGTAAAGGAGTTATTGCACAAATGTTATTTGTATATAAGTGGGACGCTTGTTGCGAAGATTTGTAAAGGGTGGCAAAAATAATGGAGAGGTACCTTTACGTATTATATTAATCAGTTTGCAGTCGCAAATGATTGTCAATAGAAAAAGCTAAATATCAATCTCAACATGCCCTTTTCTAGTATTTCAGTTTTCAAAAGCCCATATCTAATCATCAAATTTCAATCACTACTAACAATAATCAAAATACCGTGTCCAACCTTTACTACTCTGCGCACAGCGTTTTTACGGCATTCGGCGCACCATACGACTAGACGCGGCGGATCATTAATCTCGAAGTTTCGGATGCGAGCGAGCGATAAAAATTACATTCGCCATGGTACGGCAGCGACATATTTCCAGAATTGTTTTCGGGATCGAATCGATGTGGAATCGGGAAACATGAGGTTACCGAAGAATATAAACTAAACTGTGTAATTGTAGCTTTTCTATTTGGTAAGGATTATGCAAGTGGTAGAGAAGATAATTTTAATCGAATAGTAGTATACGCAGATTCAGTGCAAGATTCATTTTAAGAACTAAAACAAGGTGCATTTTACAAAAAAAAAAGATTGTGGAAGTAAAAATAGGTATAGATACATATATAATTGATGTAGGCTATCAAACGTTCATTCGGAAGCCTGACAAGTAAATAATTTTTTTCAGCTTTATTCAGTCTATAATATTCATAGAACAGAACACACAATAGACACGCATCATGCAAAGGTAAGAAGGAGCAAACTATAAACCGTATGTTAGTAAATAGTGATGCCCTTGAACTCGAAGGCAAGGAATGTCTATATTATTATGTTGATGAGAATACTGGGATAGATTGTCAGATAATTGGGGGATTTTAAAAGAGAAACTATACAAGTGTACACCAAGGGTAAAGGAATTGTAAGAACGGCGCTGATGATTTAGCTGTTGACGTAACTGTTCTTCAAAATTCTTAGCAAATGCTGGCCACATTAAAAAAAACACGTTGCTGTTGGTGACCTGTTTGAAAAGCCGTAATTTCAAATCAAAAATACACACATCCCATCCCCGTCCCCCGATATTAATAAAGCCAGCGGCAATTAAAAATGGTTTTTTCTCGAAGGGAGCGTGACGCCGCAGGGCTCATCGTTGGGTTTGTCTTCAATGCGTAGCTAAATAATTATACGGGGTAAATAATGATTGAAAGGTCTTCTGCGTTTATCGTGAGAGTAGAGAAACGTAGAGAGATCAGGAGCCGTATTATGACGTTTGAAATTAAAACATGAAAAATTCCTTCTTCAATCTTTGCCATTGAATTGCATGGTCAATATTTAACAAAACCACGTCGAATGTAAATAAATGTAACTTTGTTTTCTGGAAACCTCTTCCATTATTAAGGCATAGAAGAAATCGCTATGTAGCGATAGAGCGTCTGTGTCTTACTGTGTCTACTACTATCGTGGTAAAATAGTGAGCAATGTAACAATTAAATCGTTGCTATTTGTTTCAATTATTTTTTCTTTTATATATTTCCTTATGGCAAACCTTGGGGGAGGCTTAATGTCCAACAGTGGACGTCTTTCGGCTGATATGATATGATATGAAATGATGATAATGATGATATTTCTCTGTGGTGTCCAATAAAGAGTATTTGTTTTTATGAACTCGTATTCGAGTCCAGAGAGTCATCCAACAAAAGGTTCCTAGGGGTCCTAGTCCTTACTGTTTCATCAAATGGCTCTTTTCTCAACCCTCTAAATCTCTCAACAATGTCTACTCTGTGTCCAAAAAGAGATCGCCTGAAGCGTCCCATCTGAAACGTATGGCCGATCTGTATATCGAACTGAGCGAAAAAAGGGCTACCATTAAATGCTCATTAGGGTAGGACAACAAACTTAACACACAACAAAACAATCAAAAATAATTCCTATTACAAAGTCTTAAAGTTTAAACAGAACGCATTTAAAAATTTAAGTTTGCACTGAGGCTGTGATAGTTTATTTGTTGTTGGTATTTTAAATTTTCAACCGTTTTTACTTTGAGTTCTGTTTTCTTGACTGCAAATTTAATTTGGTAGCTATCACTAGCTATACTTTGTTTTTACAATTCATTTGCTCAAAAATGAACTTTGTTAAAAAGTGAAAAGAATGTTCTATTGGAAAAGTAAGTTTGTTGTTATCTAATTTTGAGATAACTAGTCATTTTGATGGAATAACCGATTTGTATTAATGAATTAACGAGTGTACATTCGCTTCGATTGAGGTATTTTTAGGGTTTCGTAGTCAACAAGGAACCCTTATAGTTTCGCCATGTCCGTCTGTCCGTCTGTCTGTTCGAGGTTCAACTCAGGGACTCTTGGTACTACAAAGCTGTAATTTGGCATATTATACATTAATTAAATTACGCCGAAAAAGTTGTAAAATTAAATCTTGAAAATATTTTTTTTTTCGTGTAACTCCCATTACATGTTAAGCAAAGGTAAAATTATTTATTTCCTTATAACATTGAGTGAGGTATCATTGGATAGGTTTTAAAAATATTATGGGTACGCCATTATACATTTTTACATTTGGGGGACCGTTTATGAAATATTGAACTCGAAAAATGTCATTTTCGCTAGAGATAATATTTGTGTTTTTTTGGAGATTGCGGTGTGTGTATTATGACATGAAATTATTAGAATGGGTTTTTTTTAATCAGTCCCTAACTCTTCAAGTTTCGTACAGAATGGAGCCAATCATCATTGTTAAACTTTGATTTTGCGTTGAACATTGTCATCACATTTTTTATGTGCACAGAAAATTAGGCGATTTGAAGTTTTGTCAGAAGTTGAGCGATTACAAATGCCTAAATATATTAAAAACTAGGGTCTAAAAGCTGATCTGATGATGAATTCGGAAGGTGAAGGTGAAGGCGGTGCGCCAGAGTTCACATAATAATTTGTAGTACTAATGTATCGTTATTCATAATCATCGCAAGTCCGAAAGTATTTTGAACTGGAACCGTTATTGTTTCAGGGTTGTTATAAATATTATAACTGGTAAATAAGCTTCGGTCAGGTTAGGTTTGTTTAAAAAAAAAAATCAGAACGGTTTCAGTAAAATTCATTTTAGGACTACTATTCGGTGAGCCAATATGAACCCATTTTTTTATACGAACATTAGCTAAGTTCTAAAGTTTAGTAATTAAATAGGTTAACCTTAACCTCAATACTTATAAGACAGACCAAATCAACAGAACATACTCCTGGGAACGAAACAACAATCTCCAAAGCCAAAACGTCCTAACACTGCAACCTAAACAACACACTAAATACCTATTCGAACCGCGCTTGCACCTGTCCATTAGCATTGCGAACAATGTATGCTTTAAGTGCATACTTCATCGCGACACATCAAACATGGCAACTAGTTGCCTGATCTATTTCCTATGAGACCAAGTTTGTCTTTGATGCTGGTTAACACGGGACAAGTTACTGGAATCTAGTACTTTTTACGCAAGTCGCCATGCAAATAGAAATAATGAGTTGTGTTGGCTGACTACAAGCCAGAGGAAGAGCTCGCCTTTTCTGCGTTAAAGAATATACTGAACTTGGCAAGCATTGTACAGTTTTAGGAAGAAACATAGTATGAAATCTGGGGTCAATTATCACTTATATGAACCTTTATTTGTCTTGGTTTTGTGATAGAACTTAGTTAAAAAAAGGTTATTAAACGGTTACGGTTGATTTTAACTCTTAGGACTAAATAAAATCTTGTACTTCTGAGGATCTTACACGCAGGACACGGTTAATTTAGTCGACAGTGACCCTGCCTACGAAGCTACGGTTCCAAGTTCATTCCTTTGCAACGGTAAAGTTTGTATGATAGCACAAATATTTGTTCATGACTCTTGGGTGTTGTCTTTGTATTAAAATTTATTTATTTAAGTAATATCGTTGTTTAGTACCCATAGAACAAGCCAAGATCTTAGTTTGGGGCTACGTCAATTTGTGTAAGATTGTCCACTGATAATTATTTATTTATTTATTACTCGTACAAGCTACTTCACCTCTCCAAACGCTCCGTTTGATCGAACAGAAACGCCCCCACCTGTTGTAATCCGATTGCACCTGTCAACAGATCGCCTGGATTCGAATATGGATTCAAAAGGACACTCGAGAGAATTGCTTGAATTGGAACGTGCAGAATATAACGTTGGAAACGAACGTGGGAATAGCTGTTTGAATTTGGAATGACAATTATTTTCACGTTGGCAATATGGTCGAAATGTTTGGTGAGACACATTTGAATTGCGTCTCAGTTAGATGGTTTACAATGAAAGAAAGGAGTATAGAAATAGCCGTGGCTGTCGTAAAGGGTGTCGAAAGTCCCATACAATGCGAATACTGCTGGTTGGTGAAAAAATTTGGAATTTGTTGAATGCCAGTACCACAATACCAACCATCGTGAAGATCCTCATGGAAGGCCTATGTTCAGCAGTGGACTTCCGGCTGAAATGATGATGATGATGCACAGGTATAATTGTAGTGAATTTTTGGGGAAGGAATTTTGGCTGGCATGGTCATGACGATAGTGAAATTAATTGTATATCAAGTATAGGATTGGATTGGATCGGAAGACAAGGAATAATAATTGTTTATAGTACATTTATCGCGAATATAATTTAGCCCCTAAATGAGTTAAAGACACTTAACAGCAGAAAGTTTTGCCGGACACCCGTTCATAAAGGAATGCCCCAGAGGACATTTAAAAACCTATAGCTAAGGTATTCATAATTTTTTCCCGAAAAAAAGTAACAGAAACAAACATGGCGAACAAAGCAACCTTTTCTTACCGCAAAAAGTTTTTCCACGGGGGCAAACGGGCATTTTTCCCTTTTCCTTTTCAAACGGACCGCAGCGGAAAAAAAAGTTCCTAACACAGACCGACAAAGGGGATTTTTATTTTTATATTTCAAAATATTAAGCGACATCGTTAGTGGTTGGCATTTGTTAAATATTCCAGATATTTTTGGGGTTTTTTGGCTGTGAACGAGTTGTCTTGTTTCGGGCTGGTTTTGATGCAAAGTTTCTTTGGGCGTTTTTTCGCTAAGAACATTGTTTGCGGGAAGTTGTTGAGTGTTAGGGCATTCTTATTGAAAATTAATAGGAAACTTTGAATGTAGGTACTTTTTAATGCTGAACGTAGCGATGTACATTTTGGAAATAATTGCAACTCTCAATATAATGAGTAGTGACGTCATGGTTAGGCTAGGTCCCGGATTCGGTTCCCAGTAAGGGCCAATATTCTTATGATCCTTGCGAGTATTTATTTGTTCTATGTATTTATAGTATATATTTCTCTATAAAAGTACATTTATCGTTGTTTAGAGTAGTCATAGTATAAGCGTAGAGCTTAATTTGGTCCTTAGTCACTTGTGTTGCAATATTTTTACTTGAAAGGATTTCTTCGTATCACAGGATCATAGCAATTACCCTATTGGTTCAGGTTATCTCAAAGATTGAGTAAGAATCGCTGTCTAAAGGAACTGGTCGGAACAAAGCGAACCAGGGAGGCAAATAGAGCTATCTACTGACTAGGCCTAATAGGATAATTATTCAGACAGATATCTGTAAAGGAGAGTGCACACAGAAAGGTTAAGGATAAAATAGATTATATTGTCTTAATTCGCTTTTTTGAGCTTTTTATCTTTAGCAGTTCTGAAAATAAGAGAATGCAGGATTTGACGTTAATAAGCCAAATAATCTCAAATAACATCAATTTGGAAATCTAAATATGAATGATTGTGTTCCTCATTGGGACATTTTGTACTCGTAATGACAGGATAAATAGGATAGAGTAGGAGGATAGGATTTTGAATTTGAATAAATAATTTTAGATTTTACATTTCTATTGATGATTCGAGTTTTATGATCAAATTTTCAATTTTAACGGCTGGACTCGTCATCGTGGAGTGAAACTACCATCGGCCTACTTAAGTTATTACAATAATACTGAACAAACATTAGCAGGGGCTTTATATAGCCAGAAGCATTACGCTAACTTAATGGTTTTCGAAAACTTGTTTAGGATTGGCTAGCATTCTGTCGCATTTTCGAAAATCGTTAATTTTGGCTAGGCTCTCTAGTCACTGTTAATTTGCGACGTCTATAACCTCACTTAACCTTTCCCGTCTGCCCTACCCCTAAGGCCCCGCTGGTCGAAGGAATATTTACATGGCCACACAATGGGCAGCCTTAATTTGAATATCATGCGCCGGGCAATGCGCAGAGTAAAAAATATCAACAATAAACATGCACGTCAAATAGTTCGCAGGGTTGCCCACGACAATTAGTCGAAAGATTCATCGTCATGTCCCCCGAAACACGTCCACTGCTTAAAGTGAACGATTGCTGAGAAAACGGTAGTAAATAATGATAATAATTCTAATCGTGGTACTTCACTTGGCTTTTATTGGTCAAACATTTTCGTTGCATCTCTTTCATTCAGTAAGTCAAATGAGAGAGATGTAAGATCATTATTTGGCAAATACTGCCAAATGTACTGCCACCGCTACACCCGGAGCCCACAACTCTTAAATATTTGCTGATATTTTAAAGCGTCCTTACTAATAGCGTTCAGTTTATTGCGCCTTTTTCTTTACTATCCTAAAAAATAATATCTATCTAATAATGTCAAATAAATTCCTCAGATATCTTAATTATTCAGCTCTTATATCTATATAAATTTGCAAAAAAAAACTAACCAACTTTTTTGGGCTCATTTATTTATTTTCAAAAGTGTTGTTTCAAAAGTGGTGTTTCAATAGACACGAACTAAAAAGAACACAGTTGTTTTATAAGTCAATAGTAAAACTGTTTAAGGGTTTATTGATACACTGCTTTTAACTGATAGTAACATTTAATATTACTACCATTTACGAAATTTAAAAACGTCAAAAATATACGATGAAGTTTCGTTATCAATTGGCAACCCTGTAACAGATGTAATAAACAATATAGAGTGGACAAATATGAAAATAAGCAGCGCGCATATCGGCAGCAGCACAACTCATTTGCCTACCGCGTACAGCCGCCCACATAGTGCCTTTGCCGACTTGTGACATTGACCGAACTTTAAACTTTAATTCTGGACCATTAATTACGCCAATATAGATGGACATGGTATGGACATGCCATGAGGAGGGATGAAGGTTGTTACGAGGAGAGTTGACAGTATGAATGTGGAAGGCTATAATGCAAGGGGAAGACTAAAAAAGAGATGTAGTGCTGTGTGAAGAGTGATATGAGAAAGAAGGGAGTTAATACTGAGATGACGGCTGATAGGGATGTATTCAAGAGAAAGACGTGCTGCGCCGGCCCTAAATCATTGTGACAAGGGTAAGGAGATGATGATGATATGTAAAGGCCAGAATCGAGATATTTGGGAATTTTGGGATCAGCCCATGCAAAATCAGTCCTGAAAATCCGGGGACTGCAAGCCCTAGTCTATAAATATAGCCTAGAGTGTGTGCTTTTTTGTAGCTCTATCGTTCCGTGTGGCAGAATGTGGCAATTCTTTGTAGTTTAATTTTTAAAACGTGTCTTGGTTCAACTGATAATGCACACAGCTGTGATAAATATAAAAAAAATGATATCTTTTCTCATCACAGGAAGTTTGGTTTTGGTAATGTCAGTTTTGTAGCAGGCTGATGCTAAAGCACCAAATAGGATCCTTAACTTATTTAATTAATTAATAAGAATATTATTTTTAAACAAACCAGTTGTTAATAAAACAGAGGCAGTACTTCTGCCGCCCACCGTACATTTGGACGATTCAATACAATAAACAATCATGGACACACTTTTTGTTCTCATCCATACTCCGCGTGTATGTGGCCGGAAATCTCCGACCAGTTTCAACTACAACCTCTATCTGTGTTTGGTCATGGACTTTGGCCCACTCCTGTATTGATTGTTAATATCAACTTTTATGGGTACAGGATTATTGTCAGTAAAAATAAATAATTGTGAACGTTTTTTCCGTGCTACCGGGCTTTACAAAGCAATCTTTGATACTTTATGCAAGATTTTAAAGAAGTGAATTCGTCAGATACATAAGTATTTATTGGTGAAGATTAACCTTACTTTTTACTTGTAATAAGCGTTCTAGATATTTTTCACATTAGGAATATAAAGAAATTAAAATGTTTATGTTTATACACTTACATCTAACAAAAGGAAAAACAAACGAACAAAATACATAATAACTGTCTGACCTAGTGCCAGATGATGCAAAATGGCAACTCAGTATGTTATTGGTTTAAAGGCCAAAGCTCTTCCGCTGGGACCATCACCAGAAAACCGCACATTTTATTGAATGAATGCTTCGAATATGTTGCCAAGCGTAGTAAAGTCTAAAATATTTTCAAAGCGGTTCGACAAAATGTACCTACGTGTATGTTTTATGGTTTATTCGATTTGCAGTTTGAATGATTTCAAACACTGCGAATTTTCGGCGTTTTGTTACACTCCGGACTGTTTCCTGCTGGAACAAATCGCCTCTCAATTCGTCGGCACGGCTACCTATACGATTTAGGTACCTACATTTTTTGGTCGAGCTCGCTCCGTTGACGTAACTATAAGGTTGTTTGGTGCCATGAATTTTAAATTAATAACCTCCCCGCTCTTCAAATTGTTTGATTTTTAAAGCCATAGAGAAAGCGGACAAGATTCCGAAGTGATCAAAAATGCTTCAGCTTCTACCACTTTCAATCAAAACCAACTCAGTATCTCCGATTCTTTGGTATTTATCCACCGAAACCTCATCTCATCTCATTCAATAAGAACCTATTCCCATTACACTGATCAAAATATAAACCAAATTGTGTATCAGACAGCGTAGTAAGTATATAAACAATCTACATATTAGCTCTAAGTTATTCAAAGCCCACGGAACGCCGTATCGTTCACGTGTTTTATTTGCTCGTACAGTTGCGATGCTTCGAAACACGGTATGGGTGGCGAGATTTAGCGGAGGTTAACATTATTAAATGAGTAAAGTGAAAAGCAAGTTATTGCTATAATTCGTTGATTTTTGAGGATTAAGTGTTACTTTTAGGAATTATTTTGTTTATAGCCTCTGCGGTGAATAAATGCCATGACTTTATTAAACATTTTGACACGACACTTATTCAATTGGGCAAAATAATAATAATAATCCTTTTTTTTGGAAGTTAGGTAGTTAGTTATTTTTGTTGCTAGTTCATCTTCCTAGACAAAAAACTTTGTCCTCGAAAAAAATATCATTTCTGAGAGAACATTGTCAATTAGTGGACAGAATCTCGGGTAAATTGTGTATTGTCTAATCAAGCCAGGAGTCAGTCTTTCTCACGTCACCTTGAGCTGAAAATTTTGATGAGATATCTAGTACCTACATCTGCAAAATATAGTTTAAGCACCATCCGTATAAGTGGGACACGTGGTATTTCATCACTTTATCGAAACACCTTTCATCGAACGTATCATTTCATCGAATTTTATTTCATCGAAAGCTAATTTCTGCTGAAACGTTATTGGTTTCAGGTTATCTTAAGCATGGGTTACGTATAGGTTAGGTTAGGTTAGACCTGACACCACCAAAAAATTATAACTCCTGCACGTGGAATTAGCTTCCGATGAAATGAAATTCGAAGAAATGATACGTTCGATTAAAGGAGTTTCGATAAAGTGAAAGCTACCCGGGGCACGTAGGTACATAATAACATATAGCTTGTAAGGCAGACGCGGGAGCGACAGCCACGTGACAAGCATATGTGAGAGGATGCTAGAGAAAGAGCAGCGCGTTTCTGTTTTGTCCTTATTCCCGATTGTAGAATAAGACGTCGAACTTTATTCGTGTATGACTAAGCTTGTAAATGTACATATATACAAAACCCGCTACCTCTTGCCCCTTGCTTCCCCACCCAAAGGGGACGTCAGACTGCACGTCAAACGTCATCGGCCTGGAAGACGGCTCTTCGGTTCCGATACAGACACGTCTTATAAATATTACAAACCTACAGCGCCTTAATAACAAAGAAAGTTTACTTGAAAATAAACCTTGAGCTAAGCAATACAAAGATAAGTGTTCAATGAGAGGATTGGTTGATTATGGCCACGTTTTTCAGCTCAGCAAGCCAAGCAACCAATTATAAGTTGGGTTTGATATTACACTTCAGAATTTTGATTTTTCAATCGTTTTGTTACATCGGTTTGACGGGAAGGTTATTTATAATTAAAATGGCGATTCATTTTTTTATCAGATTTACCCATTTAATTCTGTGTCGATCAAAGTTGCGAATGGTTGCTATGATTAAAGTTTTGATTTTATTGGAATCTAGCGGGAGTGGTTGTTGCTTTGGGAAAGCTAGCTTAGCGATTTTAAACTTAAAAATAAATTAATGTTTATTGTTTGAATCATATTTAAGTTTTTTTAAAAGGTTCATTTAAATGGTTGGGTACGTCGTGACATGTTTTCACTCTTATATTTACTATTGAATACGAAAGTTCTTATCCTAAGCAATATTTGATAAGTTACTAGAATACATGATCGAAATAGGATGAGTAAAGTCAAAGTATTAATTAAACGAAATCACATTGAGATCGTCAACATGTAAAACAAAATAAAATAAAAACAGAATTAAAATAATAAATAATTAAAACACTATTAATACTTTACTAATAAACTGTCACTTATCTGCTAACGAAAGTCTAGTCTTATAAAATCTCAACGAAAAAAACTATTTTTAATTTTTTTACTTTACTAATAAAGCAATAAAAAATACTTGTAGTTATCGTACTCAGATATTCCCAACAAAATAATAAGGTTGTTTTAAATGTATCCGTTCTTTTCCGTGTATCGCTGTCGTGTTTATTTTCTGTATATAAGGTCAGTAGTCGATAATCCTAGCCTACAAGTGTAGATATATGAAGTGGTAAGTTGTGTCGTGACCACCTTGCGAGGTACCTTTCCGTCAAAGGAAGGTTTAGTATGGATGTGCCTTTTTTCATCCGGTAAATTCGCCAAAATCTATCTGGTTTGTCACTTGGATCTCACTTTCTAAATAGTGTGTACAAAATACAAGATGTGCTAGCCACACAGAATGAAGCATTAGAGTCACTTATGTCACTAAACCTTATCAGTTTACTCTGTCCGACTGATTTTGGAGTCCATTCGGAAGTCGCTTTATGTCAACAAGTGCCAGAAAAATCAGCATGCAACCAACGAATAATGTTGGCTTTGTCCAAGCCTTTGTAGTCTCCATAGTCACGGTTCATAGCCTACAAAGTTTTTTCTAACCAACCGAATTTATGTTTTATTTAATGAACTCATCAACGTATACAAACAACATGGTTCTGATACAAAAATGTCTTTGGATCAATCCTTAATTGTCTATGGAAGCTCATTTAAACAAATCATATATCATTGACTTATCTGAGCGAATGACGCACTTTCCGTCATTCAAAAGAAGAATTATTAGATAGAGCGTAGTAACACGCTGTGACGCTGCTAACTGAAATGTTTCTCTATTTTCGTTATTAATACTTTAAGCAACAAATCTAGAGCCAAAATGAAAGGACATGTTCAGAAATACGTCCTATTTAAGACGTTTTCCTCTTCAGCATTTGAGTCAACAAATGTTGAAGAGTTGACATTAATACCGACCAGTTAGTTACTTATTCATAATCCCAAATCAAAAGGATTATCAATACTATCCTTACTTTAAAATGTATCATACTGTCATTCACACATCACCGCATTTCATACCAACCTCAATGCTTATACAAAGAAAAAACTTGTAGCCCGCTGCGATAAACCCATATCAATTTCTGTCTTTCGCTCTTCAATTGTCTATGCCTAGATATCGCCTAAAAAGTAAAAAAAGGTTCTTTACATGCGCGATCTTTAACCTTTTTTGTGGGAATATCGAGGAGTAGCGTGTAAAAGCACCCAGCGGTATCGATGCGGTTTAAAATTGGAACGAAAAAAATTCTCCTGTAATTTTGGATCGTACAGGTTAATAGTTTTGGTCGGCAATGCAATGGCTGGGTGACGACTATTTTGGGTGTCTTGAGAAAAAATGGCGGCTTTCTGAAAAGGTTTTTTATAGGTGTTTGATGGCGGTGACAGTTTACAATAATCCGATTATTTTTTAGGTTGTTTACGGATCTGTGATTTTTAATCGATACAGCGGCGATAAGGATTTGTAAGGGGTTTGAGTTTTGTCAAAAGAATAAAGAAAAGTTTAGTTATGTGCATACATATATGTACTAGATTACAATAAATAAATAAAATTCCAAAAACAAACTTTATTTTTAGGTTGTTTGGTTGTAGGTGTTAGGTTTTCAGGTTAGGTTTTTGCATCATTACAAGTATAGGACAAACATGCAAAAATATTTATAATACTCCCGAACATCCCTATAAACTTAACTAAAAAAATAACAATATTAGAAGAAAATATGATAACGGAGAATCATCTCACATTGATACAGGGTGAAATGGGAGACCTGGTCAGAATTAACTTAATCCAGCTCTTTTAATGATTACCTTATTGTTTCTTATTAATACAGTAACATTATTTAGTACTTTCAATTATTTATTACGAGCGTGGTCACTCTACATTGCATGTACTTAGGGAAAATAATAAATTTAATCTTGACTTTGTCAAATGTGACAATGTATTTTTTCATAAAAGTCTTTTTGCTATATACCATTATCATCTGTTTTAAAGAGGTTTTATCTTGAACACGACTACCCTATACATTATTTTATTTATTTTAAATAATAAAAATAAATAACGTTAATGTTTCACGTAAATATGGTTGTCATTGTTCATCACTGAATTAGATAAATTCAATTCTGATTACGTCGCCCATTTCACCCTGTATATCAATACTGGATCATATAATTAAATCAACCTCTCTTATTCTAAAAAGCGAAAAAATACACGTAACATTGATAAATTGTAATATTAATGACAATCATCAAGCAAACCGGCAATTAGAAGAATCAAAACGTTTAATTTTAATTCTGATTGATGATTCCATATATCTAATTATATAAATATCGGTTCGACTGTCCGTCCGTCAGGCGTCTGTCAAATTTGACGTTAGAATGCAATCTGTCAAATTTACGTCGGTTTTTTGGATAGCCGTGGCGAAAGGATATTGACATATTTCATTATGTGTTTAACTGTTTTTAGGGTTCCGTAATCAAACTGGGAATCCTTACAGTTCCTCCATGTCTGTCTGTCTGTATTTATGTCACAGTCATTTTTTAACGAACAGTCTCAAAGTGAAAATTTCTAGCACATCATTTAAATCAATAAATGAATTAATTAAAATGTCTTACGGGCAATTTCATATATAACCTTTTTAACCTGAAGACATTTATTTTAAACCTTAAGCCTTAAGGCTCACGTTAGAATATGGAATTGATGTATTCATTTCCCTAGCACCTGTTTGTATCTCGTTCATGCATGTTAAGCCGGCAGTTTTCTAAACTCTTTTTGCTAAGCTATTTTAATAGGTATTAATTGAGTTAACAACATATACCATTTATGCTAATAAATATGGGAAATCAGTAATTAAACGCTTTTTAACCTATAACTGAGTGATTCATGTAGCTGCATTAAACGCATTTTTTTTAATACTCCACGTAAAGGATGTTTGAAACATATGGTCTCAGTTTTAGTACGTGTGGATTAAATGGATTTCAAATTAATATCAAAATCAAATCAGTAATTAAAAACATAACATTTATCAAATCAGAATCGGTGATACAAAAAGATTACATTCTGATTACTATGGATACTCACTGAATATTCGCTATATGCCGTTCTTTTAATAGAAAATCTACTATTACTTAAAGATATATTATATTTTCTTTGATTATCAGTAATTAACCACAGTTAGTATAGTCTACGCCTGAGAAAACTAGAACTAGATTTGTTTAGAATAACCCCCTTATTCGTAATGCACAACAAACTATTTTAGTAAAAGTATGCTTTGTCACTTTCATTCAGATTCAAATGTCACAATGAAAGATAAGGACAAACCATACTTCAAGCATACTTTAGTTGTTGTGCGATTTTGAATAAGAAGGTGAGAATTTAGAAGATTTTGTTAACTACTGTTTTTTTTTCAATCAATTAAATCGGTGTTTTATCGTTGGGAATGCAAAAATGCAATTTGAAAATGCATTTCATGCGTTGTATACTTAATTATCATTAACATTTATATAATTAACAAAAGTAATCATAAGGACGTGGCTAATATTTTCCATTTTTTTTTTAGTTACACGGTAGTTAATTGATACAAACCTATGTTTATAACAGTATAATATAAAATATAATTATAAGGCAAATTAAAAACTTTTAAGTGTTTGTAACAAACCGTTAGTCTGCGATGTTAAGTAAATACTTAATTTATTAGAAAACAAAATTTCAGTAATGCACCACTGAACGCACAACTACATACTGAGTACTACAATTTTAACAACACTACAATTAAAACGATAAATCTCAGGCAATAAAACTTTATTGCAGGAACCATCATCCATCTGTCAAAGCTCAATTCCGGGGAGAACCCAGCGAGATTCCTGTGAGATTTCTGCGAGAAGCGATCGAGAACTCGTAGTACAGCACCTGTCAAACACCGCGCGAGGCGGGGTCGAAACCATATGATTGACAGTTCTTGACAGCGGCTAAACACAGGTTGTATCGCGAAAGGATTTTTAACTGTGAGGTATTTTTGCTACAGGTTTTTGTATGATTTGGTTGATTTCTAATTATTTTGTGCTTTAGATCTGTAAACTTTGACATGTTAAAAAAGATTTACAATATTTAGAATAAGTAATTAATAAAGAACTCAATTTTGACAACGCGGTTAGCCTAGTAGGTAGTGACCTGGCCCACGAAGCTAGCGGTCCCGAGTTCAAATTCCGGTATTGGCACATATTTGTGT
The DNA here is from genome assembly GCA_963241965.1 of Tortrix viridana. Classification (NCBI taxonomy): domain Eukaryota; kingdom Metazoa; phylum Arthropoda; class Insecta; order Lepidoptera; family Tortricidae; genus Tortrix; species Tortrix viridana. The sequence continues at coordinate 2,668,193 of OY725191.1, read as the reverse complement.
GATGAGCGCGAGTATTTGTTCCTAAGTCATGGATATTTATCGTAGCCTAATACCCATAGTATAAGCCTAAAGCTTAGTTTGGGACTTGGTCAATTTGTGTAAGACTGTTCCGTGATTCTCATTAATAAATCAATAATAATCTAGCCTATATCAGGTTTGGGCTATAGTTCCCACGCAGGCCCAGTGTGGATTGGGAACTTCGCACACACCGTCAAATTACTTTCCAGGTGTGTCAGTGTCAAAATTAGAGGTGCGAGCCCGGGTTCGAACCCACGACCCTCTGCTTAAGAGTCGGCAGGTCAAACCATTAGGCTACCATGGCTTTTTTTATTTTAATCATGTAGAACAAACACATTTAAATGTAACTTCTTTTTAAAAGTTGTGATACCTATTTTTTATTAATCACAATATCCTTTTAATCCGAGATCAGTTTCAAAACCCCACTCAAATCTTCAGCTCTTCTCAAGTACGGTTCACAATAAAACAAGCAATTCTTGATATTAAAATTTTCAATAATACCTAATGGATGTCGTACTTACTGTATTGAGTACGCCCTTCGCGATTCTTTTAAAAGGTAGATTTCTGTTTCGACTACCTATCACTATCACCTACGAGTGGGGTGCTATTACAAAATAGTTTTTGTTTGTGTAATTCGTCAAAGATTTTAGATGGTATTTAATTGGTAAACATGTTGTGCTGTATACAGCATCCTATCTATCTATAGATAGATAGGATGACAAGGGTCAGTTTTTGCCGTAAGTAGGCAAACGACAAGGTTATAATAGTAGGCCTATTTCACGAAAACCAGATTAGCCTGATTGAGAATTTATATCTGGATTTTTTTTTGATGCCAGGATACAAACACAATATAACAAAACTTATACAAAGTATACGCGTAGATCTAGGTACTTCATTATTCAGCAGAGTTAATGTATCAAATTTCTACTCTTAATAAAAACTACCCACAAATCCTAATTTTACAGGAGTATAATTTAGGATACATTTCATATTTTTTTAGTATACAAAAAAATACTAGGATTTTTTTTTCAATTAGACATATCGGCATCTCCAACTGGCTCCCGCCATCGTTTATTTTAATACCCCCTTTGTATTCGCGTCTTTTGTCTTATTATTTGAGTGTTTGATGTCCTCCCCATTCTTTGTAGTGTCATAATTATGTCATTTTTAGAGGGATTGGAATTCAGACGGCGTAGTAATGGGGATGCATCGGGTTTAAGAGGCAGAGCGTGAAAGCGTCATATGTATAGATATAGATTATAAATGAATATTAGCCAGATAGTTTTTTTTAAAGTACTGTATTTTACAAAAAAGTGTACAAAAAGTGGATTTAATGCTACAAGCATTATCTACCGGTCAACCTTAATAAATTACCCAAGTAGCACAAAAGTTGTATAAGAGCTTATACAGCCATTATAACTCTTGTTTCAGCATTTTAAGGGTTGAATAAGCTCTTATACAGCTTGTGTGCTACTTGGGTAATTCTTGGGGAATTTATCCACATAATCTTTTTTATTACAGCGAAAATAGGTACCGAATACCACATTTATGATGATAATTCTTATTTGGGCTGGTGCATACTACATTTATTTTAAATTCCAGGATAAAAAAAAGATAAAAAAAAGATAAAAGATATTTATTCAGATAATTGCGTAAACAAATAGAAACCTTGAGAGGAAACGCATGGAAAACAAATTGATCTAATAAAGAAAATTATTGATCTTATCTCTTAGTATTAATTCGACCTAAAACCTTAATAAAATAACTCTAAAAAATCACGTTCATATTGTCAATTACTGATTAAAAATAAAAACCAACCCGCCCACAATTAGCCGACATAGTTTCATCTAAATCACCATGTATCGCCTAGAAAATCAAATCAGACTGTATAATAGCGACACACCCTGTAATCCCCCTCACCTGCTCCATACCCTGTCAAGCAGACAGACGCACTGATCGGGCAATTACAGCTGGCCAATATGACAATATGACATAGCGTCGGGCGGATCGGGGAAGACGGGCGACACACGGCGCGGGTTCGATTGGCTTGGGGAAATTTATTTAGGGGTGTTCAGGTTTAGCTAGATTAAGTATTTGGCAAAGTTTAAAGAACAGTAAGGTTATGGCAGGTTTGCAAAGGGAACGCACGGGTTTACTTGTAATAAACATGTTTTGAGTAAGTGTTGATTATTTGTCTTCCTTATTTTTATGATTACTTTTATATCTTGTCGCTAATACGTTTTTTGTTGGAGTTTTAAATCCGACGTTAAAGCGACAATGTACAATCAGCACCAAATATATTGTAACAGCCAAAGTGACCAAATAATTCGTAACACCATATATTTTGTATGGTGTGACTAACTATTTGGCCGCTTTGGCTGATACGATATGTGATGCTGACTGTACAAAAGTGATGTGACGTCTGTGCACTTCCTTGAAAATTGTTAAAAAAATTTTGAAATGAAAACTTACAGGATCTTCGTCCATCTAAAAATCACGAACACATTTCCACAAGACCAGCTGTAAGTTACGTACCTTTTTAGTCAATCGTTTTCGGGTTACGGAAAAAAACTTGAATAGAAATATTGTATCGATACCTCTAATCGTCCGTGTGTATCAACTGCAGTTTCCACCCTTTAACATATGCCAAATCCATGGTTCAACCATTTTGCATTCGACTGCGTACACCCTAGATGACGTCAATGTGCAACCATAATCACAAACCTAAACGTCTTTACTCTAGCATCGAAAACAACTCGCAACACACCATGGTGTTATAAACTTAGAGTCGGTTTCTGTTTGATAGGGGTAAGATTTTCCGTTCTAAATTGAACGTCACAGGTTGCACTATGAAATATAGTTTCGCCTTCATTGAATCTGTGATAAATTGATACGTAGGGTAAGGCGCTTATTGAATAACTATGGCATGTTGATCGCGCGTCATTAGTGAACATGCTGTATGATGAATTCAGAATCGGAATTTGTAATTGCACACCCTATTTTGTAATGGCGTTGTATCAATCAGGTATGTTTTGTGTTTGATTGCGGTCTTGAATGCGATACGTGATTTGTGATTTCATCGGTGTCTCGCACGTGATGTTTAGATTGGCGGTTTAGACGGCGTTTTGCATTGCGTTAGCGGTAAATGGTGTCGATGAAGACAAAAGCGGTGCAAAATGGTTTGTTTTCATTGAAAATGTAAAACGTGAGGTCTCCAGTGTATAGCTGAAGCAACATATAGGCTGCTAGGTTGAGCCTGTAATTAAGTTTCTGTTTTTTGTTAAATTCATGCTAGTGATTGATTAATAAATAGATAGGCGAAATAGGCGGTAAGTTGTCGAGTTTTGGAAATCTAGCCCGCTATAACCTATATATGTATAACCTTTACTCAAAAGTTAACTAAATATATCAAAGTACAACTTCATAATCCATAACTCTAGTCCAGTTGACAAACAGAACGCAACTGCATTCCTCTTTACAGTGACTACCCCATTCCGACCTCCAATTTAACAACGCAATATAAATTCAAATTGCAATCGTCAATCCAAAAGATTTAACACCGTGGCACGTGGAAGACCGTATAGCACCGGCGTATCTTCAATCTTGTAGCCGCAGCAAACAACTATTGCGTGTGTCCAGAATTACGGCAAAAGCGTACTTGTGACATCTAAATTTGGGGAAACCACAGTGAGCGTCTGGAGCTAGGTTGCAATGGAGTCAGTATTTTGAAAAGTGTTTAGTTTTCGAAAGAATTGACGGAAGAATCAAGATTATGTACTGATTATGTACAGATTATGTATGCTCTTTTCTTTTTCGGCCACGTGGTGCGTCGGGAAGCCAACAACCGGAGAAGCTTGCACTGAAGGGAACAAGAAGCAGAGGAAGGGCATAAACCCGCTGGACTGGTCCTTTACTGGAAGTTCTAAATTGTGGCACCCAGTCAGCACTTATCAGGCTCAACAAAGAACAGACTGGAGAGCATTATTCAATAGAGCATTATTCATTATTCAATTTTTTTTTATTAGGTGGAGAGACTTATGGTGGTCACGACCCTCAGCCATAAGGAAACGACTAAGAAGTTAATAGTATCGAACGTTGGTGAGGTCATAGGGTTGTGTGGTCGACTTTAGAGGTATAAGTTACGTCAGGATCTTCTCCAATTCTTCTTCTACTAGTTTACTATGAAAGTTGAAAGAAAAAGAAAATAACTCTATTACAGTTTAACTTGCTTCTAAAGCATTATGTTACATTTTCACAGGGTGTTTTAATGTGGTACGTATTCGAAGCTCCTAGTACGTCCAGCCGCGGTGCGAAGCGACAAAACATATCGGGCGGTCTCGAGGCATGCAGTAGGCTGCAGCTTAAACGAGTCGTTTGTCTCCCGCTGAGAATCAGTGGGCTGTCGGACTTCCGGGGTTTTATGTCCAGTAGCTATAGAATGTTCTTAGTTGAAGTATTTTTAGTTTGGGCATGTCCCCAACATCTACTTAGTAATAAAATGTCAGCCCACAATGATGGACACTGCTATATATAAATCACATTCACAATTGCTCAAATTCTGCGTGTGGTAATGATGTAATTACAACATCAGTACACATCAAATCACACAAGCACTGTGGTATACTTACGTGTGTCTCATAACTTTACCGCTATCCGCACAAGTTTTACCTACCTACATGTTTTTCAGTACATAAATATTTTTTAAGATAACAGAAAGACAAAAGTGTGCCATGCCAATGCCAATCTCAAGACTACAATCTCAATACTGCAAATCAATCCTAAGACTGCAAATTCGTTGCCAACCCTGAGAACTAACATGGAATGCACCTATGTTAGTAATTTTTACCGGCTGTCTTATCCCCACACCGGAACACAACAACACGAACACTGCTGCTTGAAGAACCCTGCACAAGGTTCTAATTCCACTAAAATAAGTTTTTATCCTACTAATATTATAAACATGAAGGTTTGGATGGATGGATGTTTGGTACTAAATCACGCCAGAACAGCTGAACGGATCTGGATGAAATTTGGCACAGAGATAGTTTATAGTCTGGAATAATATATAAGCTACTTTTTATTCCGGAAAAATGGACAGTTCCCGAGGGAGCAGCGATAAACGGCTTCTACGCGAATGGAGTCGCGGGCAAACGCTAGTCTTTCTATAATTAAATTTAATCATCAAAAAGCGAGTGTCAATACAAAAATCCCTATCAACCATGAAAACATAAGCCCATTCAGTCGAACGGCCCAATAAAACGTCCAATACCAACGAAATATGTCTGGAGGAAATTTCTAAGTTATAAGCGTGACCATTCCGGACCCCAAATGACATACCGATGAATTCATGTCCGCCATTTTTTCGCCCAGTTTATCGCATTTCTTTATTACGGGCCGCCATTTTTTCCATGTTCGGCCATATTTTTATGGCGCGTTCGAGTTGACGATATTTGAGAGAATAATTTGTTTATGGTCTCATATTGGTTTCGGAGGTCAGTAAAACGGTTTTATTTTTTTGTTTATGGCACTGCGGAGTTTATGGAAACGTTATTGGTTAAGGTAATGCGGGTGGTGAAAAGGTTGAAGTGGGATATTAGAACTTAATACTCGATTATATAGAGTTTAAAGGTGATATTAAGAAAATCAAATGATTTAGTAGAAACAACACATTTGCCTTTATATTTCAGATAGATACATCAGTAATTAAGCAGTGTAGTTTACTTAATAAAACTTCTTTTTAACTTTGTCGCAATTAACCTAGTTGGTAGTTACCCTGCCTATAAAGCCAACGGTCTCGGGTTCGAAACCGGGTATTAACAAATATTTGTGTGATGAGCGCGAGTATTTGTTCCTGAGTCATGGATGTTTTCTATGTATTTTACTATAAGTATGTTAATCGATGAGTACAGTCACCACGGGATTAATGAGCCACTTGCTAACATTCTTAATTCGGTCGGGTTGTCAAATCGTCAAATTTCAATAGTAACATACCGTGTACGATTTGACAACCCGACTGATAAAAAAGATAAAAGATATTTATTCAGTAAGTAGGCCGCACGGGCACTTTTACACTGAATTAAGAATGTTAGCAAGTGACAATCCCATGGTGCGACTGTACAAGCCTAGAACTTAGTTTGGGATGAGATTTGTGTAAGATTGTCCCCTGGTATTATTAATATAATACAGCCTATATACGTCCCACTGCTGGGCACAGGCCTCCACTCACAATGAGACAGTTTGGGCTATAGTTCCCACGCGGGCCCAGTGCGGATTGGGAACTTCGCACACACCGTCAAATTATTATGGTATTATTAATTTATTATTATTTTCAAAAGTATGTTAGTAATTCTCTTTATAATATATCGTTGCGATTAGGTCAAGATTATAATGGCTTCTAAGGCCGGCCTTACACAGTATGAATTTTAAGATTCTGAATTTATAATCTGAATCCAGAGTGTGTGTGCTCGTCCATAGATAATGTATGGAAAGAGGTGCGTTCTGTCAGATCAATCTGAGAAATTCATAATCTGAAAAAATCAGATTGTGTGTGGATGATGGTTAAATTGTATGCAATTCCGTGCTTTCTGAATTAATAATATGAATTCAGATTCTTAAAATTCATACTGTGTAAGGCCGGCCTAAAATCACTTCCACCTATTGTAACATTTGTAAAAATTCCAATGACCGCTCAAAACCTATTCTTGTTCAAATATCAAGAGGACTCTGAAAATCAAAACCTCTTATCAAACGCCCGTTCACCCTGTATCGCTAATCCCGCGTCACATCGCCTATTCAGCAATTTGTATCGAATTCGGCATTCACTTTGTACCTAATTACCTTTTGATTGATAACATTAATTAAACAAATGAAGCTTTTGACAGTTTTAAGCTCTAATGACAGGAGCTTATATATTGGGATTTTGTGAGTTCATTTATTTTTATTATAAAACTGGTGACCCGCCCTCGGTATACGTTAAAACATAGACTATGTTCACCCCGAAAGTTCATTCTAAATATTTATTTATTTAATGAAAAGTAAATTAAAAAAAAAATGTTGGTATAGGTATTGGTTTTGGTAAAAGTGGTATTGGTAAATTGGTATTGGTATTCGTAAAATATTTTTTGAAATCGGATGAATAGTTTCAACAAACTTTACCTCTTTATAATATTATTATAGTGAATTTTATTGTGAAAAAAATTGTAAACCTTGGATTTACACTGATTAAACATATAAAAAAAAACTTCAAGAAACAATTAAGTTGTAAAGTAGAAACCGACTGGATACTACTGTAACACCCTTGTATAAAATACTTGTATGCCCCAATACCCCAATCTATCCACTAGTTCAGGAGATCAGGAACAACATACAAACTCCTTAGTTTTATAAGGATTGTATTAATGAACTGATATTACTAGCACATCAATGCACGTCTCAAAATGCGTCAGAGATGACAGTTTTCTATGACTTAAACGTTTACTCAAGATCTATCTTAAGACGGGAATCTCACTTAAGATCAGTATTAATGCGGCCCTTATAAAACTGGAGTGAGTTTATTTGTTCATTCTGCACAATATGCGAGTTTTCCACCATAACACAAAGCACATATTACTGACACAATCCATCACACGCAAAATCAAACTAGACAATGCATCCTCACCTGCTACAATCCGATAATAACACAAGATTATTATTAGACATGAATTATGGTCGCAATTAGCGGCGCCAGAGGGAAATGGCGTCGCGTCGGTGCAAAGCACACGGACAGTGGAGGAATAAATCAATCAGCTGTGTTTGGAGGAATTTTACTTGCGCGTTGCGTTTGGTTTGCTGGTGCGGCTGGTAATTGTCGCTTTGAATGTTTGTGGGTACTGATAGAATTTATTGTTAATTATGAGTGATGAGTTGCTTTTTTTACAAAAAATAACTACACGCTGTATAATATATACAGCATGTACTTTTTCACAACACACGAATTTATATCCCATATTAACCAGTTACTGAACAAAATCCTACCCAGAGTAAATAAGTCACAGGGGAAATGAATGAGTCTTAATAGATGCGATTAGATGCGTAGCTATATAAACCGGAATAGATGCATTGCGTAGCTTATAGTATAGCTTTTTGCCCGACATTGTACAGCAATTCCTAACAACTTGACGTGTGTTAAAGTGGATCAAGTGACATGCTTCGGTCGATATATAATTATGTAAAAATATGATGGTGCTTATTGGGTGTTTTAAAACAATTAACAAAGGGAATAAACAACAAAATTGAGTTAGATTTTGCTACCTAAAAATATTATTTCACGCTTAACTGAAAATTTGTTTGAATATATAATTAAATGCAACAGAATCCAAAACTTCAATAACTCCATAACCTTCAGTTACAGAAGACTTCGCAACTACACTCCGCAATTAATTAAAGATGATGCTGAAAATCATTAGCGTCCACGTAAACAATGAATCATCCTGTAGTTAACAATGGGCGAGATGGCTTATTGATTATGTACAGGATGTACCCGTTGATTAATTGCGTCGAGCTAATGTTGCAAGGATGTGGTTGCGGTGATGGATGCGATTGTATTGATAGGTGTCATTGTCTGTTACTGTACCGGGATTTATGCTCCGATTTCCTGTGAAGGTATGGTATAGTTCCTTTATTTCCTTCCTTTTAGGAAAACAGGAACCTAGCTTAATAACCCTTAGGTACACTTTATACTTTTTGTTATTTTACTTCCAGTTCTTCAAATTAGTTTATTTTTATTTTAATTATTAAAAAATGAATTCGTACTACTTTATATTTAGTTCAATAGCTTCAGCCATTTATTTCAAGGTTATCTTATAAGGATTCCTGTTCTTAGCATTTGCTATTAAACTCTACGAGGTTACAATGTTTTTTAAACAATCATTGTAAAAATTAAGAAAATGCTTAAATTCACGAGCATTTATTAAATAATAGCGACCTGCCCTCGCTTCGCTCCGGGTACTATTATATACATAAACCTTCCGTGAAAAATGTGAAAATTGCATTAAAATCCGTTGTATAGTTTGAATGATTTAAGCGTACATACATACAAAGGGATAGACGGCGGGAAGCGACTTTGTTTTATTATATACTATGTAGTGATTATTTCGTGGTTTAATTTATTTCTGGATTAAACTATAAATATTTTACACTAGCTTTTGCCCTCGACTCCATCCGCGTAGAAATCGTTTACCGGTTTTCCCTTGGGAACTACCAAATTTTCCGGAATATAAATATATTAATCCAGCGTATAAGCTATCTCCATTCCAAATTTCACCCAAATCCGTCCAGCCGTTGCAGCGTGAAAGAGTAACAAACTAACACACACACACACACACACACACACACACACACACACACACACACACACACACACACACACACACACACACATGCACACGCACACGCACACGCACACGCACACGCACACGCACACGCACACGCACACGCACACGCACACGCACACGCACACGCACACGCACACGCACACGCACACGCACACGCACACGCACACGCACACGCACACGCACACGCACACGCACACGCACACGCACACGCACACGCACACGCACACGCACACGCACACGCACACGCACACGCACACGCACACGCACACGCACACGCACACGCACACGCACACGCACACGCACACGCACACGCACACGCACACGCACACGCACACGCACACGCACACGCACACGCACACGCACACGCACACACACACACACACACACACACACACACACACACACACACACACAAACTTTCGGATTTATATTAGTAGGATTATACACGTTACTCGTTAAATCCCTTGTCGATTTTGAACCAAAATGTCGGTAACCGCGCCATTCGTATTGGCAACGCGTGTTCAGACCAATCTGTTAATTTTAAACGGTAAATCAACTAGATATGGCTTTAATTCTGCCGGCCTATCTAGTTAAATAGACTTTATTTTAATAGAGTATAGGTTTTTTGAGGATCAGGTGAAAAAGGGTATTATGATTACCCTTTTTAGGGTTCCGTACCCAAAGGGGGCCTTGCGGTACCATATTACTACCACTACGATGTCAGTCTGTCCGTCTGTCTATCCTAACTAGCCTTTTTGTAAAATTATTATAACGCGGATTTCCTAATAAATCATAAAAAACATCCCCATAATAATAATTAAAATAATAATAATCCAGCCTATATACGTCCCACTGCTGCACAGGCCTCCATTCACAATGAGAGGGTTTGGGCTATAGTTTCCACGCGGGCCCAGTGTGGATTGGGAACTTCGCACACACCGTCAAATTGCTTTGCAGGTGTGTGCAAGTTTCCTCACGATATTTTCCTTCACCGAAAAGCTCATGGCAAATTTACAAATTATATTTCACACATTAGGTAATTCCGAAAAACTTAGAGGTGCTAGCCCGGGCTCGAACTCACAACCCTCTGCTTAAGAGTCGGCAGGTCAAACCATTAGGCTACCACGGCTAACCATAATATAAACCAAGAAATGGCATACATAAAAATACAAATAAAATTTTGAACGCCATCTATCGGCCTAATCTGCACCGACGATTGGTTAGGTAAGAGTACCCGTTTGATTTATGCATTTCATTCTATGAGTTATTTGCCCACTGCGACGCACTCCGTGATAAGTTGCATCACTTGTGCAAAAACATTATTTGCAGCAATATTAAATAAACCTTTGTTTCCTTGGCAATTGTAAATGTTTTAAATGTGTTAGATGTTCACGTTCAATATCTGAGATTCAGAACTTTAAGGACGAAAAAATAATTGCATAATGTGGCCCACATTTAATTAACCCTTAACTTGCAAAATTAAAAAAAAAACTTCTAGTCTCGTTTGTAAAAACACACAGTAAAAAATTTATAAATATGAAAAAAAGCCCACCTTCAGAAAAGTGTATGCTATCTGATACTAATATATAATACTTATAATATTTATAACGTTCCGTTACCCAATCTGTCCTAACTTCTCAACGCGATTCTGCACCAGCCTCGCCATAAATCTATGAGCGAGATAGAGAATGAACTTGTCTCTGTCACTGGCTGATAATCCTGACGTAGACATAATGCGCACACGCAGCGATATATTAGTCGGAGTAACTTCAAATTCAAACATTTGAAAACAGATTGCTTAGTTCCTGTGACTGTCCGTGTAAGTCCTCCATTGGATGCGGTGTTAATTTCTAAACGAAAGAAGAGTTTCGCCATGTATTTTTGTATTTCAGGGTCAGTATTTTCCAAAAACTTACAACAAAACTTAAGTGAGGTATTGATGATAATATCTTCAGGTAAGTTATGTAAATGACTATAAGGAAAATTTGAGTTTTAAAAGTGTAGTTTTCGCTAAAGTCTAAAGTAACCACTATGTTATTCTTTTAACGCATCGTCGTTCAGTTCTAGTCAGTCGATGAATAGCCGGCGAATTCACGTCGTCCGTCAAGGTGGGTAAATGACATTCAACTGCCTGCACATTCATTTAGTCGCTGGTTTCACAGCTGGTCGTCTGTGAAACCAGCGACTAAATGAATGTGCAGGCAGTTGAATGTCATTTACCCACCTTGACGGACGACGTGAATTCGCCGGCTCCTCTTCGACTGAGTAGATCTGAACGACGATGTGTTAACAGATTAACATAGCTGTCCTCGCCCCGTACCGCCAATGCTAGAAATACTAAAAATCTGGAAAATATTTGAACTAAAAGTCAAAACTAAATTTAAACGAAAACTATAACGTCTTAAGTAGATTATTGGTTTTGTTATAGGCAACGGTGCCAAAGAATCATAGAAATAAGTAAGATAACTCGAATGGTTTTTGTGTTTTTGTAGTAACGAATACGGAACCCGACACTAAGCATGACAAGATATACCAAGAGCATGTCAGTCACTTAGGGTTCCGTCGAGTTAGATATTTTACTATTTTTATTTTTATGATAATAACTATAAGTAACTAATTTCAATCTCGCCATCAAAAACACGCACAAAACACACCTATACACACCAAACAATCACCAATACACACATTCAGCATCAAGTGCAGTACTTAATAACAACTTAGCAAACCCCCCCACACCCCTCCTGTCAAACGAACGACAAGCGCAGATTCCGCTTTGTACTTGTCAAAAATATAGCAAACAAAAGATACGGTATGAGAATAAATGAAGTGAGCTGATATATCTCGCTTAGTGGTAGGGAGGGGAAAACGTCGATGAAAGGGTTGACATTAGAGTGGGAAATGTGTTAAGAATTTGTCGCGTGGGCATTTCATTACACGTCAAATTGGCAGAGTTTGAAAAAAAATGCTAGAATGAAGATGAATAAAGCGATGAATTATAATTTTTATTTGGTAAGCCACACGGTATAATTTGCTTGACATGTTGAACTTCAAATATTCATATTTTTCCATTTTAATTTTACAAAGCATTTCTACTCGTATTATTTATTTTATATTGTAAAAGATTCTTATTTTTAGTGTAACTTTATCAGTGATAACATAACTTCCTTTAGTAAAAAGTAAAAAAAATTGTATTATTATAAGGTTTAATTTAAACTCAAAACGCTAAGTTACGTTTGTGTAACTTGTAAAAACTCCTATCTGTATCCGCGGTTCAAACCCAAGTCCATCCACCGTAATTATAAAATAAATCAAAACATCGATACTTTTCCCATCCCTAGCTAGCAATATGTGTAGGCAGACAATATAAGAGACGTATCGCACACCGACACCGTTCGGGAAGTATGCAAAGAAGTTGGGCGCTGGGACGGGACAGTCTTGGCACTTGACGGGCTTGACAGCTCTGCTTGGTTGCTCGAGGATGTCATGTCAGGAGTCATTATATTTAAATTAGGTAAAAATATAATGCTACGTTAAATTAAGTTGCAAAAAACATAAAAAAAAATTAAAAATGTGTACTTTAAAATCTCTATGCCAATGTGTGTGTCTGTGTAATTTTTTGTTGTAAATAATTATTTTTTTATTTAACACTGCCTCACACCAAGGTTTCATCATATTTTATTCATTTTTATTTGCGAAATATTTTTGTTAATCTTAGTACTTCTAACTTCAAATCGAATGATAATTTTTTTTTATATATTATGAATTTGGAACGATCAGTAAAAAAAGTTACACTACAACTAGACCAAGAACCAGACAAAAATGATAAAAACAAGTACCAAAACCTCGCGAGCCCCATTATATCGACAGTGGCTCCAACAATAATAGTTCCGTATCCCATTTGAATATTAGAACATCCATCCGCGGAAGATTTCGAGGGGGTTAGGGGGTGGCTTCTCTTCCCCCGTTATTAGCGAGCTCCCCCTGAAAGAAGCATCGTTGTTAGGTGACAGTTGATCATATAAAAGAGGTTTAGATGTATGACAATGGGATAGTAGGTGTAGTTAGATATGAAGCATTGATTTGTGTGATGAATGCGAGAGTTTGGTTTGAGAGTGGTCTATGTGGCGTCGAATCGCCATCGTAAGGTACTGGGTTCAAAACGAAGAGTACACACAAGAATCTTCAAGAAGTGTGCACTAATTTTTCCTACGGCAGATCTAGTCAAGAATTTAATATTTTTTGAGCTGATTGTAGTCATGTATCATTTTAAAGGGGAAGTTTAAACGATACAGTATGTGTCACATGTGACATTGAGACGCGGGGTAAGCTGGAGTCACCCTCGATTCGGAGTGAAACTCGTAATATGCTCTTAACTATACATTTTAATGGTTGATGTTATTCAAGAAACCACCAACCTAAAAAAAATATTATTCTATTATTATACATAGGAAAGGGTTAGTTAGTTTGTTTGTTCCACCTTGGCGCCTCAACCGATCGATGTGAAATGTGCTACAGTCATTTTGTAGCTCACACGGACACAGGGTAATTTTATCCTGGAATGTTGAATAGTTCCCGAAGGAATAGTGATAAAGAAGTCTGCTATGAATGGAGCCACGGGTGAAGTAAACGGCCAAGTAAAGTTGCCCGTAATGCCCGTGCCTTTTAGGCATATGTTACCTACACCGCTATGGCAGGCCTCGTCGACGAAACCTGCTATCAATTCAAAATTGTAGGCACTCTCGACTTCTCTATTTAAGAGCCAAGCTCTCGTCGTTAGAGTATCGACTTCTCTATTTAAGAGCCAAACTCTCGTCGTTAGAGTATCGACTTCTCTATTTAAGAGCCAAGCTCTCGTCGTTAGAGTATCGACTTCTCTATTTAAGAGCCAAGCTCTCGTCGTTAGAGTATCGACTTCTCTATTTAAGAGCCAAGCTCTCGTCGTTAGAGTATCGACTTCTCTATTTAAGAGCCAAACTCTCGTCGTTAGAGTATCGACTTCTCTATTTAAGAGCCAAGCTCTCGTCGTTAGAGTATCGACTTCTCTATTTAAGAGCCAAACCCTCGTCGTTAGAGTATCGACTTCTCTATTTAAGAGCCAAGCTCTCGTCGTTAGAGTATCGACTTCTCTATTTAAGAGCCAAGCTCTCGTCGTTAGAGTATCGACTTCTCTATTTAAAAGCCAAACTCTCGTCGTTAGAGTATCGACTTCTCTATTTAAGAGCCAAGCTCTCGTCGTCAGAGTACTCCAGCCTTCTGTGAACTGCTTGTCTTTCCGTTACATATCCGTACTAAAGTTAATCTCACTAATCAATACCATATACCTACCTAGTATAAAATGAAGTCGCCCTCCGCGTCTGTCTGTCCCTACGTATGCTTAGATCTTTAAAACTACGCAACGGATTTTGATGCGGTTTTCACCATCAGTTAGATCACGGAAGATTTGTCTATAATAAAACCCGGAGCGAAGCGAGGGCGGGTCGCTATATACTCCGAAGCGAAGCGAGGGCGGGTCGCTAGCATTATATATGTAAAAGTTTGTATGTCTGTTTGGATGTTTGTGTTTCAATCACGTCTTAACGGCTAAACATTTGAATGAAATTTGGCACACAGATAGTTCTTATCCTAGATTAACACATAGAATACTTGTTATTCTGGAAAATTTCAAAGTTCCCACGATAAGCAATAAACGACATCTACGCGGTTGGAGTCACCAGTAATGCATAAAACACTCATAAGACAACTTAGACTAGCTTTAAATCCGTCGTCGAATTGAAAAGTAAGTAGTTAAGAGAATCATCCCTACTAATTTTATAAATGTGAAAGTAACTCTGTCTGTCTGTTACCTCCTTACGCTTAAACCGCTGAACCGATTTAGATGAAATTTGGTACGCAGATAGTTTGAGTCCCGAGGAAGGACATAGGATGCTTTTAATCCCGGAAATCATCCCTTGAGAGGGTGAAAAGGGGGGTATAAGTTTGTAAGGGGAATCAATCATACAAGTAAGGTATATACCATATATATATAGATATAGTATAGTATAGTATAGTAGTATGGATATAGTTCAAACTTTTTATTCCGGAAAATTGGAGTTCCCGATCAGCATTAAACGACTTCTACGCGGACGGATTCGAGGACAAAAGCTAGTATTAATGTATGTCACATTCAGTGCGGCGCCATCCCGCGGCGTAATTCGATGAGTTCTCGCGACAAAATGCGCGCTAATTAAAACTAGCGTAAGTGGCTGCCGCGATAAGGACAGTTCGGGAGCGTTTGACGAGAGCCGCGGCTTTCCTGGCTCTACACAACGTTCACACAATTAACGAGCGACTAAAATACTTAGTTTTTTAGATGTTGCCCGCGTGTCACGCATTTACAGCTTGGAGAACATTTCACTAGATCAGCAGCGAGCTTATACATGGACGAGCTAAAATTTGACAGGTGCTAGGGAAGTGAGCTATTCTATATTCTAACGTAGGACTTAACGCTATTTAAAATAAAAGTGTCTCGTCCTGACTTTTATTACCTATTATTACTAAGCGACTTATCACTTTTTCATTGCGATTTTATCAATCACGATACTTTAATTTTAAATCTTAAGCGTTAAGTCTCCCGTTAAAATATGGAATTCGCAATTTCAAGACTGCAATCTTACAATGAGTTGCCAATCATAAGAACTAAAAAGAAAAGCTAGGTTTTCACTGGTTATCACAGCACCGAAACACAAGTATTCTTTTTTTAATCTAATACCCTAATCCGATCCTAATGAAGACTAATTGGACGTAGTTTAGGGAAAAGCAAATGTAGCACAAAGCAAATGTATTTAAATTTGAATTTTATTGCTGTCAATATTAATGTCAAATTCTAAAAGCACGATATGGTTGAATTGGATCCTTTTCGCTTAATAACATCCCAATTGAATCAGCAAACTTAATCCATGTAGTTGACACTCTGGTAAGCTCGGTGGAAATTCACGCTTTTATTCATTTATTGAAAAAGCTTAGCAAAATAAAGATATTATTTTATCCAACTTCAGTTATAAAGCACATAATAAATAAAATAAAAAAATACATGGTTAAACATCGGGTATTTTTAGACAGGTTAAAATGAAATTTGCAGCGTTCAACCACTGGCCATAAACTGTCCCAATCCTCACACTCCAAAACAATACCAAATCGGCGCACATGTATTGTCCGAAGCTCCCATCGTTAGTGTTTCTCAAAACTCCGCGACAAGCGAGAAGATATCACAAAGTTGACTTTGACAAGAAATTAGAGAGTTCAGTTGACACATTCAATTTCGTGTAAAACGTACTAGTGTAATAATTTGGAAACTTCAGCAACCACTAATAGTGGTTTAGTGTTGTCGTATTGGATGACGAAGTTAGTTTTGAATTTTGTGCTCATTGTATTAAAGTGTATACGTATGAAAGTTTAAATTGTATGTAGTACAGTAACAAAAAACAGGGAAATGGGGACAAAATTGGGGAGGCATATACCTAAATAGACATAGGGAAGGATAAACATTAATAATAAATAAAAATAAAAATGGTTTATTTAAATGTGTACACCATTATTTGGTAAACTAACTTAAAAAGTACGCACGCATAGGTCGACTTACAGAGAAAACAATCAGAGGCCCCCAAAGTAAAGCCTGTATCTTGGGAGACCGAAATTGATTAACATAATTATATTAATCGTATTTATAGTTTTATGAACTACTTAAGCACCATTTACAAACGTTTTTTTGCTTTTAAGAGCGGCCAGAACATAATTCGAAAGCTTAGAACTATTAATAATTGTATTTCTTGTAAGATATGTACTAATTTTGTTCCTGATTCCTGTTTTTTTTTTTTATATTTATAAATACAAATACTTTCACTACTTATTTAGTATCTATAAGACTAGCTTAGAGGTTTTTTGGACTAGGTCATTTTATGTATGATTGGGGGGACTGGTCAACAAGCATACTTATTATATTTAAATACATGGAAAATGCTGGCTTCATAGACAGTGTTACTAATAAGGATAACCATAAGGAAACATACATACCTAAGCATAAAAAGAAATAAGTAAGTAACAAAATAAATGCTCTCACTCATCCCATAAATATTTGCCCATACCGGGATTCGAACCCGGGACCGCTGGTTTTAAATCCAGTCGCTACCAACGAGGGTAATCGCATCGTTAAATAATTATAGATAAAGATCAGAAGCTTTTTACAACAATCAAACTAAATCAAAATCACTGGAAACTCCGTCACAGGTAGTACTCTCAAACAATGAAAGCAACAAGCAATATGAGTGTTTGCACCTCAATTCACCCCCCAGAAGAGGGAGTGGCCGATCATTGTCATTAGTAATCACCAGATCAAAGGGTTTTCGTTTGTTCTGCATTTTCATGACTCTAGCCTGTTTTGGAAGAGGTCGTATGTGGATTTTAATATCTGTATTATTCCATTTGTTTTTAAAATATTTCTTTTATTATTTACTAGCAGTCTTCATCATCATCATCAGCCGCAAGACGTCCACTGTTGGACAAAGGCCTTCCCCAAGGTTTTCCAGAACGACCGGTCCTGTGCTGCTGTCATCCAGCGGTTTCCCGCGACTTTTGGTCGATCGTCGGTCCACCTTGTGGAAGGCCTTAGGCTTTATTTTAACAAGGTCCCTGTAACATACTACTGTATTATTCGTGATTAAAATTATACTATAAATAGGCAAACTAAATAAAAAACAATATTGAATTGAACATATAGAAATATGTTTTTGTGTTTGTCGTGGATATATCGGAATGTAAAACTTATACCC